>CP092874.1:9406441-9838334 GCA_030710605.1 Cordylochernes scorpioides
GCTTTAAAACAAACGTCCTTGCAAAACTAGCAGTCGGGTCAAGTTCATCCAACTTGTTTTTCCCATATGTAAATACGTCAGAGACCTTCACTCTATGCAACTATGCAAATCAGGCAGTGTATATATTCACTTTGCAATATTTGACAAGTTAGAAAGCAATGTCCCTTGACCACATACGGGCTCATTTTATTCCATACAACTTCCTGTTCCTAACCGCTTTCTAATTTCAACCGTTTCCCTATTTTTAAAAAGGTTTTCAACATCTGTTTTAATGTCCATCCATACAGAGTTCAAAACAACAACTACTCACCCGTGCAGGCACGGTCACGCTCCGCCGCGTCACGTGGGAAAACATCCAATGTTCTCAGCACAACATCTAAATATAATTTCTTATAGATACTCATGAACAAAACTTAATGAAGTGGAAAGTCTTTGATGTCGCCAGTCGTATGTTTTCCTCGAAGGAGACAGAGGTTGTTCGCACCTGGTTATCTTGTGTGTCTTCAATAAAGGTCACTGTAATATCTTTTAGAGTTATTGTCCCGATATACATGCTAAAACTTCCTTAAGTTTTGTGAAAAAAAAAAAAGTAAAAGAGTGAAATTGAACTGGGATCAGGTATATGGTGGTTGAAGGAGATGTCTTTTTCTTCTTAATTTATCCCGATAGATGGCACAAGCCATCAGCAAATTTTAGGTCACGATCAGTAGGTGTCTTTTTATTTGTGTGTTAATGTTTAATTTTAAAGTTTTTTCCATGAGTATATTAGGGCTAAGGTTTTTTATTATTTCTACGTGTTACAAGCTTTCGGGAATTCCCTTTATAAAGCTTGATAAAGGGGATCCCCAGAAAGCTTATGCAACATCGAAATAATTACCCAAAAAAAAAAGAACTTTGCATTGATACTTATTTCTGTTGTGAATCATAATTAAAATAGGTTGAAAAATTGTTCAACTCTCCCCTGTTTTTTAAATGACTCCGAACAGTTTATGCAAATTCTACAAGTAGTAGGGAAGTGAGGAAGCAACTTGTGGATTTCCCAGCCAAACGATGACGTGTGCAGACAGACGTCCAACATGGCGGAGGTCACGCGGACAATTCCACCCGCCTCATTGAATGTTTTGTCGTTCCATTGATCATGGCGCGCGTGGCTATTTCTGGCGTCTGCCGACCGACCACTTGCGAAAAGTTCGTCTGCCTATATTTTTTTATTTACATATCCCTCAACTATCGGGAATATTTCAAGCTTTCAGGCATCTCTTCCCTTCTACAGGAGTACATAAACGAAAAAGAATAAACTTCATTATAGATATACTAACCAATTATAATAATAAATGTTGTCAATGAGTGTCAATGTGTGTGTTCTAATAAAATATATCGTATATATATATAGTACCAGGCCATGATAATCATGGTGGTTGGAAGTTTATGACAGCTTGTACTGTAAGTACACCGCATGTCTACATATGTAGTACCAGGCCATCCTGGTAGGTAGAGGGTTGTGACAGCTTGTATTGTAAGTACACCAAAGGTCTACATATGTAGTACCAGGCCATGATAATCATGGTGGGTAAAGTGTTGTGACAGCTTGTACTGTAAGTACACTTCCAAGAAAGCTTAACACTCAGAGTGGACAAACTGGTCTATTCAGCCGAGCTGGTTGCGATCAGGGAAGCCCTCAGAGTGTGTGCCGAGAAGAACTTCAGCCCGGACCGCCTCTATTCATATTGTATGTCGGCTCTTGTCGCCATCAATCTGGAAAGGGCAACTCGCGCATCAAATAATCCAGGAGCTGGAGATGATGACGCGGGCTCCCGGAGCTCTATTGGGTTAGGGGACAGGGTGTGCAGGAAGAGAGAAGGAAGGCGATGGGGCGCGATCGAGAGTAAGCTGCTGAGAAACCACAGCAAGCTTCTTGAGAAAGCCTACGACTTGGAGCTGAGCTTTTCCTCAGCTGTGAGTGAACAGAGTCGACCGGTGGCCGCCTCCCCGCGGTCTCCGCTGGACACAGTAGAAAATTTCCTATTTTGCTGTGATTAAAGGCCACCGATATAGAAATCCTTCCAGACACGTTGTCTGGGAGGTGGGTTTTCCAGGTACAATGTCCAAGAACTAGCTTGGATACCGTTACTTGGATTATGAGTTGAACAGGATAGCAGCGAAGGGCATGCCGGCTTGTAGACCGAAAGGTCTGAGTGGCCATCTGCTTCAAGGGTGTAAGTACACCACGTGTCTACATAGGTAGTACCAGGTCATGATAATCATGGTGGGTAAAGTGTCGTGACAGCTTGTACTGTAAGTAAACCACATGTCTACATAGGTAGTACCAGGCCATTATGGTGGGTAGAGGGTTGTGACAGCTTGTACTGTAAGTACACCACATGTCTACACACGTAGTACCAGGCCATGATAATCATGGTGGGTAGAGAGTTGTGACAACAAGCATTTCAAGTACACGACATACCTGCTTATTGTAAAAGCAGTTTGACTTAGCTCCAGTTGGTTACTTACACACACTGGTGAGGTTGAATTTGTTCAAGAATCGAACGAGACGCTGAAAGATTTAAAAAAATTGATTCGAACGTGGATCCAACAGGTCGACAAGAAATGTTGCCGGGGTGACGACATTTCCAAAGTGTTTAAATTAAAACCTTTATGGCAGCCAATTTCGTAATGGTAAACATCCAGCCATCAGTGATTGGATTTTAAAATGTGTTGACTATTGACTGAGGGGGCAATGTTTGTTTACATTGAGAGTTGTGTCGCAATAAAGAACGATCCTTCTACGGAGATCTTTGAATGTTGAAGCTTCGAGTTATGAAACGTTTTTTTTTTTTTTTGGAAGAAAAACTTCTATTAGCACTGCGTGGTGTTTAAAAGAGAAAAAATCAATTCTTAACCTTAGCCAGACGAAGTTTTGGCTGAGGTTAATGCTGACATTTTTTACACTTTTCAGACCCCGATGACAATCCAAGTTGACAAATTTTCAGACTTCTGGGTTGTCAGGGTAGCCGGAAATGGATAAATTTTCAAATTGCCTTTCAAATTTTGTAAATTAATTTTGATATACTTCCAGATCACATAGAAGTATGAAACTTTTAACACTCACTCAGTCCAATGAACAATGAAAGTGTACAAATTATCAGACTTCTGGGTGGTCGGAGTGGCCAGGAATGAACAAATTTCTATATTTCTTAAGTCTTGTGTTACGCCCCTTACATTGACCAATCCGCCGCGAGCAAGCTTCCGTCTATTTAGACAAAACTTAAGGAAGTTGTATCTTTCAGCATGTATATCGGGACAATAACTCTGAAATATATTACAGTTACCTTTATTGAAGACACACGAGATAACCAAGTGTATATACACCCATGGACAAAACTAAAAGATACAACTTCCTTAAGTTTTGTCCATGAGTGTATATACACTTGGTTGTCTCGTGTGTCTTCAATAAAGGTCACTGTAATATCTTTCAGAGTTATTGTCCCGATATACATGCTAAAAGGTACAACTTCCTTTAGCATGTATATCGGGACAATAACTCTGAAATATATTACAGTGACCTTTATTGAAGACACACGAGATAGCCAAGTGTGAACAACCTCTGTCTCCATCAAAAAATAATAATAATAATACAGACGACCGGCGAAATCAAAGACTTTCCACTTCCTTAAGTTTTGTCCATGAGTGAAGCCGAGTGACGTCCCAGACGGAAATATCGCCAGCGGGCCAGTAGCCAAGCCGGGTGGTGCCATTCAGCGGTATTTTGGACACCGGTAAACAACCTTCTTCTTTGGAACCATCCTTGTGGGGCTCGGAGAAACCAATGACAACAGTATTGTAAATGCGCTACGTCCATCTCAGAACCCGCGATACGTTCCCTCAAGAACAATGATTCATTGTTGTTCGTGTCCATCAAGTCGACTTTAGGTGACTATATGGTGACAAATTTTCTCTAATTTGAACTGTTAGTGACCATCAAGTCGACTTTTGGTGACTATATGGTGACAATATTTCTCCAATTTGAACTGTTACTAACCATCAATTCGACTTTTGGTGACTATATGGTGACAAATATTCTTCAATTTGAACCGTTAGTGACCATCAAGTCGACTTTTGGTGACTATATGGTGACAAATATTCTCCAATTTGATCTGTTAGTAACCATCAAGTCGACTTTTGGTGACTCTATGGTGACAAATATTCTTCAATTTGAACTGTTAGTGGCCATCAAGTCGACTTTTGGCGACTATATGGTGACAAATATTCTCTAATTTGACTGTTAGTGACCATCAAGTCGACTTTTGGTGACTATATGGTGACAAATATTCTCCAATTTGATCTGTTAGTGACCATCAAGTCGACTTTTGGTGACTATATGGTGACAAATATTCTCTAATTTGACTGTTAGTGTCCATCAAGTCGACTTTTGGTGACTATATGGTGACAAATATTCTCCAATTTGAACTGTTACTAACCATCAATTCGACTTTTGGTGACTATATGGTGACAAATATTCTTCAATTTGAACCGTTAGTGACCATCAAGTCGACTTTTGGTGACTATATGGTGACAAATATTCTCCAATTTGATCTGTTAGTAACCATCAAGTCGACTTTTGGTGACTCTATGGTGACAAATATTCTTCAATTTGAACTGTTAGTGACCATCAAGTCGACTTTTGGTGACTATATGGTGACAAATATTCTCCAATTTGAAAATTTACTAACCATCAAGTCGACTTTTGGTGACTATATGGTGACAAATATTCTCTAATTTGATCTGTTAGTGACCATCAAGTCGACTTTTGGTGACTATATGGTGACAAATATTCTCCAATTTGAACTGTTAGTAACCATCAAGTCGACTTTTGGCGACTATATGGTGACAAATATTCTCTAATTTGAACTGTTACTAACCATCAAGTCGACTTTTGGCGACTATATGGTGACAAATATTCTCCAATTTGAACTGTTACTAACCATCAAGTCGACTTTTGGCGACTCTATGGTGACAAATATTCTCCTATTTGAACTGTTAGTAACCATCAAGTCGACTTTTGGTGACTATATGGTGACACATATTCTCCAATTTGAACTGTTACTAACCATCAAGTCGACTTTTGGTGACTATATGGTGACAAATATTCTTCAATTTGAACTTTTAGTAACCATCAAGTTTACTTTTGGTCACTATATGGTGACAAATATTCTCCAATTTGATCTGTTAGTGACCATCACTCTCATCTAGTGACCTTTTGGTAGCTTTCTTGTCAAGAGTGTCATCATGCAAACTAGAACGTATCTTATTGCATAGGTATCCAGAGGAGGAGAAGACTCTTTCCAATTCCACAGACGTTGGAGGAATTGTCAGCAAGTATTGATACACACTCTCTAAATGGGGTCCTCGTTTGCCTAACTTAGTAGCAATATTAAGTTCGTGGTTAATCATAGTTGAGTAGGATGCGGAGTCTGGTGTAGGTATTGCAATTGAAGTTGAAGAAGCAGCCTCAATAGCTTCTTGCAATCGGCGCTCAATTGTAAGATGGTCATTCGATTGTGATGGCTCATGGCGTTCTTGTAAACTCCGAGGAAGTTGCGAATTATCAGCCTGAATTTTTTCTTACTTCTGCCATTTGTTTCTGTAACGGTTTAAGTCGCAAAATCAATTTCACGCTAAAGTCTTTGACCATCTTTTTTTTTCTAACTGTGCTTGCGGATTGTGCGGATATTGGAGGACTAAAGATGTTTTATTGCATCGCTCTTCTAAAATTATCTTTTGAAAAGATTTTTGCAGATCTTTGCTGAGAGAATGAAATTGTGCTTGCAGCTCCTCTAGAAGAAACTTTACTGTTGCTTCTGCAGTCAAAAGCGTAGAGTCGCGTCTACAGATAGCCGCCACAGCTGCCCGAAATGGTTTCAGTGCGGAAATTACTTGCGTCATGATATCAAAATCTTCATCAGTTAGACGGACATTTGCATTCACATCTATTAACGCCTTCTGAATCGCTGACTTCACACTGAGAAGTCGCTCCAACATGTTCAATAAACTATCCCAGCGCGTTCTGCAGTCGAGAATGAGACACATACTGGTGGAAATGCGATTATCTTGCCGCATGTAGTTCAGTAAGATCTCGTTCTTCAGCGGCGATCGTTTGAACAATTTCACAACCACACGAGCTTTTTTCGTCGCTTCATTTATATTTTTATTTGAAAATACTGGAGATTGTGGATCAATTGCTTCAGGGAATGAGGGATGTGCTACCTTTAGGCTAACGTTAAATGGAGTAGTGTCCTCATTTTCATCCTCGGGAAGGTCAGATTCTGCTTCATTTACTGTTGCGGAAACGAATTCAGGAACAACCCTCTCTTTTTTCTTAGCATAAAGTACATCCATCACAGCCAGATGGAGACCATGCGCGCAGCAGAGCTGTTGCAGTGGACCAATAATGTGACCCAATTTTACCATAATTGCGCACCCATCAGTTGTAACACACACAATATCATTTTCGAAGTCGATTCCAAACTCCAAGAGCTTAGCACCAATGACATATTTGCATTGTTCAGAGGAAAATACTCCAGATATTCGAGTCAAGCCAAGATTCCACACCTTGGTACGGCTATGAATATTAATGTTCAGGTAACGCTTGCTTCTGATTGACGTCCATTCATCCAGCGTAAGGCTGAAAAGTTGCCCCTTTTCTTTCTCCATCTGAAGCTCTCGAACGACCTTCTCACGCATAACGACACACTTCAATCTTAATGGTCTCTGCGGAGAGAGGAATTTCATGTCCAATAGCATTGAGGCACTTGCGTAGATCCTTAGATGTGACAAAAACGGAGAATGGCAATCCGTCGAGAGCTATCATTCTGGCTAGCACAGCATCAGTCGATCGATCGATGGAAACAGACGAAAAATGATCGAGAATTGATATCTTGGGGGTCTTTTTTGCAGGGGTCTGTGTATCAACTTCGTCTTTAACTTTTCTCTTCGAAGTTTCGATTCCGTGGACCGCCTTCTGGTGTACATGCAGCCATTTTGTTGACCCACCGACGCATTTCAAAATCCTTTTGCACGCTATACACTGTGCATTTTGGCCAGATCCGTCTCGTAGGTAATAGCACCAGATTCCTTCTGATTTAATTTAAATTAATTGACAAAAAAGCTAACGAGGGTTTCACAAAATGAACAGCAGAGCAGTGCGTTCATGATGACCCATGCATACAGAGTACAGGATTTTTAAAAAAATAATTATAAAACAATTTGGAGCCCAGATAAGAGGTTAGTTGCGGGTCCATGTTACACGCAGGTCCGCCACAAAAATAAAGGGACGCCGCTACTATCTAAGAAGCCACTATTTGCATGTCAACAAAAACTGGGGCCCCCTCCATGTATACTGCTGCATACTCTCATTCTAGAGGCTGCTATTTTGGAAAGATCTTGCAGAATAACCCTTCGTTATTAGTGCATGAAAATAATTTCAAATCTCTCAGAAAAAAAAAAGACCCTGAAATGCAGCTGTATAAACAAAACGTCAAAAGTGTGCTATCTCATCATCTGTTTGATTACCAAAATGCTAGATAAGAAAAATATATTTTTGCGCTGGTTTTCATGCACAAACCAGTAATCCCGGGATTTTTCGAGCAGAATCCCGGTATTTCGGGATCATTATTTGGCTCCGGGATCCCGGGATTGGAGGCCCTATACACAGTATTAAGAAATAATAGAAAGCGTTTATGTTTATTTTACCCATAAAACCAACTTTCTACTGTCCTTGTTTTTTCTATAATATATATCGTTTTTTAAATACTATTTTTGATGCGTATGATTTTTTAAAATAAATCCACCTTATCTATGACTGTCCGAACTTTACAGAAGTGAGACATCGTTTGTTACCAGATCTAAATGATTTAACTCTCTTACATCAGCGACTTTGTCTATATAAATATTATAAACTCTGTACAATAATACATGTAAATTTGTAAATATTTAATTCTATTCTCTAATTTTGTTTGTTGTTTGTTTCCACTGTAATAGGCACAAATATTTCAATATCGCGTCTGGTTGATTAAATAAAATGGGGGGGGGAAATGTATAAGATAAACATTTGTTTTTAATTTTTTTCTTATATATAAATAACGCGTTATAGCCTTATCATTAACTGATTCGTGTTTACACCTATACGTTGATATTTAAAAATAATAAATTAAAAAAAAAAAAAAAGTTCCCACGCCGGGAATCGAACCCGGGCCTTCTGGGTGAAAGCCAGATATCCTAGCCACTAGACCACGTGGGAGTACAGCTGCCTTTCCTTTTCCGACATTATAAAACACATCAACAAAAGTTTTTTTTTTTTTTTGTTAAAATATATAGATTTATCAAGAATGTATTTTTTTTTTATAAATGATTTCACTCTATGAAATAAAACGTCAGATAATCATGATTACATTTTTTATAATTAAAACTACAAATAATCATGGTTAACTTTTTATAATTACAATCATTAATAATCATTATTATATTTCCTATAATTAAAATCACCAATAATCATAATTATATTTTCTATAATAACAATTACACCAATAATCATTATTACGTTTTTCTATAATAACAATTATACCAATAATCATTATTCTATTTCTATAATTAATATCACCAATAATCATTATTATATTTTTCTATAATTATAATCACACACCAAAAAAAATTATGATTATATGTGTGTGATTGTAAATATAGAAAACTGAAATCATTATTGTTTTTATTTATTTATTTTTGTGATTATAATTATAGAATAGTAATGTGAGCAATAGTTAACCCCCGATAAATTATTTTAAAAAAAGGAAAAAAAAAATAATTTAAAAAGAAACTTTTTAACCTGAATTTTATTTTTCTCTTTTTCAAATAGAATAGTAATCATGATTATTTTTGTGATTATTATTATAGGTCACTCAGGGAGGTTGGTTGTCTCTCAGGAGGTAGCCACTATCAGCCAGGTGTGGTGGCTAACAGAATATTTTACAGTAGTGTTCGGTTGGCTATGATTCAACACATCAGGTAAACAATTTTTTACGCTGTTTACGTTTATCAACAACAACAACAACAAGAAAGCTTAGATAAAGAAGAAGGAACAGCGAGCGAAGGACGGCCCAAGGTTGCACCGAGCCGGAAGCGTTCATCAAAACCGGAAATGACGTCACACACATTAAACCGGAAGTTGACCTTCACACAACTGACGGAAGTGGGGAATATTTCCAGCTTTCGACTCTGCCACGCTGCTGCCCGTTAGCTTCTCTTGATAACGGGGGAGTGGGCTGGATTGTGGGTAGTGTACTTACTGGGCTGGTATTTTACCTACCACCGTGGCCTGGTACTACATGTGTAGACATGTGGTGTACTTACAGTACAAGCTGTCACAACCCACCATGGCCTGGTACTACATGTGTAGACATGTGGTGTACTTACAGTACAAGCTGTCACAACCCACCATGGCCTGGTACTACATGTGTAGACATGTGGTGTACTTACAGTACAAGCTGTCACAACCCACCATGGCCTGGTACTACATGTGTAGACATGTGGTGTACTTACAGTACAAACTGTCACAACCCACCATGGCCTGGTACTACATTGTAGACATATGGTGTACTTACAGTACAAGCTGTCACAACCCACCATGGCCTGGTACTACATGTGTAGACATGTGGTGTACTTACAGTACAAGCTGTCACAACCCTCTACCTACCATGATGGCCTGGTACTACATGTGTAGACATTTGGTGTACTTACAGTACAAGCTGTCACAACCCACCATGGCCTGGTACTACATTGTAGACATATGGTGTACTTACAGTACAAGTTGTCACAACCCACCATGGCCTGGTACTACATGTGTAGACATGTGGTATACTTACAGTACAAGTTGTCACAACCCACCATGGCCTGGTACTACATGTGTAGACATGTGGTGTACTTACAGTACAAGTTGTCACAACCCACCATGGCCTGGTACTACATGTGTAGACATGTGGTATACTTACAGTACAAGTTGTCACAACCCACCATGGCCTGGTACTACATGTGTAGACATGTGTTGTACTTACAGTACAATCTGTCACAACCCACCATGGCCTGGTACTACATGTGTAGACATGTGATCTACGTACAGTACAAGCTGTCACAACTCTCTACCCACCATGGTTATCATGGCCCGGTACTACATATGTAGGCATGTGGTGTACTTACAGTACAAGCTATCACAACCCTCTCTCTTACCATTATTACCATGGTCTAAACAATTAATGCATCTTAGGTAAAAAAAAATTGTTAAAATAACTAAAAAGCTCGTAAAAATTTCCAGAAATATTGTACATTGACAGGCATACCAATAACAACTGGTGTTTGTATTGGAAATTAAGCCTTTGAAAAATTAGGCGAACAGCAGTGCAATGGGCACACATCTGTGGTGTGTATCAGACGAACTTTTTCCTGGAAGCCTAAATAGGCCAACCTGCTTTAATTCCTCTATCGTTTGTCTATAATTTCATTTTTATATTAATTTATTTTTTATTACATTTTTTTTCTTAGCTTGACGTATGCTCAAAAAATTAAAACAGAAGAATGTTTGATTTTTGTGCTTTGAATTCTATTTGAATATACTTTAAAAATATAAATACCTCAGACTTTATTTAACTCCTCGCGCAATTCTAAAGCTATACATCATACATATTAAATCTAAAAAAAAAACTAATTTTTAAAGTTATAATTTAAAAAGAATTGTGGTGAAAATAGTTATATATTAAAAAATATTAAACATTTTTACTTATATATTGTAAAAATATATAAAAACATTTAAAAATATATTAACTTAAAAAAAATGCTATAATATTTTTATTAAAACCTGACCAACTTTTCAAAAATGTTGAGCTTCTGAAAAAAAATTAAGCTCATACATATATTTACCTCGGTATGCTATCTTTTGTTAATTTTGTGAGATTGCTTAATTTTAAATTTCTTGAGATCCCTATCAAAAACAAAATAGATATTCCGCTTCCTTTATTACATACTAAATATAATATATATTCATCTAAAAATTATATTTTAAATTAAACTCTCTCTATATATAAAAATATTGGATGTGCATTTTCCATTTTTATAAATTTCCTAGATATATATTTCGCAAGTCATAATTGACTTTAATGACTTTATAAAAAAAGGTCCATAGGGAATTTATTAGTGACGTCATTGAAATTACGAATTTATTTTCCTCATCCAGTTAGAAAGGCAGCCGACTGGCATGTTAAAGATGGCGCTTACATCAAGATAAGTAGGCATGGCACGCAAGACCTTGAGGGAAAATGGCAGGAAAATATTATATTAAACACACACCAATATTGCGAAATTTAATATTTACAAAATTTATGTTCACGCGTGTGTTATATATATATATCAAAATATAGATTTTAAAAATTCTTTCATTTAGAAACAATTATTCTACATTAAAAAAAATTGAACAATTAGATATATCCCCTTAGATATTTTTCTCTTATTATTTTATATAATATTAACTTCTGCGTTTTTTAAAAATACTTTTTAATTAGAAAAATAGGTTTTTACATATCTACGAATTTAAAAAAAAAAACATCAAAAAACACGCAATAATTAACAATTAATAGTCAAATATTACACACTAGACGAATGGCCCGGGCAACGCCCGGGGTTTACCCGAGTGCGAATATATTTTAAAAACGTTGTCTTGGGTGGTCGCTATAGACAGGGTGGTCTGTATAGACAGGTGTATGTATCACACAGCCGATAACAGGGTTGTCTAGGGTGGCCGCTATAGACAGGGTGGTCTGTATAGACAGGTGTATGGATCACACTGCTGATAACAGGGTTGCCTGAAGTGACCGCTATAGACAGGGTGGTCTGTATAGACAGGTGATTGTATCACACTGCTGATAACAGGGTTGTCTAGAGTGGTCGCTATAGACAGGGTGGTCTGTATAGACAGGTGTATGGATCACACTGCTGATAACAGGGTTGCCTAAAGTGACCGCTATAGACAGGGTGGTCTGTATAGACAGGTGAATGTAACACACTGATGATAACAGGGTGGTCTGTATAGACAGGTGGATGTATCACACAGCTGATAACAGGGTTGTCTAGAGTGGTCGCTATAGACAGGGTGGTCTGTATAGACAGGTGGATGTATCACACAGCTGATAACAGGGTTGTCTAGAGTGGTCGCTATAGACAGGGTGGTCTGTATAGACAGGTGATTGTATCACACTGCTGATAACAGGGTTGTCTAGAGTGGTCGCTATAGACAGGGTGGTCTGTATAGACAGGTGAATGTAACACACTGATGATAACAGGGTGGTCTGTATAGGCAGGTGGATGTATCACACAGCTGATAACAGGGTTTTTTAGAGTGGTCGCTATAGACAGGGTGGTCTGTATAGACAGGTGGATGTATCACACAGCTGATAACAGGGTTGTCTAGAGTGGTCGCTATAGACAGGGTGGTCTGTATAGACAGGTGATTGTATCACACTGCTGATAACAGGGTTGTCTAGAGTGGTCGCTATAGACAGGGTGGTCTGTATAGACAGGTGGATGTATCACACAGCTGATAACAGGGTTGTCTAGAGTGGTCGCTATAGACAGGGTGGTCTGTATAGACAGGTGGATGTATCACACAGCTGATAACAGGGTTGTCTAGAGTGGTCGCTATAGACAGGGTGGTCTGTATAGACAGGTGGATGTATCACACAGCTGATAACAGGGTTATCTAGAGTGGTCGCTATAGACAGGGTGGTCTGTATAGACAGGTGATTGTATCACACTGCTGATAACAGGGTTGTCTAGAGTGGTCGCTATAGACAGGGTGGTCTGTATAGACAGGTGAATGTAACACACTGATGATAACAGGGTGGTCTGTATAGACAGGTGGATGTATCACACAGCTGATAACAGGGTTTTTTAGAGTGGTCGCTATAGACAGGGTGGTCTGTATAAACAGGTGGATGTATCACACAGCTGATAACAGGGTTGTCTAGAGTGGTCGCTATAGACAGGGTGGTCTGTATAGACAGGTGGATGTATCACACAACTGATAACAGGGTTGTCTAGAGTGGTCGCTATAGACAGGGTGGTCTGTATAGACAGGTGGATGTATCACACAGCTGATAACAGGGTTGTCTAGAGTGGTCGCTATAGACAGGGTGGTCTGTATAGACAGGTGGATGTATCACACTGCTGATAACACGGTTGTCTAGAATGGCCGCTATAGACAGGTGTATGTATCGCACAGCTGATAACAGGGTTGTCTAGAGGGGGGCGGGCAGGGAGGTCACGTGTTTGCTGGCAGCCAATGGGCGCGCATTCTATCCGTGAGCTTCAGACAAACAGACAGAATAAGGCAAATATATAAGTAGATTTTAATTGTTCGTTGCTTAATAACTTACATTTATCCAATTTCATAACTGTGTTTTTAAAGAGCTTTTTATAGTTCAAAGTAAACTTCACAAAACGAAACATTTCCTTTTAGTACTTCGAATATTCATTCAGAAGAAATAGTAACTAATATCATGTAAAACTAATAAATATATTCAATTTAAAATAATATTATATTAACTAAAACATTAGTTCGCGTTACACATATTCGATGGAGAAATGTCTAAAACAAAATGCCATGATGTTTCATTCAACATTTAAAAATAAGCTATTCAAAACAATAATTATGAAAGAGCTGATATTTAAGATGGGAAGCGGCTTGTAGCGGGAATATAAGAAAATATTAATGGCATATTAACCATAATTAACTTTAGTTGAGAGAAATTTCAATTGCATTTTTTTATTACTTGAATAAAACGATTATACAAATATTTTTAAAAAGACCAATTTCAATTAAAATTAAATTATTTCGATTAAAATCGTAAATATTCATAATATAATTGTAAAAATATTTTTGAAAATCGAAAATAGCGGATAAAAAAAATTAAAATTTTGATATTAAATAGTAAAAAAATTCCTATTAAAATGTAACATTTTATTATTAAAGAGTAAAATGTTGTCATTAAAATGAAAAAGTTGTTATTAAAAGTGCAAAATGTATTGTTTTAAAAGTTCTAAAAACCTCTATTTATTAAAATAAGTATTTTAATAAAATCGAGCCAAACACACACACCTTATATTTATTCAAGTTTTAAACTATCGAATAAAAATAGAGGGCTTATATAAAAGAAAAAAATAGTTTTAATTACCTTTATTTTGTTCTTTTTTATATATACTTCAATGGTCAATACTAATTATTTTTTTTCTATTTACAAGAGTAAAATATTATTTAAAAAAAAAACTCAAACCTGAGGAAATTACTAATCAAATGAATAAATTTGTGGAGTAAATAAGATTTAATTCTTTCAGGCAAGAGAGAAGAAAGTTGTATTCGAGGTAGAGCAGACACAAAATTGGCTCAGAAAGTGTCCAAGCATTAGCATTCCACGACATGCTTTCATGGTGCGGAAAGAATTTTCAAAGCAGACGCCAACTAAGTGAAGCCAACGTGGATTCACTACCAACTACACCTAATCCAGTTTAGCCCGAATCGTTTGGTTCGAAATAGGATAATTTCCCCAACTTTCTATACTCTCATATTTAATTTAATTTTGCACACCAATAACTTGAAACAACTTATAACACCTTTGAGAATAATTACAAATGGCTACAAATATTAACATCTTTTAAAATTTTTACTGCACCATTTTAATATGCTTCACCTTATAGATTTTACACTAAAATATACTCTCCTGGTAATGGTTATATATATGGTTATAATAAATTCCTATATAGAATATCTTTTAATATATATGTTTTATACTTTTAAGACAACATTTTACACCGTAATAACAAAATTTTACACTTCAATTGCAACTTTTTAACGCGTTAATGATAATATTTTAATTTTTAAGCGAAAACCTATAGTTAATATAATCATTTAACATCTAAATTGAATGATTTATATGTTTTTGAATGGTGTAATATTAGTTTTTATTCCAGAATGAATATCGAAACACTCGAGGGAAGGGTTAATTTACGTATAATGTTTACTTTGAAACTATAAAAATCTATTTTAAAAATAGAGTAAATAAAATAGCTAGAGGTTAGGCTGTTAAGCAACTTGTAGTGGGAATATATGAAAATGTTGATACCATAGTGATAAACTTTATTTAAGAGAAATTTCAAATGCATTATTTCTATTTCTTGATTATAAAAGAAATATAAAATGTTTGAAAACACCAAGTCCAATTAAAATATAGTATTTCGATAAAATAGAAAAATACATATTATATAATTGTTTAAACATTATTAAAATTGAGAAATAGCGATCAAAAATGAAGATATTATTAAAATGAAAAATGTTGTCCTACAAGTGTAAAACATATATGTTACACACAACATTTAGAAAAATATTTGTGGAAAATACCAGCAGGAATGCAATTTTCAACACGTTATTTGGTGTTTGTATCTTTAAATTTGAATACGTTTTTTAATATACTCTCTGCTAGACAGTCATATCATTCTCTGAAAAAAAGAAGAGAGAAAGCGTATATTATTATATATTTAAAATTCATATCTTTTAAATTTTAAAAATTATTATTTTTTGTGTTCTTGCGCGTAATTTGTTTATATTATTAAAATAATTTGTAAGTAAATATTATTTCTTTTAAAGATAAATTTGAAACTTTACAGAGTAGTAAATATTTTTAAAATTATTAAATTTTTGAATATTTAACTTGTATTCAATATTAGTTCGTTATATATAATTTTACTGTTCTATTTTTTAAATCATATTTTGATATCGATATAATAAGCATTTGTAATTAGAAAATATATCGGTAAAAACTAAGTAGTTTAAAAGTACTTAAATATTTTATCACAGAAAAATAAAATAAACTTGAAGAAATTCGACATCACTGTTACGTTTCGTCTGTTTTTACGTATTTAGGTAAAATATATGTGTATATATATATTATAATCAAATATATAATTAAATCTATTGATATTTGATATAATTAAACATTTATAAATATATACGCATATAAGTGTTTCAAAATATTTATTTTCTCTTCTTGTGTGTGTAAATATATTAAATTTTAAATTATATAAATAAAAACATAGAAAACGACAAGTTATTTTGGCTTTTTATTAGTAAAATAAATAAAATTTGTATTTGCCTGAAAGATATATTTATATATATAATATAAAAATATATACTATATATATATATTTTTTAAAAATATAAATGTATTACCTGAATGCATGTAAATGGTATATTCTTTAGATGTTTTCAGAATGTAAGAAAATATGGGTTATAACTCGTAAAATCGATCTAAATTTTAACGGTTATAAGTAAAACAATGTTTATTACAAATATGGCAGTTTATGTGCAAATGTCAAGGGAAATAGCCAAATTTGATGGCCATTAACAAAGTTTCTCTTGTGACCCATTTATCTTCTGTATTAATATTATTTTGTGCAGCCATTTCTGCCAAGTATAGTTGAATTAACATAGACTAATTTACCACACAAACATATAATATATTTCAAAATTTTCTATAACATATTTTTAAATTTATTTGCTTATTATAAAAATATGATGAATAATTTTTTAAAATTTTAATTATTTTTGCTCCATAAATCGAATTTATTTTAATCATATAATTTTATGTGTTTTTTAATATATGCTTAAAAATAAAGATGACCGCTTTGATCAAAATGAACGTAAAGCTAGGCTTCATTTATTAACCGTATCTGCAAACTAGCGAACTCGGATTGGTGACAAAGTCACACAACATCAGGTATCAGCGTGGGCATTCTGAATCAGTCAAAGCTGGTGTTGTAGCCTTGTCACTTACTAGAGAGCCTACTAGATTGCTGATACAAACTATAAATGGCGTATGAGAGAGGAAACCTTTGTTATTTTTAGGCAGTGCTGTAGTCGTAAAATTAGCATAGGGTATACGCTTGAGAATATAAATTTTTGGTAAAAATAAACAAGGTTATGTCCCATAATGACTGCCGAGATGCATCTGTATTTTTTCTGGCACAAACTCTTGATCTAGTGTCAGTAGATGATCTATGATGTAAAAGCCATGATTGAACGTATTTTTTCGGCTGAAACATTTCGATTGGTGGTCCATTTGAATTTATGAACATTAAGTTCGAAACATTTGATACTAGCAAAGAAGTCCGCAAGTTTGTTATTATATCATTCATCAGGCTGAAACCTCGCTCACATTCAGCTGTTGAACAGGGCAATGTTGAAATTGCCCTGAAAAATGGTTGAAGTGTTTCGGGAACATTGTTTTTATCATCAACAAAATCTCTCAAGCCGTTAATGCATTTCATTTCATCTAAGTTAAACCTTCGACAAATACGTCTCATTTCGACCTCTCCATATCGAACATTTTCTGCGTCAAAATTGTTTGGTTCTAGAGCTGAAATATCCTTAATTAATTGCTCATTATCTTCATTTGATTCTGTACACAACCTTAATTTTAACTTTTCTATTATACTTAGAAGAAATTTTTTTCTATCAATCGGAATAATTTTGGCATTGGGAACTAATGTTACGCTCCTAAAAACTAAGTTTTCTGCCGCTTCAAGAGCTAGCAAGCTTTTTTCTCCTGGTGATGTTTTGAAGCTTTCTATGACTCTAATTGTTCTCTTTATTATATGTTCCGCCTTTTGTAAAGTAGTTGTTCTAGACTGCAGCTCTAAAGACCACATTGGCATTTCCTGAAGCGTGTGTCGTACATTAAACCTAAATCTAATATAAATTCTGGACTCTCCAATCTTCTTAATAACCCTTGATATGTGGAATCGAGATATGTTGATGATTTGAAATGATGGTGCAATGACTCGTATGACTCCCAGACGGTTTTTATTGTTCTAAAACTACTTGAAATCCATCGTACTCCTAAAATTCGACCCACTTTAGCAAATCTTGTTCCTAATTCATGGCAAGCTTCCTCCAGAGCACGACAATTTTTGGGAGATTGGCTATATAATGAATACAGTTTGTCCATAAAAGCTTTAAAATGGTTGATTCCGCGGACTTCTTTGATAGTATCGCCAACAGAAAGCTCTAATCTATGGTTGAGGCAGTGCCATGCAAAAAGTTTTGGAAACTTTTGCTTAAGTCGAGTTACGACTCCCGAATGTCTTCCTACCATGACACTTGCCCCATCAGTCGCAATTGCTATCCAATTTTCTTTTAAATATTCTTCGTTCAACCCATGTTTATACAAAGTATTCAAAAGCTCTTTTTCAATATTTTCTGAGTCTTGGCATTGTAATTCACACAAATCAAAGAAAATATAATCAATACTTTCTCCTCCTAAATATGCTTTCAAGAAAATGACCAAAGTTGATTTATTACTTAAGGTTGTTGATTCATCAATTAGTATAGTAATTTTTTGAATTTGTTGACAAAATCTTCGCAACAAGCATTTTCCGCATTTCGCAGGCTATATGGTTTATTATTTGTGTAGCAGAATATCTGGAGTGAAGAGTCGATCCTAATTTAATGCCATTTAATGTTTGTAACGTGATATGATTTTCATAATCAGAATATGGTCTATTTGTTTTAGCGATATTATAAGCAGTTCTAAAAAGCTTAATATTTTCATTTTCTACTTCAATGTTCATATTGTTTGCATATTCTTCTATTTTTTTTCTGTCTTTCTTAATATTCTCAGCTATTTTATGAGCTTCAGACCTACAATGCTTTTTAATTTTCATTCGAATGTTTGATAATTTGCTTGCCCGATCTTTTCCTGCTGCTTCTATTAGGTAGTTACTCCATTCTGGTGAAATATGAATTCTTTCACTTTTTGCAGCCCCTAAAGTTTTAACACTTGCGCAAATGTTACATCCGAGTCTACCTTTGGAAATTGAAAGCCATGGATACTTTTCCTTAAATTGAATATATTGGGAATCATTCCACACTTCAAATTTGGAATCCTGGTCATTCATTTTCTCTGGTGAACTATTGATCAATATATCAGCTCTTTTTGAGATAGTACTTGCATTTGATGTACCAACAGTGTTTTATTTCTTTTAACAGCTTCTTCTAGTTCATTCTTTTCTGCATCTTCTTCTACCTCCAAACTTCTTTTAGTACATAAATTTCCTGTCTTCAACCAGCGGTCCATAATTAAACAGAAGAGTTATTTTCGAAAGCTAGTATAAGTACAGAAAATTTAAATTTCACTTATTTTAACATTAACAAAATTTAGATACTTACTTAATCGATTTGTTTTGAATAAAATCTTTATTTTATTTATTTTTTTTTAAAAACAAACACCAACTTTTCATCAACAATTAAAAACAATTTAAATAAGCTTTTAAGCCAGTATCAATAAACTTACTTAAAGAAGTTTTCAAAATTATATTTTTTTGAAAATCAATGTTATTTTGTCAACAGCTTTTGCTAACTTCAAATAAACTAAAGAATATGCAAAATTAACGTCCACAATAACGTAGTTTAGCATGGTTACCATAGCAACTTTAGTTAAAGAAGAGTATTTGATAAAATTCAAATATATTTTCAATTGTATAGAATTAGAAGAAAATCGTTTTAAATCGAAAACCAAATTGTTTATGTATTAGTTTACATCACTGCTGGATAAATACAGCATTGGTAATAAGAGAACATCTATCTTGAAGAAGTCGTTTTTACTTTTTTTTGTAAATGATTTTAACATCAGAAAATATAACTTTATTTTTATTTAAACTTTAATTTTTTAACATATTTTCTATTAAGCAAACATAATATAACTTTTAAATATTAGGAAAGTTTAAAGTTTTCATTTCATATTGTGGTTTTTTTTAAACAAAATTACCATTTTCAAAAATTAAAGGTTCGGTTATATTCGTTTTCCGTTTTTCGTTAAAGGAGGCTTGTTTGATTATTAATTTGAATATAGTTGATATATTTTTCCCAAGAAATTTTTACTAAATGAATGAAATATTTTGTGTGAATTGTTAATTTGAAAATTTTTTGCAATTTTTCAGTACAATTTTTATCATCATTTTTTTTTTACTATTACAAAGAAAGAAAATAATAAATTTTTAATAAAAAAATTGAACAAAATCATAGGGTATACGCTATTTTTAAGTAAAACCACTAGGTATACGCTATCTAAATTTTAAAAGCATAGGGTATACGGCGTATACCCCCGTATACCCTCCACTACAGCACTGTTTTTAGGTTAATTTCCTTCCAGCAAAATTTCTATCTTTATTTTGAGATTTTCTATGTACACGCAGTTTATTGTGTGCGCGTGCTTAAAATTTTTATAGAAAATTTAACTAATATAATTCAATGTACAAAACTCGTGTCGTACAATAAAATATGCAAAAACGATCATATAAATAAACTTTTATGTGTGTTCTATGAAATATATATGAAGAGTAAATGTGTTTAATATATTATTTGGTTATTATTTATTTATATTGCAATACGGAATATATAGAATATAGAGATATAACCATATGAGACCTTGTAACCACAAACATTTTTCCAGAACAAGTTCCATTGTAATTCTGTGAAACCTTCGGTGCCAAAACAACAAATTGAATGTAACCTTGTTGAGATGAAAGCGTTGGCATGTTTCCAATTCCAGCGATCATTCAGTGAACCTCTGCCAGGTCTTCAACTCTCTGCTTAGACGTCACGATATAGTTTGTGGGAGAAGTTTCCAATCGTACAAAATGTACTACATCTACCGCCAAACATCATATATAAAATGAAAGGATTTAAAAGCACGAGTGTTTTTTTAATACATAATACAAACTTCTACTATCCTTACTGCGATGAAAAAATATATTGGGAGGGCTTGGCTTATCAGTGGTAAACCTTCCCAGCGGTTTCGCCAATTTAATCTACCAGACCGCTTCTCAGACCTCTAATACTGTATTGGACGATTCTGCTTATATACGCAGCACTGAAGGGTGGAATCTCAGAAATGGTTTTCAAGAAAACTATGGACATAAACTTATAGGACAGTAGAATTACATTCAAATATTTGCATCGAGCAATGCTCTTCCGCAAATAGTACTATATCCTATAGTACTATAAACCAACTTGGAAGATTAAAGCACTATGATAAAATATCTTGAAAAGTTGGGTTTTTTTATAAAGAATTTTTGTGCAACGCAGATAAGTGAAAATTTCTGAGGGTCGGTCAAAATTTTCCGCGGACAAGTTGTGAATTTCTGATCTACGTATATAATCAACTACCTAAATATGTAAAATTCTCAAGAAGTTATTCAGAAATTTAGATGAGCAAAGTAAAAAACATCGATTTAACATTTCATCTATATAAATTTATACTATATATTCAGCCAAAAAGCCAACCTGTATATGAATTGTGTACATCACCACTAGTAAAGTTTTCTTAATAGAGTAATAAACATATTTCTCTCTCTCATCGTTATAATACATAATTAAAGGGAGAGGTGCCCTTTGAACGTGCAATTAAATGTTACTGATAACTTGCGCCATCTGTCGGAATAAAGGTCAATATATAATTAAATCGTGCAATATGGCGCTAGCCATCAGTAACTTATAGTTATGCACGATAAGGAAAGGCATATTTCTTTATTTATCCACTTGGTTCCAGTACAATCTCACCTTTGTACTATTTTTCACACATATAAATATAGATATATTATATAATAAAAAGGTATATATTGGATTGAATAAAAGATGCTGATAGCTTGCGCCATCTGTCGGAATAAATATCAATATATAGTCAAATCGCGCAATATGGCGCTAGCCCTTTTATTCAAACCAATATATGCCTTTGTTACTATCTAATGATTTAAGTATGGATTGCTCTATTTTCAGAACAATAATATATATAAATTAATGCATATTGTTGTTCCCTCTTATACGGCTAAGTTTATATCAGCTGTAGACTGATCCATTGCTGTATTGTAGACAGCGGATAGTCATAAAATTATATATTTTTAGCAAGGTAAACCTAACCTTCTCCGTATCAAGTAATAACGACTAGGTAACTTGGACTCCTGGAGCGTAGATCACCAGAGATGTCCTGCGGTTTAGGAGTCAGTCTTACTGTGAACCAGTTTACTAAGTGTCTCCAGGCCGGTCTTGGTAGGTTAAACTGGGCAGCGCTGCTGAAAGGAGGACAGTCCAAGGAGTGTAGTGTCTGGAATCGCTGTAGTTGGAATGCTGGACAGTTGTAAATCTATCTTATTCAATATTTATTGCACAAATATTTCAACCAATAGATGGCACTTGATGCAATTCTGAATTTGCATAAGGCTGATAGTTTGTAGTAATTTCTGGTATTTTTCAATGATGTATAGCCTGGAATATAGGAGCTCTATTAATGCTTACTTCCTGTGATGAATCTGTATAAGACCGATGTTCTTAATAAAGCTGTATGTGTGTGTGCTTTAAAACTCTTTATTCAGACATTAACTACATAGCATTATTTACATAGTAGTATTTACATGAGATCAACGGCTATATACACAAAGTCAGTTTTACATGAGTCAAAGTTTCAGTGTATCAAGTAAAGATGAATATAGAGATATTGAGAGAGTATATATTTATACCATTTTTATATCTATATACATTAGACATGAGCCACATGTGTATGTGTGAATATATTTTTCTTAGAAATGGAGGAAGACCGGCAAGACACGAAAACTGGTACTGGGGGGACATCCCACTGACTGTTGCGTCCAATATTATATATTTGGGATATCCATTCACTACCACTAATAATAGCAAAAAGGTAGCCCTCTTTTATGAAGCCAAAGCAAATACGGCAATAAATGCAACTATTAGACTGATTAAAAAGGAAAAAATTAATTCATTAAAAGTTGCACTGAATTTATTTGACTCAGTTATTAAATCAATACTACTCTATGCGGCCCCTGTGTGGGCTTGGGACAATACTGATATTATAGACCAAATACAGAATACGTTTATCAAAAACTTTCTGAATCTACCAAGATATATACCAGGGTATATTGTAAGGCTGGAAACAGGCAGAATATCTCTGACTTTTACAACGATCAAATTAATTATGAAATATTTCATTAGATTACAAAAAATGGAAGACAATAGACTACCTAAGCTATGCTGGAATAGATTGAAGGAAAATTTCCTTAATGACAAAAAAACCTATAGGATTCTGTAAAAATATCATGGATATCATCAATCATTGTGGACTCACACGGCTAAACTATAGGTTAAATTATGATGACATACAGATCGAACTTCCGAATATACTAAAAATAAAAATTGAACAGCTATTGCAGCAAGATCTGGCAAAATTATCTCTTACGAAAACATACTCAAACTATAGGTTACTTTATGATTCATTCATTCCAGAACATTATTTTTCATGCAATCTGTCCTCAGCTTTAGTGAGTTTTATTGCACAGATCAGATTAATATCAACATTGATCAAAGAAAATCATATTTACGTAATTAAGAAAGAAGATTTGTACTGTAGGTTATGCGGAAGTCAGATAACCGATGAAATATACCATTTTACTGCTGAGTGCGGGGATCTGGAAGGAGAGAGAAAAAAAAAGATCCTGAAAAGTCTTCCTAGACCGCATTTGAACTCAATAAAGATAATAAAAACTGTTTCAGATAAGAAAAGTTGGGCAATAGAACTGTTCAACTATCAAAAAGCGGTTGTAAATAAAATTGCACTCGTGGAAGAGAGAAGAACAGGGGCACAATAAAAAAGTCACCCTGTTTACCATAACTTAATTGTAAATACTCTATCTCTCCCTTTTCTCTTGTGTTGAATATTGTCTGTAATTCCACGGCGAATCTGTACAGGGCTAGACGCCCTAATAAAGTTGTTTTGTTGTTGAATATATTTTTCAATGATTCCCTTCTTCAATAAGAAGAGAACTCTTTTGCAAACATATAATTAGTAAATTAAATTTTATTGCCCTCTATCGTTAAAATTTTACACAAATAAATTTACTGGCAATGCGTTTCTTTTTTTTTTTTTATAAATCTCTACAGACCTTACTGCAATGATATGATTTAATGAATGAGAGGGCTTGGCTCATCAGTAGTGAACCCTCTCAGCGGTTTCACTCAGAGGGTTCACTACTGATGAGCCAAGCCCTCTCATTCATTAAATCATATCATTGCAGTAAGGTCTGTAGAGATTTATAAAAAAAGAAACGCATTGCCAGTAAATTTATTTGTGTAAAATTTAAACATATAATTACCATTCTTCCCAAAATCCACATCCAAAAAATGAATAAATTAAAAAGTTACGTATAAATAGATATCCCGACGTTCTGTGAGGAAAATCAATGAAATTAATAAATAAAATTACTTTTTGACGACAATTCCAATAATAAATTTAAACTATCTTTGATGCGTATGATATTCTTTTTGAAATAAAATTATTTTATACTATTTTCTTACTGGGTTCACCACTGATGAGCCAGGCCCTCCCACTATTTTATCATTGCAGTGAGGGCAGTAGAAAATTGTTTTATTTCAAAAAGAATTATACGGGTCAAAAATAGTTTATATTTCTTATAACAGACTAGCGGACGTACCCGGCTTCGCCCGGGTTTTACCCGAGTAAAAGTTTGTCTAACGAATCTCTCGATAAAGTGAACATTTTTTTTCCCGGTCCCTTGAAAAATACTCGATAAGTTGAATAAAATCAATATTAATTGGTTCCCTCGGTAATTGGAAGTTAAAGGAATAGTATCTTGCCTTGAAATTGTATCATTATTCTTGTATGGATGTACCCGGCTTCGCCCGGGTTTTACCCGAGTAAAGGTTTGTCTAACGAATCTCTCGATAAAGTGAACATTTTTTTCCCGGTCCCTTGAAAAATACTCGATAAGTTGAATAAAATCAATATTAATTGGTTCCCTCGGTAATTGGAAGTTAAAGGAATAGTATCTTGCCTTGAAATTGTATCATTATTCTTGTATGGATGTACCCAGCTTCGCCCGGGTTTTACCCGAGTAAAGATTTGTTTAACGAATCTCTCGATAAAGTGAACATTTTTTCCCGGTCCCTTGAAAAATACTCGATAAGTTGAATAAAATCAATATTAATTGGTTCCCTCGGTAATTGGAAGTTAAAGGAATAGTATCTTTGCTTTGGAATTGTATCATTATTCTTGTCTCAAATAAATTGCCGTGTCATCCTGAATTTTGTCTTTCCTAATTTTCTACATTACAAAATCATCGTATCATCATGATAATATTTAGAGCAGATTGTTGAATTATAACAGATAAATTAGAATTTTTATCTTGATTATTTCTAGGCGAAAAGTTATTTCAAAAATTTTATTTGCTAGAAACCTTCCCAGTACTATACTAAATAACTTCCCAAAGTTTCATGGCGATCCAATGAGTGGTTTGGTCTGGCATAAAGGACAAACAAACAAACAGACACACACACATACATTCATTTATATATATATAGATAACGCGCTAATGCATCATATTGTAACGTGGAAAATTAGGAAAGACAAAAACTTCAGGATGATACAACAATTTATTTCAGGCAAGAACAAACTATGAGTGATAAACAAAAGATAATCAAAAGTTGAAGTGTACAGAGTATATCAAAATATAAACATAACAAATAATACTCTGCTAATAAAATAATAAATACTTTGTTACAATATTAATTACAATAATAAAATTTCAAGTTTTTTTTCAAATTTCAACGTAAAAATATTTTTTTAAATATAACCATAAAATACAATACCGAAGGATTTGTCGATTTTTATCTTCTAATGACAAAGAAGCTATTCTCTGAAAAAAAAAAAAGATTTTGTTACCCCGAAAAAAAAAGCTTTTCTTCTTAAATAAGTCGCCTTTAATTTCGCCACCGCGGATTTTCGTAGAATTAGGTGTAATAACATCTTGTGGTTCAAATGGAATTCCGAGAAAAAAAATTGCATATTTAAATTGGATTTATGCTCAATATCGAAATGGGAATATTGTAAGAAAATAATCTTGTGGGATTTTTATTTAAGTCATTGCCTCGTATTCTATCAACTTTAATGGTGCAACCTTGTCATCATACTGATTTCTAAACTATTATCATTTATTTTACAATATTTTGTAAACTAGGGACACTATAGAATTATAAAAATGTCCAACTGGATAGCAGGAATGCCAAATTTCTCTGTCTTGTACGATCCTGTGGATAGTTGTGGGTGATTGTGAGATGTATGGTATTGTCAGGACCGCTGGTAGGGAAGTAGAGGAGAGGCCTAGTTAAAGTAGGCTGCAGGAAGGTGTCTAAGGAATATACACTCATGGACAAAACTTAAGGAAGTTGTACCTTTCAGCATGTATATCAGGACAATAACTCTGAAATATATTACAGTGACCTTTATTGAAGACACACGAGATAACCAAGTGTATATACACTCATGGACAAAACTTAAGGAAGTTGTACCTTTCAGCATGTATATCAGGACAATAACTCTGAAAGATATTACAGTGACCTTTATTGAAGACACACGAGATAACCAAGTGTATATACACTCATGGACAAAACTTAAGGAAGTTGTACCTTTCAGCATGTATATCGGGACAATAACTCTGAAAGATATTACAGTGACCTTTATTGAAGACACACGAGATAACCAAGTGCATATACACTCATGGACAAAACTTAAGGAAGTTGTACCTTTTAGCATGTATATCAGGACAATAACTCTGAAAGATATTACAGTGACCTTTATTGAAGACACATAAGATAACCAAGTGTATATACACTCATGGACAAAACTTAAGGAAGTTGTACCTTTCAGCATGTATATCGGGACAATAACTCTGAAAGATATTACAGTGACCTTTATTGAAGAAACATGAGATAACCAAGTGTATATACACTCATGGACAAAACTTAAGGAAGTTGTATCTTTTAGCATGTATATCGGGACAATAACTCTGAAAGATATTACAGTGACCTTTATTGAAGACACACGAGATAACCAAGTGTAAACAACCTTTGACTCCTTAAAAAAAAAAAAAGACGACCGGCGATATCAAATACTTTTCGATTCCTTAGGTTTTGTCTATGAGTGTTTATATAGTAGTTTTGTGTGCATGTGCTTTTAGATAAACGCATGGATACTTCATAGCTACTTCTTCCCCGTAAAAATCCACACATCCCTGGCATAAGTTAAGTAAACAATTTCATTTTTTTAGCATTTCCATACATAGCGATTTTCTTTTTCCATATTGCCAAGAATATTTTTTATACAAAGTTTTTTTCATACTCTCTCTCTCTCTCCTTCAGAAAATTTCAAAAACACAAGTTGTTTTACAAATGCTAGCAACTCAAAATATAACATCAAATATTTGATAATGCGAGTAGAATTATAATAAATTGATTTGCATACAGAAATGGGTATGTATATACGGAAGAGCTATTTTTTCTCCGCCTGCACTTACGTTAGACCAAGTAGAAGGCCGACATTCTGGGCCAACATTCCTTGCTTCTCGAACATTACAATATACGATTATGTTTAAAATAAAGTTATTTTTGGAAGTACACTCATGGACAAAATTTAAGGAAGTTGTACTTTTTAGCATGTATATAGGGACAATAACTCTGGAATATAATACAGTGACCTTCATTGAAGAACATGAGATAACCAAGTGTGAACAAAATTCCCTCTGTCGCCTTCATAAAAACAGACGACCGGCGACATCAAAGACCTTCCACTTCGTTAAGTTTTGTCGATGAGTGTTTATAAAAATAATGTGAAAGCGATCCCCCCCCCCCCCCCTGTACTTTACGCAAGAATAAAAATATATATAGTAATACGTTATTATTTATAATGCTGGCACGATTTTTGTAATGCAATTTGGTTTTGTTTGTGCCTCTTGTGTCTTGAAATATGGCGTATAGGAGCACTACGAGGGGTGTCCCATAAGTCCGTAGCCCGACCATGAGAAAGAAATATTAGAAACTAATAAATTTTACCATATATACCTTAAAGCCTTGTATAAAGATATGTAAATTTTTAAGTTTTTACAACTAACCTTTTTTTTTTTTTTTTGTTATAGGTTCTGAAAGAGGACAAGAAACAGGAATCATCTAAAATGGAGACAAACGAGATTCGTGCTGTAATAAAATATCTTTGTAAGAAAGAAATATCGCCGAAGGAAATCTATGAGGATATGGTGGATACATTAAGGGAAGATGCCCCTTCCTATAGCACAGTAAAAAAATGGGTAGCTGCCTTTAAATTAGGGAGGATCAGCACCGAAGACGAACATCGACCAGGAAAACCCATTGAGTCAGTTACTCAAGAAAACATCGACAAAATACATGATTTGGTTATGTTGGACAGAAGAATGACAGTTCGTTAGATAGAAGAGACCTTGGGCATTCCAAAAACAACAGTGGATCGGATCATGAGAGAACACTTGGGCCTCAGGAAGCTTTCTGCCCGTTCCCAAACTTTTGACACCCGATCAAAAGGCTGTAAGGAGAAAGTTATCTTCGGACAATCTTGCGTTATTTGAAGCCAATCCAGAGGAATTTGTTAATATATTTGTTACCATGGATAAGACTTGGGCCCATCACTTTGCACCAGAGTCCAAGCAACAATCCATGCAATGGACACACTCCGGTTCCCCTCCCCCCAAAAAGCCAAGACAGTTCCATTAGCAGGGAAGGTTATGGTGTCTGTCTTTTGAGATTCCGAGGGTGTACTTCTTCTAGACTTTCTGAATAAGGGTAAAACCATCACTGGCAATTATTATTCAAATCTTGTGAAGCAACTACGAGAACCTATTAAAGAAAAAAGAAGAGGAAAGTTGTCCAGGAAGATTGTTTACCATCAAGACAATGCTCCGAGTCATCGGTCGCTGCAAGCCATGGCAGCTATTTATGATTCTGGCTTTGAACTTTTACCACATGCGCCCTATTCACCAGATCTAGCTCTGTCTGACTTCCACCTATTTCCTCATTTGAAAAAAACACTTTCTGGCATTCATTTTAGGTCAGATGAAGAGGTCATTGATGCTGTAACCTCATTTTTTGAGTCACTTGAAACATCGTTCTTTTTGGAGGGCATAAAAGCATTAGAACATCGCTGGAAAAAGTGTATAGACCTTAAAGGGGATTATGTTGAAAATAAATAATAATAATTTTATTAGTCATTTTCTTTATATGTCGGGCCACGGACTTATGGGACACCCCTCGTACTTGTTGATGGTAATTAACAAAATACTCTATCGGATATAGTCATCCTCAGACTATGGGTCTTTACACCAGGAATGGCGGCGTAGCACTGTTGAATTTTGACAACACCGTCCCGGGATAGAATCCCGCACACTGGGAAACTTTTTTCTCTCTAAAATAAATGCGTCAATAGCTTCGATTGTTGCACAAGTCCAACCACAAATTTAAAAAAAATAATCGGTGGCCGGCAGTATAAACCGTCCGTTTCCTACAGTTATGAACCAAGATCGAATCCTGTATTGTACACTTTTATTGTGAAGAACCTGTTCATATTTTTCATTGTATATAACATAAGCTAGGTTCATGGTAAACGGATTGCGGATTTCGACAATTTAGAAAGAGGGGATCATATATCGGCGCAACTCTTTTTATTAACGCGATTAAAGGAAGCTTTCGGGCAAGCCCTTCTTCAGCTAACTATAGTATACAAACATGGCAAACGGGAGAGAGATTATATATCGTTTTAAAAGAGGAATCTATGTAAATATAGTACAAAATATCTTTTAAAGAAATTTACATAATTGAATAAATATAAAGAATCAACTATAAACAGTTCAAAGGATATTTTTGTACTATATTTACATAGATTCCTCTTTAAAAACGATATATAATCTCTCTCTCGTTTGCCTTGTTTGTACACTATAGTTAGCTGAAGAAGGGCTTGTCCGAAAGCTTCCTTTAATCGCGTTAATAAAAAGAGTTGCGGCGATATATGATCTCCTCTTTCTAAATAAGCTAGGTTGTTCTTTTTGAGCGGTACCTAATAAATTTATTCTGGAACAGGTCAAGTCCAACTCCCTCAGTGAATGCGAGTAACCAAACGGGGATCTGACACCGTGTAAATGTCAAACTGCTTTCTCTGTAGTGTTTACTTACAGTTTAAAAACAATCGCTAACTGATCTTTCATCTGGATTATTATTGGTGGAGAGGAGTGGCATAAACTATCTGTTTTGACAGCCATGACACGGAATTGAATCCCCCAATGGACCCTTTTTTTTTTCTAAAGAAAAAAAAATTGCTTCAATGATCCCCGATTCTTGCGAAAGCCTAACCCCACCAGTGTGTACAAGTAACCAAACGGGGCTCTGGCATATTTGTAAGTGAAAAAGTCGAACTGCATTGAGAGAAGCCGTAACTCAGTAAATCGAATTTCAAAAGTTGGCCATCGTTACGCCATCACCTCTGGGGACATCCTTTATTCATAGACACCTCGTGTCGTTATGGGGTAGTTGCTGACTAGATGGTCGAACTGGGCACAACTTTCTGAAATCCTATTGTATACATACTACATACATATATGGGCAAAACTTAAGGAAGTTGTACCTTTCAGCATGTATATCGGGACAATAACTCTGAAAGATATTACAGTGACCTTTATTTTTGAAGACATTCGAGATAACCAAATGTGTACAAAATTGACTCTGCCTCTTTCATAAAAAAAGACCGGCACATCAACATGTGAAACTTCCCTAAGTTTTGTCCATGAGTGTACCTATCATTTTATACCTCTCTTGAATACCTTCCTACTTAATTATATATTTGGTGGGGGGGTATCAGATATAAAATTGCCAACTATTGTTGGGACAGAGAGAGTCAGTTTAGAAATTCTATTTAAGATATAGAAAGAAACATCTGTGTCGCCGTTTTCTGACAGGGGGTGGGTCGAGACCTGTGTCCGAATTCAGCCGAGCAAGATAAAAATGCTGGGGGCAGTTGTAGCACAGTTTGATGGGATTGGCCCGAGGCTGACGTCAGCAGCGACCTGGCTCTTCACGATTGTGGGGTTCTTGCCTCATGGCGTGTCCTTCATTCTCCTCTACGGCTGCCCATCGCCATTTCATCACTTTTTTCAGCCGAAGGAACAATACCTGGTCGGGGGGGAAGCTAATTCATTACATATCGGTTTGGTAGAGAAGAATGGATCTGAACATTCAGTGAGTGTATTGAATATATAATGATATTTACATAAAAATGCTGTTACATATATCCTTATATCCATATATCTATAAATGAAACGTAAATCGAGGTTTGTTGCACCGCTAAAACTACTAATAGCCATAAAGAAATTCCACATGAAGAGAGGTAATAGATCTTAAAGGCTATAGTTTAACATATTTAAGACATTGTAAATAATTAATTAATAAAAATATGTACATTTTAAAAAAGATTTTATTTAAAAAATGCACTTAAAAGGAGAAAATAAATATTTTAGGTTCCGCTATTAAACAATTTAATTTATAAGAGTCAAAATATTATCGGTGCGGGACGGTCATCAAGCATTTCGAACGTAATGTGATTTAATATGGAACCACTGATTATCAAATTTGTGTTTCACTAAATATTTCACCTCTTCACTCAATATACGATGATCGTCCCTTCCGCCGCTGCTTTATTTTGACTCGTATAGATCTAATTGTTTAATGGCTGATGCTGAAATATTTCTTCTTTTTAGTGCATTTTAATTGAGCTTTAAATAAACTATATTTCTGTGATAAATAAGACACTTCGGCCAGTTAGAGTTTTTTTTATTTTCTCAACGTTTCGACAAAAATCTTATGTCTTCTTCAGTAGAAATAAATTAAAATAAAGCATTTGGCAAAAATTGTTCTATTTTTCACAGAAATATGAATGCCGGCCGGGCAACCTCTATCTTCAGGATAAAACTATATTATTAAAAGGGAACTCCAGCCTCCTTACGCCAGCGAAATGGCTGCGCCTATTTTACACCGTTTGATAAGAAATGTACAAATTTTCTTCTATAGTTTATTCCCGAGCATCACGACCAACTAGAAGTCTGAAATTTTGTACACTTGCAATGAATGAAATAAATATGTAAAATACCAGGTTTCTACGTAGTCAGAAAGTATATTAAAAATTGACCACAAATTTTGAAAGGAAATATGGAAATGATCGTCCACTACCGACCATCCAGAAGTCTGAAATTTTGTCAACTTGTAATACGTCATCAGGTTTGAGAAATGTACTAAATTTCAGACTTAAAGATCCTCTGTGAGTACATTAAAAATCGATCACAAAATTTAGAAGGAAAAATATAAATTAGCCAATTCCCGAGAAGTGTGTGTAATTTTGTCAACTTGCATTGTCTTCAGGTTTGAACAAGTTGTTAAAAGTCGTGGCATAGACTATGTAAATATCTCTTTTGAGTGTATAACCTGGAATGTAAATTTCTTTTAAATTAATTATTATTATGTCAAATATATTTTGAATGAATTGTTATTATGTAAATTTTCTTTTGTATATAACTGAGCCGTGTTGTGGAAATAAAGAGTTTTCTTAGAGTTTCTGAGAGTGTCTTACTAGAGCGAGATCTTCTGCGTGTAGTAGCCGCTGGTTTCTGCCTGCGTTATTTTCCTTCCTGACTTGATCACCCAAGGCAGTCCAAACTGATATCTAGACTCTAGGTGAGGGTCTTACTTGTTGGGAGAAGGTTCTTCAATCTTAACCTCTCGTAATCTCAACATTTAGTGGCGTCCCCGGGTGGGCTGCGTGGCCTGGTCAAGTGGGGAAGACGGGAAGACCTGTAGGCGCTGTCTCCCGAGGAACACAAGGCGGGAAGACCTGTAGGCGCTGTCTCCCGAGGAACACAAGGCGGGAAGACTTGTAGGCGCTGTCTCCCGAGGAACACAAGGCGGGAAGACCTGTAGGCGCTGTCTCCCGAGGAACACAAGGCGGGAAGACCTGTAGGCGCTGTCTCCCGAGGAACACAAGGCGGGAAGACCTGTAGGCGCTGTCTCCCGAGGAACACAAGGCGGGAAGACTTGTAGGCGCTGTCTCCCGAGGAACACAAGGCGGGAAGACCTGTAGGCGCTGTCTCCCGAGGAACACAAGGCGGGAAGACCTGTAGGCGCTGTCTCCCGAGGAACACAAGGCGGGAAGACCTGTAGGCGCTGTCTCCCGAGGAACACAAGGCGGGAAGACTTGTAGGCGCTGTCTCCCGAGGAACACAAGGCGGGAAGACCTGTAGGCGCTGTCTCCCGAGGAACACAAGGCGGGAAGACCTGTAGGCGCTGTCTCCCGAGGAACACAAGGCGGGAAGACCTGTAGGCGCTGTCTCCCGAGGAACAGAAGGCGGGAAGACCTGTAGGCGCTGTCTCCCGAGGAACAGAAGGCGGGAAGACCTGTAGGCGCTGTCTCCCGAGGAACAGAAGGCGGGAAGACCTGTAGGCGCTGTCTCCCGAGTAACAGCAGCTCAAGGGAAGCTCAAGGTACAAGAAAGCTAAGGAAGCTCAAGGTACAAGAAAGCTAAGGAAGCTCAAGGTACAAGAAAGCTAAGGAAGCTCAAGGTACAAGAAAGCTAAGGAAGCTCAAGGTACAAGAAAGCTAAGGAAGCTCAAGGTACAAGAAAGCTAAGGAAGCTCAAGGTACAAGAAAGCTAAGGAAGCTCAAGGTACAAGAAAGCTAAGGAAGCTCAAGGTACAAGAAAGCTAAGGAAGCTCAAGGTACAAGAAAGCTAAGGAAGCTCAAGGTACAAGAAAGCTAAGGAAGCTCAAGGTACAAGAAAGCTAAGGAAGCTCAAGGTACAAGAAAGCTAAGGAAGCTCAAGGTACAAGAAAGCTAGGGAAGCTCAAGGTACAAGAAAGCTAAGGAAGCTCAAGGTACAAGAAAGCTAAGGAAGCTCAAGGTACAAGAAAGCTAAGGAAGCTCAAGGTACAAGAAAGCTAAGGAAGCTCAAGGTACAAGAAAGCTAGAGAAGCTCAAGGTACAAGAAGCTAAAGAAGCTCAAGGTACAAGAAGCTAAGGAGGCTCAGGGTACAAGAAGCTAGAGAAGCTCAAGGTACAAGAAGCTAAGGAAGCTCAGGGTACAAGAAGCTAAAGAAGCTCAAGGTACAAGAAGCTAAGGAGGCTCAGGGTACAAGAGGCTAGAGAAGCTCAAGGTACAAGAAGCTAAGGAGGCTCAGGGTACAAGAAGCTAAAGAGGCTCAAGGTACAAGAAGCTAGGGAAGCTCAGGGTACAAGAAGCTAAAGAGGCTCAAGGTACAAGAAGCTAGGGAAGCTCAGGGTACAAGAAGCTAAAGAAGCTCAAGATACAAGAAGCTAAGGAAGCTCAGGGTACAAGAAGCTAAAGAAGCTCAAGGTACAAGAAAGCTAAGGAAGCTCAAGGTACAAGAAAGCTAGGGAAGCTCAAGGTACAAGAAAGCTAAGGAAGCTCAAGGTACAAGAAAGCTAAAGGAGCTCAAGAAGCCCTGGTTAAAGGTTTAAAGGAGCTCGAAGGTCCTTTGTTAAAGGTTAAAAAGAGCTCCTACCTACAAGGTGAAAGGCTACCTACAAGGTAAAAAGGATACCTACAAGGCGAAAGGATAACTACAAGGAGAGATGGAGGATGTTAGCAGAAGGCGTAGAGAGGCGATAAGAGGCGTTTTTACCGAAGTGGTAAATGATATGAATACAGAGTTAAGGAATCCTCTTATTGACAAAAGTGGCATATATGCCAAATTTGATAGATTGGAAGCTCTCTATTTGGAGCTGGTGGTATTGAACGAACAATACCAGGAAATTTTATTAGCCAAAGCTGAGGCGACTGACGATGAAATTGATAAAGAATTTGAGGAGTGTGAAGTCTACATCATGGAGAGATATTATTTAAAGGCCAGAATTCGCGAAATGCGTGAGCAGGATAGGGATGCTCAGGCCAAGACTTCTCCAATTCCACCAGGGGCGTCTAGTGCCTCTCCGAATTCAGAAACCAATAATCAGAAAGTTATCAAACTTCAGACTACTTCTACGTCTCTATCGAAAAGCCCGGAAGAGTCCATGAAAAATGAAATTGAAGGCGTGGAAAAAGAGGATTCTGTAAAAACTGCTAGAGCTACGGAGGTGAAGCCTGCTCAAGCTAAAGCTAGAATGCTAAAGGAAGCTTGTTCAGCTCCCTCTATAATAGATATTGAATATGAGGGCAAAAAGGGTGCTATGAGTGCTATTAAAGAAAAGGAATTGAATGTGGCAGTTAAATGCAATAAAGTGAAGGATTCTGAAACTGCAGTTGATAGCTATGTAGGTGTGAGGGAAGCTGAGGCTAAAAACAAAGCAAATGAAGCGAAAGCAAAACCTGATAAAGCGAATCTTAAGGGTAACGGAGTAAATGATTCTGAAGCGAAGCCTAAGGGCGAAGGCGTAAAGGAATCTGAAGTGAATTCTAAAGACGGAGATAAAGGAGATCAAGTAAAAGAATCTGAAGGTCAAAAAGCAGGAGATGAAGGCGACGGAAAAAAGGATTCTGAAGATGAGCCTAAGGGCGACGGAGTAAAGGATTCTGAAGATGAGCCTAAGGGCGACGAAGTAAAGGATTCTGAAGATGAACCTAAGGGCGACGGAGTAAAGGATTCTAAAGATGAGCCTAAGGGCGACGGAGTAAATGATTCTGAAGCAAGACCAACTGGAGATACGGAATCTAAGATAAAGAATAGGGGAGATCTACAAAAACTTAAGGGCAACCCAGGGGATTGGCTCTCAAGGTGGGGGCAATTTGGTAGAAATAATGCCAATGAAAAATATGAAGATGCAAATTTAAAGGATAGGGAAGATTCTGAAGCGAAGCCTAAGGGCGATGGAGTGAAGGATTCTGAGACGGCAATTAAAGGTTATGAACCGGTAAACAATTCTAGAGCGGTAGCTGAAGGCGCTGACCAAGTAAAGATTTCAGATGAAACTGAATCGATTGATGATAATGAGGAAAATGAGGAAGGAGTTGTCAGAGTTCCAGCATCGAGGAAATTGGTGAAAGTAGGACCAACGAGAGATGCGGAATTTAAAATAAAGGATAATTATAAAGAAACAGAATCCCAAGATTTGAAAACCATAAATAAATCTGATTTTGCTAAGAGTAAGGACGATAAATACAACAAGGGAACAGATCATGATGGAAATGAAGCGAAAAATATAGATGCAGAACAAGGTACTGATTCGACGGTGGGGGAAAAGCTAGATGCAGAACAGGGTACTGATCCAAAAGTGGAAGAAAAGCTAGATGCAGAACAAGGTACTGAATCAAAGGTGGAAGGATACTATTGGCCTCGTCACCTTTTGTTTAGGAATGGGTCCAGGGCTACGCCTATGCGGCCAGTATTTGGCGACGCTTCCTGTCGAGAACACGGCGCACTCGCCTTAAGACGGTATTTGAGGAGGAGACCCATTCTACTGAGGAGAATCCCGGAAATAGGGATAAAACTTCGAAAAAATAAGTACGGAGTTTTGGCCGACATGAGGAGATATTTCCAGGTAATGGCCATCAAGGAAAATGATTGGGACTACCTCCGATTTCTTTGGAGGAGAAAGATGGACGCTTAAGGGGCAACCTCCGGTGGTGTGTATGGAGAGGGTGCCGCAGTATGCCGGATTTTTTCTTTTTACAAAAAAGAAAGGTGGGGGTATGTTAAAAGTCGTGGCATAGACTATGTAAATATCTCTTTTGAGTGTATAACCTGGAATGTAAATTTCTTTTAAATTAATTATTATTATGTCAAATATATTTTGAATGAATTGTTATTATGTAAATTTTCTTTTGTATATAACTGAGCCGTGTTGTGGAAATAAAGAGTTTTCTTAGAGTTTCTGAGAGTGTCTTACTAGAGCGAGATCTTCTGCGTGTAGTAGCCGCTGGTTTCTGCCTGCGTTATTTTCCTTCCTGACTTGATCACCCAAGGCAGTCCAAACTGATATCTAGACTCTAGGTGAGGGTCTTACTTGTTGGGAGAAGGTTCTTCAATCTTAACCTCTCGTAATCTCAACACAAGTATACCAAATTTCAGACTTCTAGGTGCTCTGTTGTGTACAAGATTTGTGGACAGACAGACAAAATGACAGACATGGAAGCAAGTTTAAAAAAAGCTTTTAAAAAATTCAAATTCCATGTGGTCATTTTTATAAATTACAAATCAATTTTTTTATAGTTATGATTTTTACTACTAGAGGCAGCACTGGTCGAGCTAATAAGTAAATTAGATTGATTTTTTGCACACAATGTTAACTAAAATTATTTCATTAGGAACCCTAACAAAACGTGGTTGGTATTGTAGCAAAGTATTTATTATATATTGGACTTTTGATAATATGTATTTAAATAATCTTTGTTTCTTGTATAATTTATTGTTCTAAAATGTAAATTTGAATAACTTTCACTCTCTCTCTAAAACTATAAATAATTGGTATATATATATTTAAAAGCTATGTACATAAAATATATTAAACATTTACATGCAAATATCCACATAGGATATAGCGTGTGTTTTGTAATAAAATTAAAAAAATAATAATAAAGTATTTATTATTGTGGTAAAATCGAATAAATGGAACTCTTCGAATAAAGATAGCAAAATACAACGATAATTGAAGAGGAAAAGGTGCGAATAAAGTTCTGATAAGACTTCAATCTAAATCTTCAATCTTCGTTATATTTTGCTATTTATTATTGTATTAACAGATTATCTATTTTGATACTGTGAACTTCCCTCATTGCTTATCTTGTATTTTATATATTTAATTGGTGCTGGGGCCTTAATAATTTCCGTGTCATCCTGAAGTTTGTCTTTCCTAATTTTCTACGTGATAAGATGGTGTAGCTGGATATAATAGCCGGGGTACATACCAGATCCATTCGGCTAGAATAAATGGAAGTAAACCATCAGGAACATTCAGTTCCAGGAACAGATGCTCTTTCATTACGTCACCACACTGATCTTCTTCAGTAGTTTCTGTGTAAGCACGTTGTATAGCGGATTATTTGACCATATAACTACCGTTTTCTTGAATTAAGACGGCGAAGATTCCCTTGGTGTGTCAAATACCTACAATACTGCATCATGCTGTCGAAGGCCAAACAGCCCGAAACAGGTACCTAGTTGGGTTTTTTTTTTCGTTTTTTAAATTCAAGAATGGCTATTGTTAAATTCTGAAAAAAAATTAACGTTCAATTAGCATTTTTCCCGATAGATGGTAGTAAGCCATCAGCAACATTCAGCTTCACGATCATGAAATGCTCTTTCAAATTTCTATGGCATCTTGAGTAGGGGTTTACCACTAATGAGTTGAGCTCTCCTTGTATAAAAAAAGGTGTATATTGAAGCTATTAGTCAGCTAGATTTTTTATCTCCAGACCGCTCTACTGTTGATTAGGCCATGTACACATTATTGACTCATCCATTGATGAGCTCTACTCTTCCCCGGCAGACACCATCAACAAGCTTTACAAGCATGATACCTTAATATGATTGAGTGGAGATAAGAAAGAAGAAGAAGAGGATATGTAACAAATTCAATATGCGATTTTAATATGATGATTATTGGTGAAGAAATTTAAAGAAACCATGGAGACTCACACATAAGAGTTTCTGGACCATTTTGTGTTTATTGTAGTTTGCATCGGTGTTGTTTAGATTCATTTAAAAGAAATGACATTTTCCTAATCATATAACTGATGTTGTAAGGCATCTAGCTCCCGTTTCGGGCTGTTTGGCCTTCGACAGCATGATGTAGTATTGTAGGTATTTGACACACCAAGGGAATCTTCGCCGTCTTAATTCAAGCAAACGGTAGCTATATGGTCAATAGTTAAATAGAAATTGTAGCTGACTTCTGTCAAAATAGACACAAAACCTTGCGCCATCTGTTGACCATCTCTACAAACCAGGAGACTCGGGTCAATGACAAAGCCACAACACCAGGTTTGGAAAATTCAGAACACCCACCTGAAGACCATGGTTTCGGGATATGTCCTTCCTTAGTCCAAGGCGGACTTATTTAATGAGATCCACATGAGAATCATGGAATCTGTAGAATTTGTAAAAATAGATGCTTAGCTGGCAAAGTGGCTCTGCAAATTCTATAGCCAATATATGGATTTTTTTAGGTCTATTCTATCCCGTAAATATCAAAGTATTTTTATTAAGATAATTGTCCAAAGACTTTGTTCAATTAAGAACTAGTGTTTCAGGATGTTACCTATAATCGGCCTTTCTCTCCTAGTTAATCACCAAGGTGATCATAGAGACAAGCTCCTTTCTATTGAGAAAAAAACTGATTAGTTAATTTAGAAAGAGGGGATCATATATCGCCGCAACTCTTTTTTATTAACGCGATTAAAGGAAGCTTTCGGGCAAGCCCTTCTTCAGCTAACTATAGTGTACAACAAGTTGCGGCGATATATGATCCCCTCTTTCTAAATTGTCGAAATCCGCAATCCGTTTACCATGAATAGTTAATATTTATTCCGATAGATGGCCATCTTTCAAGGTTCAGTACCATGATGGGAAAAGGATGTTCTGTCATCATTCCTTATTGTCACCATAAACAACATGTGGTTGGATTAGATGGAATAAATGGTGGAGTGTTGGCAAAACAAGAATTTTATTTACAACGACACTGGATACAGGCGGTGACTAGCCAGGTCGAGTATTGTTGATGGGAGGGAGGGGGGCACAAGTCGCTCACCCACGTGTCGCGCGCCTATTGGTCCACTGCAACGTGACGTCAGCAGTTCTCGTGATAGCGGGCAAATCTACCTGGGGGAGGAGATAACAACAACAACAAAAAAGAAATGAGAATAAAGAGAGAGAGAGATATAGAGATAGAAAGAGAGAGATAAATGTACATCGCTGATGTGACATCTTTGGCTAGGAATCCATCCATTCTCAATGGCCGCCAGAGATATATAGAGATAGAGAGATAGAGGTAAAGTCCGTCAATCTCGGGATTTTAGTTTTGTTTTGTTGAGAGGAATTCAAGAGAAGGCCGTTACTCCAGGTTTTAAGTTTCGTGCTCCTTCTTCACTTTGTTGAGATCCTCTCCGAGGATGGTGTTGATCTCGCCCTGCATGAATGCCCAGGGCACGGTGGACCCGACCAGAGGGCATTTCTCGCCGGATGGGCAGTAGACTTCATTGCCATTGCCGCCCTGGGTTTTAATGCTCTCCCGCGAGCAGTTGAAGCAGAATTTGTGATGGGGCACGGAGGGGCACTGAACGAAGTGGGTGTCTTCAAGACGCTCGGTGCACAGCGTGCAGCGGAGAGGCGGCGAGCCCATCTCTTCGCCGTCGTGGCGACTGATTTTCTTGGGCGCGGATGCCGCAGCGGGGGAAGACGCGCTGGATGGACGCGAGGGTTCGGGCGCTACAGCTGGGGGAGAGCGATTGGGGCGAGTTTGCTGCTGAACCATGGCGACTGCGGCGGCTGTGGTGGTGGGAGGTGTGCTGGGCACGCCGGGGAATGCTCCTGCACAGCCACACCAGACGTCAACAGCGGAACTTACACATCTATTTACACCAAATTATAAAAATTAAAACTAATTCTCTATCATTACAATCACCAACTTTATGGTTGCTTTACTGCAGCTTTACACACCCAAGATAGTGGATATTGCTGTTGCTGTGATGGAGATGCATGGAGACATCTGAGACTCTTCTTTGGACACGACAACAACAACAACAACAACCAACTTTATTACAATGTTACAGAAAGAAAATATGCATATGCATGTTCACATAAGATACACCTAATCCTTTTAATAAAAGAATGCCGTTGTATTGATGAATGAAAATAGACTGTGGTATATTGTGGCAGTCGGCTTCTACTGAATTTGCCAAAGATTATATAATCTATTCGCTAATCTGTGTGTATACTACGCTTGAAATATCAACGAGATCCTTTTTTAATGGAGAAGAGTCACTTATACGGAATAAACTGGCGATTGTCGTAGGTACGTAGATGTACTTGGCAATAAGGGCTGACTATTATTTCAGAATCTACCAACTTCACATTCTGTAATGTTGCCGCGGCCATGGCGACCAACAGTAGAGGGCAAGTAGAATACATATGCATACCTTGACCACTCAAATGAATATTTCAGAGCGCCATCTATCGGAATAAATTTCAATACATTTTTCTTGGTAAATTAAGAAAAAAAAAAGCCAACCACGTACGCGTTTCGTGCTGCTGGCGTGCAGACATGATCTATGTAAGGAAAGTATCACCACCCAACTTTGCCGCAGACAGGACTTGCAGCATACGGAAGGCGACCTTGGGGGGAGCAGCAGACATATGCTGGTAATTAATCCCCGGATGTTCCACCGCCTCTATAAAATGTCTGACGTAACAGGGTGACCAGATTGTACGTATGTTTGTATAACGTACTTCCCCCTCCATCGTTCATCTCTATTCCAGTACAGGAGGTGTTCCATTTACTCCCAGAAGGCAGAGAATGTACTCCTTTTCGGCTTGTTAATTTTTTACCCTTTTCTGATTAATTTTTAAAGTGATATGTGAAAAAGGGAGATAATCCGAAAGATTCCTTTATTTGCATATTCCGAAACAATTATGCAAGCTAAATAATGGCTATATTAGTGAGATATCCGGATAACAAGTCGCGGCAATATTGAGCTTGGTTTGGAAGGAGTGGCTAACATAGTTCTAACCACCACACCCCGGAATATGCAAATATGCCCGATAACAGCCTAATTTGCATATTTCGGATATATTATGTAATTATTATCGTCACTAGAGATAAAAATGATAAAACTTTGTGTTAGAACAATATTGATTGGAGAGAAGCCAAGTCATACAATATAAATATGTTTTGTGGCTCATTCCTTTATCAACACTAGTAAACATTTTTACTAGCGTGGTAAATGTAATGCATTGTTCAAACCCATAGATAAAGGGAGAGGTGCTATATTTGGTACATGATTATCATCCTCCCGATGTTGTATTACAGCTTGAAAATATGTCCTTGTCACTTTACCAGCTTAAACAGCTGTTTAGTAAATTCGACCGATTTCATAATTTCTCTCGTAGGATGTTATGGAATCGAAGCCGTCCCTGTACTGATGAGGGCCATAGCCTGATACCACGGTATACTGGTTGTTGGATTTTTGTCTGAATTTGCCAAAACTGGTGTTATGGCTCAAAGTTTTTTACTAGGGTGGATAAACATTGTTCTAATGAATATTTAAAGGGATCTGGTTCAAATCACATTAATAGGTACCGCTCAACAAGAGCAACCTAGTTCATGATAATTGAAACAGTGAATAATATGTGAAGGTTATTCACATATTAAACAAATTTTAACACGGGATTCAATCCCGGTTCATGACTATCGGGAATCGAGCGTATTTAAAGGGAGAGGTGCCTCTTTTGTTACATGAATATCATATATCTTCCCGGCATATATATTTTTAAGAGAAAGGATTTATTGTTATTTGGGTGTTGAACCAGAGATCCCACTCAAATATCAAAATCTGTCTGCATGGAGGATGATTCGGAGCCAGACTATTGGACGGACATGGTGGATTCAGTAGATGAATTTATGCGAAGTCCCGGCTCGGAGCCCATTCTCCAAACGTTCGGCGCGTGCGAATTCGTGGATGCGGCCCGTTACCCTGAGGTGAGGGAGTGCGTGCTCGCGGAACTCACGCCGCGGCGAGGGAGGATTCTCGCCCAATTCCTGGATAAGCTCATCGAGCGCACTCGGGACTCGGTTCCCTTGATCCGTAGAGGCTTATCTGAGTTCAGGGCCGCCTTGCCATTCTATGATCCAGACCCTCCCTGAGGACACCCTCTGTCGAAAAAATTTCCAAAGGGAATTGTTCGAGCTCGGGCTACCTCTGGGCTCCTGACAGAGTCAGGATAACTGTAAATAGTTGTAAATATTTTCCATTGACTCTTTGAGTGTTACCATTGACTGTACAGTCAATAAAGTCTGTTTTCATTCATTCATTCACTCAAATATCAATAATTTATCTGCTACATCTATGAAAGAAAGAATGCGCCAACCAAATGTCGACAAAATTAAGAAAAAGGCATCTCCTTATATTATTTTACTTTTGATGCATTAGCGCGCCATCTGTTATCAAAATTCGAAACTATTATAGTCACGTAAGACTCTAGAGTCTAACAACAGTATCACTATAAAAGGAAGTTCGAAAAATGCAATATAACAGCGGTTTGGTAGATTAAACTGGCGAAACCGCTGGGAGGGTCTATAATAGTTTCGAATAATTTTACTTAATTTATTAACCTTATCCCAGTACCATTTCACATTTGTACTAGTTTTTCACATAGACTAAATTGTTTTCGACTTTCCACAAAGGGAAAATATTATATTACTCAGAATGACGAGAGTTTGTCGAAATGTAGGAAGGGAGGATGTCTCTCGGGATAACACATGACGATTTATTCGTGACTTATTTGCATAAAAAGAAGAGTGATGGAAAATACGATGATATATTCTGTTTTCTGATTCAATGATGTACACCATAGCAATAAGTTTCTCCAGTTCAGCGACTGAGTAAATCAAACAAATGGCTAAGACAGTAAGTTACGGGATTTCACTCAGACAAAACAAACTCCCAGAATTTACGATGGGAGCGTTTGGTCCTAGGATTTTATATATGGAGGGCGTAAATCAGGCTGGCGACACTGTCAGGTCCAGCCAATCAGAGGAATGGGGTTGTCGGACATTCGAAGGAAAAACGGTTGGTAAAATAAGTCTACTTTATATATTACCCCCGGTGGGTAGATGAATGTGACAGCTTGTACTGTAAGTACATCACATGTCTACACATGTAGTACCAGGCCATGATAACCATGGTGGGTAGAGGGTTAAGACACATGTTGTTTGTAAGTACATCACATGTCTACACATGTAGTACAAGGTCATGATAACCATGGTGGGTAGAGGGTTGTGACAGGTTGTTTGTAAGTACATCACATGTCTACACATGGAGTACCAGGCCATGATAATCATGGTGTGTAAAGAGGATTGTGACAGGTTGTCTGTAAGTACACCAGATGTATTTTGAATGTTTTAGGCTACAAAGCCCTGTAAAGAACACGCACTCACTGGAGACGTTGATCCAATGCTATAAACTGAGAAATAAAGGGGTTGTTGTCGTGTCCAATGAAGAGCCTCAGATGTCTCCATGCATCTCTATCACAGCAGCAGCAATTGGAAAATGGGTGCCGTTGCCACGTTAGTCACTTTGGAAACGAACCAAAATTTGGTCGAATATTCCAAAGGTCCAGGGGGACTGTAGGGAGGTGTGGTCGGACTTCTCCCCCCCAAATAAAGGGGTGGAGGGAGCAATTTATAATATTTAGGTTGTAGAATCGGCGGCAGTAAACACACACAGCAACCGTGGTGGTATATATAGCGGGAGTGTTATGATACACGTGGTGGAACCTACCTAAAATAGTTACGACGGTACGAACTTTGTTTACTGCCCTTGGCCACTATTTACAGGCGACCTAGATCACCCCGTTGCCAAGCGTCGCGCAGGTTCAAATCTAGACCATTGAAATCTTTTATTCCAATGCCCCCTATTTTTGAATATCTAACGGAATACTGAATATAAGGGGATGCAAATCTCATATGAGAGTCGATATAAGTTTCTTCTTTTTAGGAAAGGAATCTTCAAAATTTAATTGAAAAGGGGTATCTCGAAAGTTTCTATAAATAGCTATTCTTTCCTCTCGGTGCATACAAAAAAAAAACGTAAATCTTCCATTTTGAACACATTTAATGTCGGATTGAAACAGATGACTTTCCAAAGTTTAAATAGTATATTCAGGAAATGTATTAGATAAAAAAAAAACTCTCAATTACCAATTATTTTATTAAGATCAAAGAAGACATATCCTGACCACGAGCACATGTGCTTTTTAGATGGCAGAGCGCCATCTAGTTATTTATTTTATTATTTTATATGGCTGATGTTTTTATTTACTACGTCATATGCAAATATGCACATATTTTCTTATAATTAATTTCTTGGGAAGGAACGTAATTTTTCTTCTTGCTCTCACAATAAAGTTGAGAAAGTATGGATGATATGAGCAGACTTGACGCTGCTTACTGAAACGTCATCTAGTGTTTTGTTACCTTTCGGCTATTTGTCACTCTGCGTCATTTGACTGCAAGACGTCACACAACCAGCTGACAACGCTCTACTTATCAACATTCTCCTCTCTAGCTTTATTCAAATTTTATATTAAAATAAACGAAGAGATTGAAGCTTAAATAGCACGAAAACCACTTTTTTCCTAATTTTATTTTTATCATAGGCATCGGTGGGAACGGAAATATCTCTATTTACGGGGCTGTTAACCAAATGAATGATTTTTGAGCCCCGAAAAAAAACTGCGCCGCCCGGGAATCGAACGATGACATCGGTGTATTTTTAATTCAACCGTGGTCAAAAAGAATTAAATAATAAAATCATTGATTAAAAATCAAGTGAATAATAATAAAAAGACCAACTTGTGTAGACAATCTTCCTATACTTTTATCAGATACACACAAATTATTGGCTATGCTCACTGAGAAGATGGCTAGAAGAAAAATCAATTGCCAAAATGTGATGATAAATGATGTTGATTATGAGCAATCTCCATGATGGATATCATTGCTAACTACAGAGAGGCATATCTAAAGGAATTATGCAAATTGAGCAAGGAATATGCAAATTTGATATAAAATATAGATATATCGAAAAAATAGATCAGCGACACAAAATTTTAAATAGTATGTTTAAAAGCAAGACTTTCCGAGTATTTCCTAATGTTTTGTTCTTTATATAAATGTCTCGTAGTTTTATCAAATGATATGCAAATAAGAGAGAATTTTCCAAACATCAAAATGCGAATTGTGTGATGGTTCGGTCAAGTTGGTGTAAGCAAGTCCATCGGCAAGCAAGAAGAGCATTCACCCGCCTCACAAATTCCTGGAAGAATGGAAGGTCAAATCCGGGGACTAGAGGTCCCTTGGTCGCATTCTTTCTTCTCTTTAAAATGGGGGGTCGGGACTCCCAAGAATGCCGTTGCCCTTCTTTTTTTTTTTTCCATGGTAGGGGGACAGCTGCGATTCTTTACCGACAAACTGAGGCAACTGCAGAAAAGCGGGTCACCAACCCTATTTCTACCAAAGAATGAGCGTGTAGCCAAAGGGTTTGTTTGCAATATGAATTACTTCCCGTGCTTCTTTATATCCCCCCTCACCTCCCGTGGCTGCAACGACCAATCAGCACGCGCGCCGGTGACGTCACGCCATACCAATCCGGTGTCGTGTTTGAACCCCCCTCCCCCTTTCCACCCCCAGATTGTGGGGGGAGCCTCTAACGTATGCTTTGTTGTCTGGAACTGAGCCAACGTTAGAACTGCCACAACGTTACCTAGTTTTTTTGTATTTATTTATTTATCAGTGATATATTGTTTTATTTAATTTTGACCACGGTTCGATACAAAAATATAACGGACAGTATTAAAAGCGTTAAATAATTTTAAATGCATGTTTTTTTTTTTAAATGCTGAAATATTTCTTATATAAAAATGTTCTATATGTGAACCTATTAGTCAAACAATAATAAAATACATTTAATGATTTTCAAATATTTATCGCAGATAGAAAAGATGATGTGAGATGTATCAATGACACAAATATACACTAAAAATTGTATTTAAAACTCTACTAATAAATCTATACAAGACGCAAAAAAAAAAAAAAAAGTTTTTATAAAATTGGCATATGTACTATGCAACTTTTCATGCCAATCGAAATTTTATCAAATTATTTGGGAAAAAGGTATTTTGTAGTCTTGTAAGGTATTTTCTAGTTATTTCCCTCCTTCCTTCCTTATTGGTCAACGTGGTATGGACTCCTCAATGGCGAGTGTTTCATTCATAAGACGTCGTAGTACTATCATCTTTAATTCATCATATTGCATGGGGCGATGATCACTGGTCGGCTGGTGTATACCAATCTATCTCAACAACCTCAATCGGAATTTTGAAGATGATATGGATAGGATGATAAGGATTCGTGCTGGAAACTGAAAAAGACAGAAAGAGTAGGAATAGGAATACTCTCTTAAGTTACTAGAGATATATTGTTTTGTTTTTTCTGAAGTGCTATTTACCTTGGAGAAAACATAAGCAGCAATAACTTAATTGCATATGCATTTTAACACGAATAACCCATAGAGCAAAAATGTCCAAATATATCAATGTTGTCTGAGGATGTTGGAAAATTTAAAAAAGAAATCAAAATTTTTATATGATATGAAGAAAGTTTTAACATAAACAGCACTTTTTTATTGCCTTGATCTTTACCAATGACCTATAGCAGATTTAAACTTTAGAACAACCAAACATAAAGATGATGGCTTTATTCAATGTATTGCCAATTTTACGACCTCTAGTGGTACAGGATGCCACGCACATCATACAATAATGATCAACTTTAAATTGCATATTTCCCTCAAGCACATATAAAAATTGATTATTTACAAGAAATGTTCTCCAGAATGCAAATCATTCGAGGAATGATTCGTACTAATAGAGAAGTCTCCAATGCAGAATTTTTTCATAAAATTTCTACAAATCTGTGTAGACAAACCAACCAACTCTTACATCAAAAATGCCATAAGAACAACGCTACATAAGTTCAACTATGCCAAAACTGTCATTTATTATGCAGGTTGATGGTTGGGAGCTATTCAAGAAAATGTTTATTTTTGCATAAATAGTATTATTTGATAGATCGTTAGATATCCATTTTATAAAAGAAAATCTTTGTGAATTAAAGTAGTTTTAAAATGTAGAGAAATATGTAAAAAGGTATATATTTTATAAATACAAACTGTAGTAGAGAGAATGCGAAGTCAGCTTTAGAAATATTTCACTGTTCCAACATCACCAAACCAAATTCTCGCTATTTGACCGTGAGCCAAACCACCGCCATTTTGCGGTTGCTTAGCGACGTGACGTCACGCTCTACCGGTACATCCATGGGCGATGAATGAATAGAACTAAGTTTCCGGTACAGAAAATTTAGGTACCGCAGCCGTACCAGGCTGGAGAAGAAAGGCTTAACTTTGGCACGGATCCAAGAAGACGCCAAACCGGTACTTTACGTCATCACAAAAGGTCACGAGCTCTCTGCCAACTGAAAATGAATGGCACGCGAAGGCGAGGCTTCTCATTGGTTGATTCATTTTTCAGGCGATTTTTTTTAATGAGCAGACGAAATTTTTTAAAAAGTTCGTCTGTTCATTTAACTGAATTCGTCTGATCTATATTTACAATTTGTTTCTCCATCCTTAACTTATTAGCAAAAAAGGCATCGGAACGAGAGGGTATACGTAAAATTTTCACCAATTAAAAAAAAAATAATAAATAAAATATAAAATTTATTGTATTGTGGCTAATTGAAAATATTTAAAAGAATATAGCAAAGCCTTCTATTTTCTCATTCTCATGACTTGTGAGGGCAAGAAGAGGTGTGCCTGACAGTTAGTGTGGGCCGGTTATTATGGTTGGGCGGCCATTTTGTAAGAAGGTGGTATGTAAAGCCTACGCACGCCAACGCCTAGCAACAGGACACATGACATCAGCCCTTACGTCATTTCCTTTCGGAGAACTTCCCTCGCGTGCGTTCAGCTGGCCGACAAATAGTTCTTTTGTAGTAACGGTTGGCCATCGGGGCCCTTTCTTTCATTCTTATCTATTCTACAGGAATGTTGATGAATCGGTAGTAATGTTTGAAGTGGATATCCTTTTTATATACTTAAAGTCTCTCTTAGCAAGCGATATAATTGTAAGATTTATAAAAAGTTTTTCAATGTGGAAGGTTATTGTATGTTTGAATAAAGGAAAAAGGGATAGACAACTTTTTTTTTTGGGTCTTATTTACATATATATTTGTAATAAACAGATATCTGAGTTCGAAACCGGCTTTGAAGGTTTTTTTTAAATGTTAAATTTCTAATTGTGACTCCCCCTGATTATTGCAAAAGTTCAATTCCACCAGTATGTACAAGTAATAGGACTCTGGCAAAATGCTTCTACATGTGCAAAGGTCAAAATAATTCTAAATGTGTAGACATGTGGCGTATTTACGGTATAAATTATCGCAAATTCCTTCCTGCCTACCGTTGTAAAGGCTTGTGCCAATTTTTAGTGCGTGTAAAATTCGAACGAGTGTCTCTTTATGCAAATAATTTGTAGTTTTCTTTCTTTAATGGGTATCTCGGGCAATGTCTGAGAATGAGAGAGTTCATTGATGAAGGGAGTGTGGGTTGGCAGGATCGATCGAGCTCCCAGCGCGTGAGGCTAAAAATAGATTCGCCGGGGAAATCTTCGTCACAAAGGTCGTCAGGCCTAAAGCCGAGATCGATATATGCAGTAGAGTTAGTAGTTGGGTCTTACCTGTCTTCAGGGAGGTGGTGGCATCGAAGGAATAAACCCTTCCGACCATGGCGTGCTCTTTCTTGTAGCGGGAATCGAAGTGGGCGGTGGTGGTGGGCAGGCTCTCCCCGCGGGTGAGAGGGGGACGGGCCGGGTCGAGGGTGGGCCGCTTGTGAGGATCTCCGTCGTCGTCATCTGGCAGTCCGCGCTTGGTAGGCCTCAGCGCGACGTGAGGCGGGGCACTCTCGAGCCGCAGGCGGGAGTATTCTATCCCTGTCAGGGCAGGCTGTACTGGCGAGGGGGCTGGACGCGGTGCAGCACGTCCTACTTCAAACGGAGGAGGGTCGCGTACTTTAAATGCACCGTGTGCTCTCTTCATTTGTCTGGCAGTCTCCAGAACCAGCTCGATGCGATCGGCACCTTCGTAGTTGACACAGCCACGACAGACCGGCTCGGTGAAGTCGTACACCATCGCCCATGGCATACGGGGTAGGTCGCAGAGGTAGCATTGCTGACGGCCGGAGCGCTGCGCGGTCGTGCTTGCCATCTTGGCTAGGGCAGGACTGCGCGCCTGCGCACCCCGTGACGTCATGGGGCCACGTCACTGCAGCGCCCAAACAGCGTGTCAACGCCCCAAGGACAACTGCCCCCCCCTCCTGCCGTCGCTGCAGCAGATTCTTCCCAGTTCCGTGTTGTTGCATCTGGACTCCCCTGCACACCCCGCCGTGCATTTGTACAATTAACGCCTCCATTGAGTCCCCACGCTGCCCACTACCGAGTGCATTGATAGAATTCAACGCCGTTCTCTGTTACAGAAAGAGAATGCAGTATTGTGTTGTGACACGCATTCTATCACATTATTTCTCGCTTTATGATACATAACATTTGCGCGGCTGTAGCCTACTTTTTACCATAAACCTTTTTTGAAGGGAGTTTACACCTTCATCAATGAGCTTTCATAACTCTATCTACACTGATCGACATTTAAAAATTGTCGAACTGGAGATAGTTGCTGGTGATTTTTAATATTTCACTTCTTTCTACCGACAAGTTCGCATGATCATCACCAAGCGTTCATTCAGGAATGTTGGTGGTGATCTTACATTACTATCACACACAATTCGCAAGACCATTAGAACGGATTCAATCCCGTGCCTGATTATGGTTATTTTTTCCCCAAGAGGGGTTTATATCAGAACGCTGTGGCAACGTTGTAAATGTCAAACCTGAGGTAAGGGATTAAACCACGTGGCTATGGATACCACCCGGTATATGTACCTGTTAACCCGGTATGTGAGGTTTGAACCACGTGGTTACATTAATTGTACCTGATGTATGTGGTTTGAAACACGTGGTTACATCTGTTGGCCTTTGTTAAGAGACCCTATTTTGTCGTCCCCTGAGTGGCTGCTTAAGATATTATTAAGTGTATTACTGCATAGTATATTCTATTTACATATAATGATATATACTTATTTATACATAAGTTCATACTTTTATATTTACATAAACTATTATATATACTTTTATTTATACATAGGATATTGTCGAAATTGTTTGTATAAAGCGATTTGGAGATGGAAAAACCTTTGATTCTTATAGAGTGATTCACCACGTGTTAGTTCTATAAAACATTGTCTGGTAATATATGTTGTTTGTAGTATTTACATATCCATTCTCTGAGGATGACGACACGGTATCCCCATTAATTAGCCATTATAGACTGTTATATGTGGGAGAACTCTGAAATTATATATAAGCCGAAATAATCAATAAGTGATTGTGCGATTGTCTCCATATATAACACTTCACAATACAAAATGATATAAAGACCACGTTAAGGAGATCTTTGAAGTTGAGAATGGGTATGCAGCTATGAAGTTACATAAAACGAAGCATGGAGAGAGTCTCTCTAACCACACACTGTATCCCCCAGCATTCTTCCCGAGGCCAGCTAATTCTGGCTTGTTGGCACTCCGCCAACCATCCCTACACGATCAAATTCCTCCTTCTTTCTTTTTTAAATTAGTACAATCACCGCTGTTTTCTATAGTCACATAGGAGTTTACTCTCCTGGCTCCTTTACACTTCAGTCTAAACGGTCATTTCCCCAGTTTTTTACAAGTGCTTTTATGCTTGAAACCTGGGACGTAAACTAAATTCTTCTGATATCTGGTGTGCCATAGAAGAATCCTCATAATCAAATGGGAAGCCTGGGCGAGAAACACAGAAGTTTAGAGAATATTGAATGAAGAGTATAGGTGCATTCTAAATGAAGCAATCAAAAGGAAATGTGGATGTTTGTAGAACATGTACTCTGTGAGTCATCATGAGATCGTCTCTTGACCATATTGGAGGGATACACTTTGAAGAATGAAAGGAGAGGTTAACCATATAAGGATTGGCTTGATAATTGTCAAAGATGTGATACCAAGTATTGGTTAGAATCTAATCGAATGGTCTGGAATTAGAGAAGATGTGAAGAGAATTACACGAAGAATAGAGTGTAAAGGAACGTTCCCTATTGGCAGTGATAATAGTAACAAATTCAAACCACGTGGCTTTATTGTATAGGAGAGTTTCCCACAGATTTTATGGCATGTGCATCGTCATAATATATTTTCCAACTATATATGTAAAATAGAGAAAATATTAGGAATATTAACAGGTGTTTTAGGGACTCTCTCATTGGAAAACTTCAGTGTAAACTACAGATAAGCACGAAAGTGAATGCACTGTGAGTGACTTCCAGTGGTTGGGACAGAAGACATCCAAAGGTTAGAAAGGAAGGAAGCATTTTACAAACAACAACGCTCCAACATGGATGCCTACCTGAAGAATTGATGGGAATCAACTTTACACATTAAGGCTGCTGGCCAAGCAGAGCATATTCTCTTCAGTTTCTCTGTTCTTGAGCTAGTTCATGTCTCCAGTGGCATCATACTGCTTTATCTTGATTTGTTCTCTTTATTTCTTCCTTTCCACAGTCCATCAATCCTACCGTTCTATTTATATTCATTTCTAACCTCCAGATCTTCCTTCATCAATCCATTTTGAATTAATATGCCCCATCTAATCCTTTTATCCTTTTTTTATGGAGACTCTCAACACACAGACCGCTTTCCTCTTCTAATCTTCTCAAGACTTCTCCACATTCCTTTTAGGAATCGATTGAATTCACTGATGCATTGTTGTTGTGTCCAATGAAGAGCCTCAGATGTCTCCATACATCTCTATCACAGTAATGTTCTCTATCTTGGGTGAGTGAATCTGATGTTCTGGGTCCATGTCAATTTTCTGTGGTTGTGGTGTCCAATGAAGAGCCTCAGATGTCTCCATACATCTCTACCACAGCAATGTTCTCTATCTTGGGTGTGTAAAGCTGCTGTTCTGGATCCATGTCAATTTTCTGTTGTTGTTGTCGTGTCCAATGAAGAGTCTCAGATGTCTCCATACATCTCTATCACAGCGATGTTCTCTATCTTGGGTGTGTAAAGCTGCTGTTCTGGGTCCATGTCAATTTCCTGTTGTTGTTGTGTCCAATGAAGAGCCTCAGATGTCTCCATACATCTCTATCACAGCGATGTTCTCTATCTTGGGTGTGTAAAGCTGCTGTTCTGGGTCCATGTCAATTTCCTGTTGTTGTTGTGTCCAATGAAGAGCCTCAGATGTCTCCATACATCTCTATCACAGCAATGTTCTCTATCTTGGGTGTGTAAAGCTGCTGTTCCGGATCCATGCCAATTTTCTGTTGTTGTCGTGTCCAATGAAGAGCCTCAGATGTCTCCATACATCTCTATCACAGCGATGTTCTCTATCTTGGGTGTGTAAAGCTGCTGTTCTGGGTCCATGTCAATTTTCTGTTGTTGTTGTCGTGTCCAATGAAAAGCCTCAGTTGTCTCCATACATCTCTATCACAGCAATGTCCTCTATCTTGGGTGTGTAAAGCTGCTGTTCTGGGTCCATGTCAATTTTCTGTTGTTGCTGTCGTGTCCAATGAAGAACCTCAGATGTCTCCATACATCTCTATCACAGCAATGTTCTCTATCTTGGGTGTGTAAAGCTGCTATTCTGGGTCCATGTCAATTTCCTGTTGTTGTTGTGTTCAATGAAGAGCCTCAGATGTCTCCATACATCTCTATCACAGCAATGTTCCTTCTCTTGGGTTTGTAAATCTGATGTTCTGGGTCCATGTCAATTTTCTGTTGTTGTCGTGTCCAATGAAAAGCCTCAGATGTCTCCGTACATCTCTATCACAGCAATGTTCTCTATCTTGGGTGTGTAAAGTTGATGTTCTGGCTCCATGTCAATTTTCTGTAAAGCCATTGCTGGACATGAGGATATGCGGATAGGTGCTAGTTCCACACCAGGACAATTGTCCTGTAGATTCTTGTGCCATCTGTATATATTGTGATTCCTTTATAAATGTTTCATTCTGAGTCTTGTGATTGTTTTTGTTATTCTTCTCTCAGCGCGGGGAAATGCAATCCCCACCCTATATGAGGAAACCTACTCTTATCTACATTGAAATAAATATATCTACAGTAAAATCCTAAAGAAAACATTTCCTAAATATAGAGATTTGTTGGACGAGGAGAGCTAGGTGAAAACAAGGGTGACACACGGTGTATTTTTGTCCCTCTATCGATAACTCCAATCAATACATCGATATCCGAAATACTTTATTGTCTCGTAGGCGATACTTGGATTCCAAACCAAAACTTCCAACCTGGAATGGAGATATCTGTCTGGACAAATATACATTTTAAACCATTTCTAAGGGATTGCTTTCCCTTTCTTTTTGAATGAATCCCTTGACATGTGTTGTTTATTTTATATTTATTGACACACACAAAATTTAAAGAAGTGGAAAGTCTTTGATGTCACTGGTCGTCTATTTTTATTTATTTATTTATTTATTTATTTTGAAAGAGACAGAGGTTGTTCACACTAGGTTATCTCGTGTGTCTTCAATAAAGGTCACTATAATATCTTTCAGAGTTAGTCTCAATCCCGATATACATGCTAAAACTTCCTTAAGTTACGGATAATTACCATTTATATATTTTTAAATGCACAAAACAAGTTAGAGTCAACTACCTTTAATTAAAACAACAACAACAGCAAAAAGCCTTTATTTAGGGTCACCGACCCTATACAGGATTCACCAGAGGTATGCATAAGAACAAAGCAGTGAGACAAAGGAAATAAAGATATAGACAGAAGAAAAAGAAAAAAAAAAGAAAAAAAACAAGAAAGAGAAAGAGGGAAGCAAGAAAAACAACACAAAAAGAGTAGCAGTAAGAAAGTGAGGAGTGAGTGTCACTTGGCCTTCTTCTGAACTACCTTTAATTAAGACTTACTGGTTATGTCAAAAAAATAATTCCAATTATCAGAGAGAGGTATCAATTTAAAGTTATCCTTTATAACAAAAGTTCACATTCAGGATCAAAATAAAGCTCTTTTTTAGCACTCTTAAAGTTGCACACATTATAGAGGGTTAATGGGGGGTTTTAATACAAGGAAGTAAACCTTCCTTATATTGGAATGTGAATATCAAATGTCTTATACTTTAATTTGTTTGAGAAAAAAATAATTTCTTTTTTTTTAGAAAAAAAAAACTTCCTTAAGTTTTGTCCATGAATGTAGTTTATTTATTTTTCTCAAGTCCTTGTATGCCCATTTTAATATTCGATGGATCGATAAATAACCCAAAACATTGAAAAATCTGTGGTTAGGTAAACAAGTGGCTATTGCATAACCACTGAGTACAAGCAACCAATGGCAACTAAGAAGTAACAAAAGATAACGCCGCAACTGGTTTATAAAATAAGAAAAAAGACATCTCCTGAACTTGCAACTAAAAGTTGCTGATGGCTTGCGCCATATGCCGGAATAAATATCAAATATTCGTTGATATTTTTATCATTCCAGAATTCCCCAAATACTCTTTCTTGGTTAACGAAGAAAAGCTAACCACGTACGCGTGTCGGGCTGTTGGTCCTTATCACAATTTATAAAAGGAAATTAATAATAAGAAAATATAACGCATCATCTGTATATAAGTAATACAAGTGTAAAACCATAAAGCATGACTTTTTCCTTCTAAAAACCAAATAAAACAAACTTCTACTGTCCTTACTGCGATGGAAAATATTGGGAGTGCTTATCTCATCAGTGGGTAAACCCTCCCAGCGGTGTCGCCAATTTAATCTACGAGACTGCTCTTGAGGCTCCAATACTGTATTGGGTTTTATATATGAGAGGGGTGGAATCTTTGTTAAGGTGTTCAAGCAAACTGTGGACATAAGCTTTTGAACAGTAGAATTACATATACACTCATGGACAAAACTTAAGGAAGTTGTACCTTTTAACATGTATATCGGGATTATAACTCTGAAAGATATTACAGTGACCTTTATTGAAGACACACGAGATAAACAAATGTGAACAACCTCTGTCTCTAAAAAAAAAAACAGACGACTGGCAATATCAAAGACTTTTCACTTTCTTAATTTTTTTCCATGAGTGTAGATGCAATACAGTATTAGAGCTTTATAAGTGGTCTGGTGGATTAAATCGCTTGAGGGTTCCTCACCGATGAGCCAAGCCATCCCACCATTTTTCAACGCAGCAAGAAGAACAGTATATATAGAAAGTTTATTGTATTTGGTTAAGAAAAAATCGTGCCTTATAGTTTTATTGCTTATAGAAGAAATATATCAGCTCTTAGGGAAATTTTTTCATCAACTTGATGTACCTAGTATCAAAATCAATAAATAAATGTTTTGATATTTATCAATTTGTTTTACTGCCCTCTACATCAAGCTGATGAAGGGAATGTCCGAAAGCTTCTATATGGCTTTTTAATAAAAAGTATCAGAGTTACATTTTATCCTTTTGTTTTATTGATTTAATCCACGATTCACCTGATCAACAACTTATAAATGATAAATTCAAGGTAAAAATAATTTGTTGGTTGGGATTTGGTGAAAAAGTATGTCGTTAACACCACCTCCTGTTCTCTACAGTGTTTTTGTCTTGTAATCTCCATAGAAGAATCTTCTATAAGACCAGTGTGTCTTAATAAAGGTGTTTGTATGTATGTATGTTATATAGATATATCCTATCAATCATTCTTATGATTGTAGAACGACATTTGAAAATATCCCACATGTGTTTCTTTTGAACGAAAAATCGAAATTTATTTTAAGGAGAAATAACAATTATTTCTAACCTTAGGGATGAAGTATGAATTGTGAAGAGTAATGTTAAACGGAAAAATAAAGTGTCCAGGGATGGGAATCGAACCCACAATACTTCATCCCTAAGGTTAGAAATAATCATCATTTCTCCTTAAAAATTCTTATATTTCTTTGTTTCCCCGACGTTTCGATCCCACCTTTCTCAGGTGAGATGTATGCTACCTACATTGCAGACACAGTCGTCACCCCACCACATGTGGATACAACATTTCCAGGAAAGACATTTGGCAAGTTAAATGGAGTTACGTTTAAGTGGACACAGCAACCATTTAGAAGCTTCAGTTTCAATAAAGTTTCCCTGAGGAAGTCATCAAAACCTGAGAGTGTTTTATACCTCACAAGGGGAGGTTGGTGGAAGGATGGTCTAAACTGTTGGTTTTTTTACCGCTACGACCCGGGATCAAATCCCGCATTGGACACTTTTTATAATAATAATATTAATAAAATTGTTCCAATGGCTCCCCGAATCTTGCAAAAGTCCAACCCCACCAGCGAGTGCAAGTAACCAAACGGAGCTCTGGTACATTTAAAAGTGCAAAAATCGAACTGCTTTTCACATGTGTAGAGACATGTGGTGTACTTAGAGTAAAGGCAGTCGCCAAGTTCTACCCACCATGATTATCATGGTCTGTACCATGTTTACAAGGGTAAAAAATATATACCCTACAAAGCTGTTGTATATTTGTGATTTTATTATTTTAAAGACGATCTAGGTTTGTCACATCACAGGTTTTTTCACACATCAATATTGAAATAATATTCTAATGGCAATACTGAAGAAAACGAATACAGTAAAACCCATTAAATGTGATAACTTTTACTTTTTATTTTCCATTTGCAGACTCTGTGGTGAATCTATGTATAAGAGAAATTTATTTTTCTCGGAGACTATTTATGAGCTGGGTTGTCTTAATTAAGTTTTCCCCCTGTATACATATCGTTATTACCATTAAATGTGATTAGCTTTTACTTTTTATTACTTTTTTCATTTTTAAACTCCGTGATAAATTAATGTGTATGAAAATTTGAAAGTTGTATAACCTTATGATTTTGCTTTGTTTTAAAAATGATTCGATGTTGGTTCCATATGTTTGAATTGAATATTACACCTTAGTTCTACATATATTTTATTGCTTAAAAAGGAACACAACAAAACAAAAAAGAAAATACAATTGCAAATAATTTGATAACTAACAAAAAAAAACAATATAAAAAAATTATGATGATAAAAAATTGAATATGTCTGCCAGAAAAATGTTTCTATGAATTAAAAAAAAAATAAGAATAATTACAAAATTAACATATAAACTTCAAACACCATGTATAAGACTATATGACTTAATAAAGGCTTTTGTATGTGGATGAATACAGTTAAACAAAAATACTATTATGGGAAGTTAAAAAGACCACGTGGTCCATCCCCTTATTACACACCAGTGTTAAGAGACTCCATCTCTTGTCTCAGTCTTCCCAACTGGTGTTTTACTTCATTAAATTTGACGATACTCTTTAGATTACTGATGAGTGGGGAGATCTCTTCTTCTTCTTTCTTATCTTCACTCAATCATATCAGGTTATCAAGCTTGTAAAGCCTTGTCAAACATCATGACTGGGTGAAGTAGAATGCGTCTGTCATTAAGACTGGGAGCACTACTTAGTAGCAGGCCACTGACTTAGTTCCAAAAGAAATGGTCGCCTCTGACATGAGGAACAAACTGCATGTACAGGTGTTCCTAACATGGAGTACAGACTCATCCTGTATCCCTGGATATGGAGACTTTACAGGGTACTATCAGCCGGGCCAGCTGAACCCAGGTTTTTTAGTGAGCTTGTTACTGCTCCCCCTCCTCCATCCGGGCTTGGGACCGGCAAAGGTGGAGTTTTATAATAAAAATAACACGATATACATAACCATTTTTCAGATAAATAGTTTACACATATATTAGGGAAAACTTTTTCATGCAGACTTTCTGAAGATTCCACCACTTGGCAAAAGTATTTGAAAACTGGATGTTACCCTCGGAATCAGTTTCTAGTTGACCTTCTCCTATCTTTAAGAGTTCGTCTGCTAATTGTGCAGCAGTGGTATCATTATGGAGTTGAACTCTCATGTTGACTGTGAGATATGGCTCCAAAGATAAGAAGACTTTAAACAGGCATTCAGCTCATCAGCAGGTGTACCTCTAGTGACTACTGGAAGAGTCTGTCGGAAATCACCGGCCAAAAGCACTACTAAACCACCCAATCCTGTGGGGACACCCAGGTGCAGATACGATTCATCCTTCGTCATGGCCGGCACAGGAGCTCCTTCGACCTTGAAGGGGGTGTATTATCTCTAAGCGGAAATAGACTGGGTTTATACCATCTAAATGTTTCAACTAACAATCCTCCACAGCACAAACATTCTTCTACATAAATCCAATTATCCTGATTACTTTTAACCGTAACAACTGGATAGTGAAGACGGGAGCTCGTCTCCTTGGAGCTCGTTTGATTGAATACACAGAGACGTTTTCTTTTTGCAAAATACTTTTAAAAAATACATCAACAAACATAGATTGTGCCTTATCAAACATATATTTTATTATATGAACAAATAGTACAAACGTGATATTATGCTAGGATCAAGATGATAAATTAAGAGAAAAACATCTTCTCTAATCGTACAACTAAAATTTGCTGATGGCTTGCGTCATCTGTCGGAATATATATTAATTTTCCGTTGATTTTTAATTATTCCAGATTTGTTCAAATATGAAATAATTTTTAAAAAATCAACGATTTTTGATATTTATTCCGATAGATGGCGCAAGCCATCAGCAACCTTTAGTTGTACGATCAGGAGATTTCTCTTAATAGATTTCATTGTAATCTAATATGTGTTTAATAAGTACGACTTTCCCTCTATATCTTTATTCTTCCCAATAAATATCCCATCATTTTTCCAAATGTTAGAGCCATATCTAAAGTTAAATAAAGTTACAAATGATGTTTAAACTCTAATATACACTATGCAACTTGAATCCCTATACAGTCTGTGTACTAACAACATGTCATGATATTCAAGGTACGTGAGTGTTAGGACTGCTGGTGAAAAACAAGTTTCCAAATATTTTTTTATTATTTGGCAATAAATCATCCAGAGGAATGTGTTTCTCACCATTTTTTTATATATTTTCTAGGTTTCTGGCACTTCTATAGGAGTATTCTTAGATGTATTGTATGAGCGATACTTCTATTGTACTCTTTTTCAAGCTTTTAGGGATAATGTTTCTATAAGTTGTAAGTACAAGTGTCATCTACATCTGTATAGACAGCTACACTTATACACTTACACAAGATACTTGATTACTTGCCTTCACTGGTTGAAGGGAACATTGAAACAATTTGGTATTTAAGAAACTATCTCTATGCAATATTCGAACCTTAGTCCTGTTTATACGACCAACAAGTGGTGGGTTTTTATCCCATTGATTGGAATCGCATTGTTCACTACTACACTCATGGATAAAACTTAAGGAAGTTGTAGCATGTATATCGGGACAATAACTCTGGAAGATATTACAGTGACCTTTATTGAAGGCACACGAGATAACCAAGTGTATATACACTCATGGACAATACTTAAGGAAGTTTCAGCATGTATATCGGGACAATAACTCTGAAAGATATTACAGTGACCTTTATTGAAGACATACCAGATAACTAATATACACTCATGGACAATACTTGAGGAAGTTTTAGCATGTATATCGGGACAATAACTCTGAAAGATATTACAGTGACCTTTATTGAAGACATACCAGATAACTAATATACACTCATGGACAAAACTTAAGGAAGTTGTAGCATGTATATCGGGACAATAACTCTGAAAGATATTACAGTGGCCTTTATTGAAGACATACCAGATAACTAATATACACTCATGGACAAAACTTAAGGAAGTTGTAGCATGTATATCGGGACAATAACTCTGAAAGATATTACAGTGGCCTTTATTGAAGACATACCAGATAACTAATATACACTCATGGACAAAACTTAAGGAAGTTGTAGCATGTATATCGGGACAATAACTCTGAAAGATATTACAGTGGCCTTTATTGAAGACATACCAGATAACTAATATACACTCATGGACAATACTTAAGGAAGTTTCAGCATGTATATCGGGACAATAACTCTGAAAGATATTACAGTGGCCTTTATTGAAGACATACCAGATAACTAATATACACTCATGGACAATACTTAAGGAAGTTTCAGCATGTATATCGGGACAATAACTCTGAAAGATATTACAGTGACCTTTATTGAAGACACACGAGATAACCAAGTGTGAAAAACCTCTGTCTCCTTAAAATAAAAATAGACGACCGGCGACATCAAAGACTTTCCACTCCCTTAAGTTTTGTCCTTCAGTGTATATCCGGACCATTGTTAAACACACCCTTACTTGATGAAATCGCTGAGAGAATTGGGGTTATAACAAGTTTTGTTGCAAATTGATGGTTAACAGTTAATTCCTTTCGAATGTTTTCAGCACCTATACGATAAACATCTTTCATTTTGTCTTTCTTATCCCATGTACACGTGACACAGGCCACGATAATTATGTTGGGTACTTAGCGAATGCATTTTCTGTATGAGAATCATATTTCTACTTATGTAGAGGGCAGCGTGACTTTTGAACTTGAAGTTGAAGTTATAGATTCCCTTTATATTCCATCACGTTGGAAAAAATACAGAAAATTGTATTTTAAAATAATTAATCTCACCTACTCCCCGCAAAGAAAAAGGTTTCTTCGCTTATTCATTCTCCTAATTTATTCACTTTCTCTCCACCAATTTATTCGTGAGCCTTCTAGTTAAATAATTCTTCCACAGGCGTTTCTTCCAAGTTTTCCTGCGCCGTAATGGCTTTACAAATATATTTTTAAATTCTTATACTTAAAGGAGAAAGGTGTGTAGAAAGATTTTTTAACCTTGCGAATAGTAATAAATTAAAACTTGTAACAATTAATTTACTGGCAAGGTGTTTCTTTTTTTAATAGTATCATCAAATATTCAACAACTGTTCTGGTGTGGAACTAACACCTACTCACATATTCTCATGCCCAGCAATGGACGCAGCCTTGCAGAAAATTGACCTAGAACAGCAGCTTTACACACCCAAGATAGTGGACATTGCTGTGATAGAGATGTATGGGGACATCTGAGGCTCTTCATTGGACACGACAACAACAACATCATCAAATATTACCATTGCTGTAAGGTCTGTAGAGATAATATTTGATGATGCACATTGTCAGTAAATTTTATTGTTACAAGTTGTATAGATAGTTGGGGCTAAACTAAATTTATAAAACGTTTATTTTAAGAGAAGAGAGATCCCCTTTATCTTACTTACTGGTGAGAATTGTGTAAGAATCGGGAGCCATTGAAGAATTATTTAAGAATTAAAAATGAGTTGTGAATGCAGGATTCGATTATTGAAAATCAATGATGTATTCATTTATAAACATCGTGACTATAGTTAATATAACAATCACAGTAGTATATAAAATCTACGTACAAGTTTCCAGCCACAAATACCAAGTCGGATGGGCATCCCCAAGGTGAGCTATGCAACACCCTAGGGGCTAGATATATGTAGATAGGGTCACCATGGCAACGTACCGGGGTTGTTCCCCCCACCCTCAGTTGTGACGTAGGCTGACGTCACGCCCCCTACTCGCGACCAATGATGTCCGCCTAACCTTGACTGGATGCCACAAAATGGCGGCTTCCTGATCCTTTAGTTTTCTTTAGAGTTGCCTATACCTATGTGGGTTGTGTCACGTGGAGTTGTCCAATGTTATTTAGCCTCCAGCAGAATCTGACATTGATTTGCACAGAGAGAATATTCCTCAATGGTATTTTTTGTTCTTAAATTAGAGATAAAAGGTTTTTATAAAAAAAAAAAACCTTTTCTCGTCGAAGTGGCTCTTTTTAAAGAAAATTTCGTTTAGATTCTTTTTTTTTTTTCAGGAAAAATCTAAGTCTTCAATGAGGAGCATACAATATGCCATCTTTGTAAAGAAAAAGAAAAAAAAAAAAGAAATTGAAATATCTCATTACGTCTTTGAGTGTCAGTATATTAGCAAAGAAAGAGAGACGTTCTTCTCAAAAGTAAACGACAGCCAACTTACCTCAGTACAAGTATTTTAACCAGCGTCATATCAGGTTGAATAGTTACTCTGTGCCTTATGCAACTTTTACAAAGCGGCAAGTAGGAACTTGGATTTATCTCCTCCACTACATGATGGTGACTGATCATTGTGAGGATATCGTTGTAAGCCGGCAATGAGAGAGGAGAATCTGACTGGTGAATTTATAAAGGCTGTGTGTTTGTAACATATAGAGGACATACTACATGATGGTGATTGGCCATCGTGAGGATACCGTTGTAAGCCGGCAATGAGAGAGGAGAATCTGACTGATGTCTTAATAAAGGCTGTGTGTTTGTAACATATAGAGGACATACTACATGATGGTGACTGATCATTGTGAGGATATCGTTGTAAGCCGGCAATGAGAGGAGACTGAGGTCTTAATAAAGGCTGTGTGTTTGTAACATATAGAGGACATACTACATGATGGTGACTGATCATTGTGAGGATATCGTTGTAAGCCGGCAATGAGAGAGGAGAATCTGACTGGTGAATTTATAAAGGCTGTGTGTTTGTAACATATAGAGGACATACTACATGATGGTGATTGACCATCGTGAGGATATCGTTGTAAGCCGGCAATGAGAGAGGAGAATCTGACTGATGTCTTAATAAAGGCTGTGTGTTTGTAACATATAGAGGACATACTACATGATGGTGACTGATCATTGTGAGGATATCGTTGTAAGCCGGCAATGAGAGGAGACTGAGGTCTTAATAAAGGCTGTGTGTTTGTAACATATAGAGGACATACTACATGATGGTGACTGATCATTGTGAGGATATCGTTGTAAGCCGGCAATGAGAGAGGACTGGTGTCTTAATAAAAGCTGTGTGTTTGTAACATATAGAGGACATACTACATGATGGTGACTGATCATTGTGAGGATATCGTTGTAAGCCGGCAATGAGAGAGGACTGGTGTCTTAATAAAAGCTGTGTGTTTGTAACATATAGAGGACATACTACATGATGGTGACTGATCATTGTGAGGATATCGTTGTAAGCCGGCAATGAGAGAGGACTGGTGTCTTAATAAAAGCTGTGTGTTTGTAACATATAGAGGACATACTACATGATGGTGACTGATCATTGTGAGGATATCGTTGTAAGCCGGCAATGAGAGAGGACTGATGTCTTAATAAAGGGTTTGTGCACTACTCTTTTATGAATATTAGAAACTACGTATTATAGACGCGTATGATTCTTTTGAAGATTAAACAATTGATGGCGCGCTAATGAACCATAACTACTATTGTAATTGAAAAAGTATTTATATAAACAAGAAATAAGAAGCTTTTACAGACACACACTGCACATCACACTCGCAGTCTTTATTAAGTCCCCTACATGGCATCGACGGTACACAAAGGCAAATTAAGCTCCACAATGGGTGTGTGACAATCTAATCTTCCTCTCTCGTGTTACGACAAGTTGTGACACCATACGTCAATCTATAAATGTCATGGTTTATTTGTAAACACTAATTGTGGTCTTTTATATAACATAACATATATGTAAATATGTACGTGCAGATACACTCATGGACAAAACTTAAGGAAGTTGTACCTTTCAGCATGTATATCGGGACAATAACTCTGAAAGATATTACAATGACCTTTATTGAAGATACACGAGATAACCAAGTGTATATACACTCATGGACAACACTTAAGGAAGTTGTACCTTTCAGCATGTATATCGGGACAATAACTCTGAAAGATATTACAGTGACCTTTATTGAAGACACACGAGATAACCAAGTGTATATACACTCATGGACAAAACTTAAGGAAGTTGTACCTTTTAGCATGTATATCGGGACAATAACTCTGAAAGATATTACAGTGACCTTTATTGAAGACACACGAGATAACCAAGTGTATATACACTCATGGACAAAACTTGACGAAGTTGTACCTTTTAGCATGTATATCGGGACAATAACTCTGAAAGATATTACAGTGACCTTTATTGAAGACACACGAGATAACCAAGTGTATATACACTCATGGACAAAACTTAAGGAAGTTGTACCTTTTAGCATGTATATCGGGACAATAACTCTGAAAGATATTACAGTGACCTTTATTGAAGACACACGAGATACCCAAGTGTATATACACTCATGGACAAAACTTAAGGAAGTTGTACCTTTTAACATGTATATCGGGACAATAACTCTGAAAGATATTACAGTGACCTTTATTGAAGACACACGAGATAACCAAGTGTATATACACTCATGGACAAAACTTGAGGAAGTTGTACCTTTTAGCATGTATATCGGGACAATAACTCTGAAAGATATTACAGTGACCTTTATTGGAGAAACACGAGATAACCAAGTGTGTACAATTTCTGTCTCCTTAAAAAAAAAAAAAAAAAAAAAAAACAGACGACCGGCGATATCAAAGACATTCCACTTCCTTAGGTTTTGTCCATTGAGTGTACATCTATATAAGATATAGCGTGTTTGTTTTGTAATATATTTAAAAAATCTATTTATACTTGATAAAAATCCAAAAGAAATCAATAAATAAAAGGAATTTTAAAAAACATTTCTCTCCAGTAGTGAAACAGATTATATATATAGTAAGAACAAGATATCTCGCTAGTTAAAACTTCCCCGCCTTTTTAGTCCGCTCCTTAGTTTTTGCATCAGCTTTATAAAACGGAGAATATTAAAAACCAAAAGCTGCATCAGAAAAGTACACTCATGGACAAAACTTAAGGAAATGAAAAGTCTTTGTTGTCGCCGGTCGCCTGCTTTTTTTTTTTTCTGAAGGAGACAGAGGTTGTTCACACTTGGTTATCTCGTGTGTCTTCAATAAAGGTCTCACTGTAATATCTTTCAGAGTTATTGTCCCGATATACATGGTAAAAGGTACAACTTCCTTAAGTTTTTGTCCATGAGTGTATATACACTTGGTTATCTCTTGTGTCTTCAATAAAGGTCAGTGTAATATCTTTCAGAGTTATTGTCCCGATATACATGGTAAAAGGTACAACTTCCTTAAGTTTTTGTCCATGAGTGTATATACACTTGGTTATCTCTTGTGTCTTCAATAAAGGTCACTGTAATATCTTTCAGAGTTATTGTCCCGATATACATGCTAAAAGGTAAAACTTCCTTAAGTTTTGTCCATGAGTGAATATACCCTTGGTTATCTCGTGTGTCTTCAATAAAGGTCACTGTAATATCTTTCAGAGTTATTGTCTGAATCCCGATATACATGGTAAAAGGTACAGCTTCCTTAAGTTCTGTCCATGAGGGAAGTTGTAAATGTTTAAGTTGCTGCGTTGGAAAATTTGATACTTGGTTAATTTTTTCTTCTTGTATCAGGAGACAGGTGCACTGTGGAGATCATATCCCACATATCAGCCTTCTCTTTTCAGATATCTAAGCGGCTTTTGTGGAAATATGGACAATCTCTGTTCTTGGTTTCTAACTGTGAACCAACAAGCAGTTTTACACCGTCTCTCCTTTATTGCAACGGGGAGCTGAAGATCCCGAGGTAGGTGTAAAAAATCATTTATAATTTCGCTGAAAATCAAATTTTCACGCCAAGAAGGAAGCATGTTTAAAACGCCGGACAAAATATATTTTTAAATTAAATATGTAAATGATCACAGTTTAGTGCGAAAGTTGCATAATTGGACACTCGAGAGTGGTTTTAAAAGTGTCAGGTTACTGGTTATAATATAGAAGCTCACATATTGGAACTTCCATTGAAACAATCGCAGAACCTAATAACGTTATAGGAAGTACGGAATGGTAGATTAAACTGGTGAAACCGCTGGGAGGGTTCACCACTGATGAGCCAGGCCCTCCCATTATTTTATCATTGCAGAGTAAAAGCAGTAGAAAATTATTTTATGACCAAAAGAAACATACGCGTCAAAAATAGTTTAAATTTCTAATAACAAGAATGCTAGATAAATGCAGCAGAAGACATTATCCCCAGTTGACAGGGTTTAAAAGACATGATCGGTCTGAAAAGGGAAGGTTGGGCAAATCACCGTGTTGCTCGTCATTCGGACTTCACCATCCGATGGTGCCAAGATGGCGCCCACACACCACGAACCTGCTCAGAATGGACTAGAGGGACAACGTGGATCATGTGCCACGTGGATTCCTCAATGATCAGGTCCACCATACAGGCTGAGGTCAAGAGGCCTTGCGAAGGCGCCCTTTACGTGTCCTGGCATTCAAACTCCAAAGTAGGCATCTTTTTCAAGTTAATCGCAATCTTTTTTTTTTTTTTTTTGCTAATCCCCCTAGTAGACGTGGTACAGGCCATGATAATCATTGTGGGTAGAGGTAGGCGTCTGCTTTAATTGTAAGTGCGCCATATATCTACATATATGAAAAGCAGTTCGACTTTGCACTTACAAATGTGCCAAAGCCCCGTTTGGTCACTTGCACTCGCTGGTGGGGTTTAACTTTTGCAAGAATCGGGGGCCATTGGAGCATTTTTTTTCAATGTTCTTGGAAAACACCATTGAATGACGATCAGTCGTTTCCAGGGATGAATGTGTCAGATGATCACCCTATCTGGAGTGATATGCCATCCCCGCTTGTCGTGCCACAGTAACGCTAGGATCTGCCTGGGATTCTGGGGACCATTCTCCAGCAGGATAGTGCTCGGCCGCAAGGTTTCCTGGGACGTTCTAAATGATGCTCAGGTTCTTACATGTCCTGCTCCATTCCTGAATCTGTCCCCCACTTTGGAACCAGTTGAAACGCAAGTTACTGCAATATTCCGGAAACATCCGTCAACTAAATTTGAACCCGTCTTCCACAGACAGAACAACAGTAGACGTATTCTTGACTCGATGCCTGACCAGATCTGTGCATACATTGCAGCAAAAGGCGGTCCGACGCACTATTGATTATGACAGTTGGGCATCAGAACAATCTGATGTACTTGTCGTTGAGCTTTATTCATGAATCAATTGTGTAGGAGCAAATGCATACCATTTCAATCCAATGTTTCCTTTTTTTTTTGGTGCACAAATTGCATTATCTACAAACGGATTTTACCCAAGGGTTCGTTTAATCGATTCCATATATGAATATACTAGCCGAATGACCCGGGAAACGCCCGTGTTTTACCCGATTGAATGTTTTGATTCAAATACTATTTGTTACAATTATAATTTGGCGCTTCAAATAAATGCATATGTTAGTTAATAACTTTAGCCTATGTGCTTTATCTGTCTATGTACTGTTGGCTTCCGTAGGCGTCTCTTACTGGGAAAAAGAAAGAGAGGATTCCATTTGGTTATTAACTAATATATGCATTTATTTAAGGAGCGACCCGCTCCAACACAATAGTTACAGAAATGGGGGGGGGGGGGCAAAGGTGGCGTGTTCGTAGCCGACCAATAGGAGGGCGCCATTCCAGAAAAAAAAAGCAAACCGTGACAGAGAAGGATGACGGATTAGGAAAGACGCTCGTAACTGTATATAGAATGATAGTCATACGGTAATCGCTTTGTTTTTACCGTCATGTGAAATATTTCATTTTTTATTGAGACACACACTTCGGTACAAAACATGATGTTGGCTTTATCCTGACTAAAACAACAGTTTGACATGGATAAACTCCTGCTAGCGTCCTATAGAGCAGAAATAGAGAGCTCGGTGTTTTTCCCTCAATATTCAAGCTAGTCTTCTAAGCATTTTCATGGTATCATATGTAAATACGTCGTTTATGCAAATGTATTATTGTGCTGATGAAGCCTTCTTCTGTATAGATATCTCCTCTCTATGGGTAGCTATATTGTGACACATGGAACTATAACAACTATTGTTAGTATAGTGTTCGGGGTGATTTTATCATTATAGTTTCTGAATGCTTTATCGGAGAGAAAGCCGGAGTAAGGAGTAATACACTCATGGACAGCACTTAATGAAGTTGTAGCATGTATATCGGGACAATAACTCTGAAAGATATTACAGTGACCTTTATTGAAGACACACGAGATAACCAAGTGTATATACACTCATGGACAAAACTTAAGGAAGTTGTACCTTTCAGCATGTATATCGGACAATAACTCTGAAAGATATTACAGTGACCTTTATTGAAGACACACGAGATAACCAAGTGTATATACACTCATGGACAAAACTTAAGGAAGTTGTACCTTTCAGCATGTATATCGGACAATAACTCTGAAAGATATTACAGTGACCTTTATTGAAGACACACGAGATCACAAAGTGTGAACAATCTCCGTGTCCATAAAAAAAATAGACAATCGCGATATCAAAGTATAAAACTTCCTTAAGTTTTGTCCGTGAGTGTATTTGAAGCATTGTATACGAAAATATATATGAAAAATATCAAAATGTATATATTTTGAAAGCAATTCTATTTTAATTTTCTGCGTCATCTTCAAAGATCAAGTTGATAGCTTAATCGTTCAACCACATTCCTGGATTTTCCCAGCAGTGTTTGGATAGAGTTCTATATAAATAAGATATTTACATATTGGCTCATAATACTTCCTGAGTCTCCAGAAGGGAGAAGAATGATTGGGCCTAAGTGCACAAGAACATTAATGCTGAAGGAGTGAGTCCCAAAGCTCCATTTACATTTTTCTGTCAACCTCTTAATAACTTAAGAAATATAATCCTGGATTTACGGGCCAATTAATTTGCATAAACGCCTACACGTATACTTATAAATAAGGACGCCTACGCTGGTCTGTGATTGGAGGGTTTGTGGTGTAGCCAATCAATGCCCTCAACAACCACACGCTCTAAGACGTTGGTACACACTTTCTTAACCCTTGACTATGTAAATATAATTTAACCTAACCCATGTCTTCTTGAGTGAAGATGAGAGGCTGTTTTGGAATATTTTCTTAGTTCGGTCACTTGTCTAACCTCCGATGGTCCTTAAGAACACCCTGTGTAAACATGTTGTTCATTAAATATACAAGTAACCATCTTTCTACCCGCTATAATTATCATATGGCCTGGTACTACATATGTAGACATGTGGTGTACTTACAGTACAAGCTGTCACAACCCACCATGGCCTGGCACTACATGTGTAGACATTTAAGGTACTTACAGTACAATCTGTCACAACTCACCATGGCCTGGTACTACATGTGTAGACATTTAAGGTACTTACAGTACAAGCTGTCACAACCCACCATGGTTATCACGGCCTGGTTCTACAAGTGTAGACATGTGGTGTACTTACAGTACAAGCTGTCACAACCCACCATGGTTATCATGGTCTGGTACCACATATTTTGACATGTGGTGTACTTACAGTACAAGCTGACACAACCCACCATGGTTATCACGGCCTGGTTCTACAAGTGTAGACATGTGGTGTACTTACAGTACAAGCTGTCACAACCCTCTACCCACCATGGTTATCATGGTCTGGTACCACATATGTAGACATGTGGTGCACTTTAAGCATTCAATACCACAATGGTAATCATGAGCTGATGCTCTACACACTGAATATCTATGTATGCTATAGAAACTTTACATCAACTTTAAAATGGTTTGTCTGGTCTTATGTTCCACGGTATATTTGAAAGAGGAATTTCAAATTCCCCAAATTTTAATGAAGGTATTTTCCAAACACATCTTGGACGAAGTACCAAAGGAATAACAAGTAGTTTGTAATCTCTTCCAATATACCTGGACCATGTCTGAGTGCTGCAACACTCGAGGAAGGTAATGTCGCCAGACCGAAGTTCTATAAAAAAACGGTCGGAATACGCAAAAAAACCTGCAGGAGACGACAAAAATACCTCTGCAAGGTTCCCCTATGTCGCCTGCTGTAATTAACATAAACAACTCTTCTACCTTTATGTCCTTCTTTGCATATAGCCTTTGTTGAAGAAGAATAACTGATTGGCGTTTTTTTTTATGTGAAAAATTTTCATAATTTTAGGAACTTCTATATGAAACATTATTACATATAATAATTGGAGTGATATATATTGTACGTGATCATCCTACTGAATCGTATAACAACCTTATATACTTCTGACTGGTTCACATCACAAATATATACATATATATAAAGAGACAAGGGTCGCCTCTCCCGTCAAAACAGACGTTTAAAACCAGACGCCATCTATTGACCGTCGCCGCAACTAGCGGCCTCGGGTTGGTGACAAAGCCACAACACCAGCTTTGGCAAACTGAGAAGCGTCCACCTAGAGACCATGGTTTCGGGCTAATGGCCCTCGTCAGTCTAGGGCGGACTTTATTCCATGAGATCCACACGGGATCTAATGGAATCTTGACAATCTGCCAAAGAGGTGTTTAGCTGGCAAAGTGGCTGGGCCATATCTATGACTAAAATATAGATGGAAATTTTGCCGAGAGGAAATTGATCTAAAGAGGCAAAAGTCGCCTCTCCCGTAAAAATAGACGTCATATATATATGTCCCTACTACTCTAACTATTTATCCCCAACAAATAGAAACTTTACCCACAACAATGGTCAAATATTATATTTTACAAACAACTCTACTGTCCTTATTTACTTAAATACCACCCTCTAGTGTCGGATATATAAGTGGACTTGTCCAATACATTAGTAGAGCATAAAAATAAAATGGTGGATTAAAATGACGAAACCACTATGAGGGTTTATCATTGATGAGCCAGACGTTCCCAATATTTTAAATTTCAGTAAGAGCAATAGGAAGTTTGTTTTGGTTTCACTTCTCTTGTATATATAACACGTCTTATGTTTAGTTGAAGAATGACATTGATCGAAAGCTTCTGTTGGGACGAAAATCTAGTCAAGTTGCGGTGTATTGTAGTGTGTGTATTTACATGCTATAGATATGTCATATATATATATATATGGTAATTTAAACCAACAACCCCATACTGTGTATATAACTTATAATAAGATTGTCATGTTGTATATAGAGACACATCTATAAATAATTATGCGCATGATTAATCTGTGTCATCGCATCGCCCTATGTAATGTAATCTGTAAAAAGTGGATAAATAAATAAAATCTGTAATAGATTTAAGAGTTGAGCTAGGGCAGAGATCGAACATATAGTATTGCCAAAACAACAGAGTCTAAAGATGGGAGTCATAAATCAGGTAGATTCACAGTTCCCACGACAGGCCACCCACACTGTCACGTGTGGTGGAATGCAGAGACCCCTCTCACACCTGGACAGGTAAAGGCGCCCTTTCTCAAACGCCCCTGTCACATAAGGTCGCCCCGTCTTTAACCTATAAATCATCACCTTACAGTCTCTTGACAGCTCAGTACAGTTCAGTTTAGTTCAGTTGAGTTTAGTTCACCCTCAGCGAAGCTCACGTCGGTGGTCACCAAGGTCCTCCTCATTCACCATGTAGACTAGTAAGGACTCTTCTATCTCCATCTTTCGCTCCCGGCTCAACTTTTATCTGTTAACGGAACTTTCTTAGTGCAATTGTGTCTTCGTTTTTTGTGTGGACATCCCAAACTTTCCACTCTGCCTCGACCACGACTGCCTGTATTTTGTGAGAACTTTTAAAGGTCTTCCAAGGTGCAGAGAGGTACTGGAAAACTCTACACAAGGCTTACCAGGACTTCAACAATCATTTCAGTAGTCGACAGGATTCTACAAGTCGACAACACCAAATTTCAACTTAACATTACATGAGTCGACAGGATCTCTACAAAAGCTACTGGAATTCTCATCTCATTACATATATATACCTTATGATATTTATCAAAGTATGCAAATAAGTTATTGTTTGCCTACACTTTACTGACGACATGGTGACGTCACCAATGTCCTGAATGGCGGTTGGGAAACCCACCGGATCCGCTGCTTCACTGAAGTTTTGTCGTGTCAGGTGAATGAGTCAAACAACCTTTATATTCTCACCATGGGGAGTATGCAATTAGAAACAAAACAAAAGTAAAAGCTATTTACACTCACGGACAAAACTTAAGAAAGTTTCATATTTTGAAGTTGCTGGTTGTCTATTTATTTTTTAAGGAGACAGAGGTTGTTCACACTTGGTTATCTCGTGTGTTCAATTCAACATGAGAGGTCTTCTTTTATTTATATTAACGTAACGTGAATTTTTATATAAAATGGCAAAAATAATTTTAAATTATTAATATTACTATTCTCAAAGAGGATGGCCGAGAATGGAATTCGTTGACAATTCCGGGAGAAAGACCCCAGTGTTGTTGTCGTGTCAAATCTTGGGTGTGTAAAGCTGCTGTTCTGGGTCCATGTCAATTTTCTATTGTTTTCGTGTCCAATGAAGAGCCTCAGATGTCTCCATACATCTCTATCACAGCAATGTCCTCTGTATTGGGTGTGTAAAGCTGCTGTTCTGGGTCCATGTCAATTTTCTATTGTTTTCGTGTCCAATGAAGAGCCTCAGATGTCTCCGTACATCTCTATCACAGCAATGTTCTCTATCTTGGGTGTGTAAAGCTGCTGTTCTGGGTCCATGTCAATTTTCTGTTTTTGTCGTGTCCAATGAATAGCCTCAAATGTCTCCATACGTCTCTATCACAGCAATGTTCTCTATCTTGGGTGTGTAAAGTTGCTGTACTGGGTTAATGTAAGATTTCTACAAGGCCATTGCTGGACATGAGAATATGAGAGTAGGGTGTTAGTTCCACACCAGAGAGAGAGGACAAATTATACCACCTATGATACCATTAAAAGACTGGCCATAAAATGAAAGCTTTCAGTGATATGAATTACTGCCAGCTCGTCACAGTTTAGTAGTTTACTTGAATATCATAACAAATATTCCACCCTTCACTATCGCATATATAAGCAGAATTATCCAATACAGTATTAGAGCTCTGAGAAGCGGACTGGTTGATATAATTGGCGAAACCGCTGGGAGGGTTCATCACTGATGAGCTAAGCCCTCACAATATTATTTCATTGCAGTAAGGACAGTAGAAGTTTGTTTTATGGGTAAAAGAAACTTTCGTGCTTCAATACTTTCATCTCCTATATATAGATTTTACTTTAGACAAACCTATATACAAAGACAAATATCGGATGAGCCTGACCAATCAGTGGTGAGCTAACCCAGCAAAATTCTGGCTTAATTGATCTATTAACCTCTCGCACACAAGCCTTTATTAAGACATTTAGTCTTATTCCACACACATACGCACAAAGCTTTATTAAGACCACCGGTCTTATACAGATTCACCACAGGAAGAAAGGAATCATAGATGGAGCTCCTATACTCCAGGCAGCGCAGCACCCAACAACAGCCTCCAGGTCCGACACATGTCCAATGGCCACACCGTGCATACGTCAAGGTTAGCGAATCACTGAACAGGCTAGTGTAAAATCAGCCGCGTTCTAGTCTTCGCTTTTCTCGTCCAAATAATTTAGTCTTATTCATGAATTTACCACGAAGTCTGCAAATTAAAAGAATAATAAAAAAGTAAAAGCTAATCACATTTAATGATAATAACAAAATTAATATACAGGAAAACTTAATTGCGACAATCAAGTTCATACACAGATTGGTGTATCCAAGGAAAAGAATCTACTAACCAGCTATATAACTGTTTCGTCTATATAACTTCTAATGGAAAAGCTCACCTACCTTTGTATGTTGGAATATCCCAAATTACTAGATTTTAACACCTCTATCCAATTATTACATACACTCAATCAACACTTATTTACATATCCGCCTAATGATAAAAGGTAAGGGGCAAAGGCTAAATAAAATAAGTTAAATAAATTAAAACGAAAGTAAAAGGAAATGTAATAATTACTCTAGATCTTGTTGTCCTCATCCTATGACGACATTACAAATTTGGAGACAGAAAGCCATGGCTGATAATTTGTTTCTATAGAAATGTCATTAAAACCGCCAATCTCCCTATTTGCTCGAATAAAACCAACACAAGTCGGCGGAGAAAAAAGTTTATTTTATATTAAATCTTCAACTTCCTTAATGAATAACAAACTCAACGTTAAATTGATAATTATATCGAGAGATGACGCTCTAAAGTACTCCCATAAGCGGTCAATGGATATGTTTATTTATAAATCTTACTTTCTTTCTATGTTTTAAGTGTTCATTAAGACGAGGGGGAGGTAGGTATTTATACCCTAGCGCTGAAGTAGGTCAATGACGTGGTGTGTTATGTATAGGTGGCAGGTAGACTACGGTACCTCGTGGGGATCACGTTCCAGTGGCCGGGCTTCCATCCTGGTGTTCTTACACTCATAGACAAACTTAAGGAGTGGAAAGTCTTCATCGATCGTCTATTTTTTGAAGGAGACGGAGATTTTTCACACTTGGTTATCTCGTGTGTCTTCAATAAAGGCCACTGTAATATCTTTCAGAGTTATTGTCCCGATATACATGCTGAAAGGTACAACTTCCTTATGTTTTGTCCATGAGTGTATATACACTTGGTTATCTCGTGTGTCTTCAATAAAGGTCACTGTAATATCTTTCAGAGTAGTTGTCCCGATATACATGCTGAAGGGTACAACTTCCTTAAGTTTTGTCCATGAGTGTTATTTTAGAGACGTGAGAACTGTTCGGTTTTATTCGATTGATATATTTTTAGGTTTACATATTCTTGAAATGTCTCGTGGTGTAAACTTACTTGTACATTCAATAAACAAGGTATTTTTTATTATTTAATTCTCAATATAAGGATATATCAGATCATGGTAGAGAGAGGGTTACGACAGCTTGTACATCACATGTCTACACATGTAGTACCAAGCCATGATAATCATGATTGGTAGAGGGTTGTAACACTTTGAACTGTAAGTACATCACATTTTTTATGTTGTTGTTATTAGCGTCCATCAAGTCGACGTTTTGGTGACTATATGGTGACAAATATTCTCCCATTTTATTCTGTTAGTGATCATCACTCTCATCTAGTGACCTTCTGGTAGATTTCTTGACCTCTTCTAGTCAGCTCATTGCAGGTCTTCCTCTCTTCCTTTGGTGACTATATGGTGACAAATATTCTCCAATTTGATCTGTTAGTGACCATCACTCTCATCTAGTGACCTTCTGGTAGATTTCTTGACCTCTTCTAGTCAGCTCATTGTAGGTCTTCCTCTTTTCCTTTGGTGACTATATGGTGACAAATATTCTCCAATTTGATCTGTTAGTGACCATCACTCTCATCTAGTGACCTTCTGGTAGATTTCTTGACCTCTTCTAGTCAGCTCATTGTAGGTCTTCCTCTTTTCCTTTGGTGACTATATGGTGACAACTATTCTCCAATTTGATCTGTTAGTGACCATCACTCTCATCTAGTGACCTTCTGGTAGATTTCTTGACCTCTTCTAGTCAGCTCATTGCAGGTCTTCCTCTCTTCCTTTGGTGACTATATGGTGACAACTATTCTCCAATTTGATCTGTTAGTGACCATCACTCTCATCTAGTGACCTTCTGGTAAATTTCTTGACCTCTTCTAGCCAGCTCATTGTAGGTCTTCCTCTCTTCCTTTGGTGACTATATGGTGACAACTATTCTCCAATTTGATCTGTTAGTGACCATCACTCTCATCTAGTGACCTTCTGGTAAATTTCTTGACCTCTTCTAGCCAGCTCATTGTAGGTCTTCCTTTCTTCCTTCAACATTTCATAACATCAACATCTTTTCTAAACCTTTTCTCTCATTATATGTCTTAAGTAGGTCAGTCTTTGCTTACATATTTGGTATTCTAGGGATCTAATGGAATTAATTACATTTAAGATTGAAATATTTGTTATTAGGATTATAATACTCTGTATCAATTAGATTAATAAATCTCCGAGGATAAATCTCTGAGGATCTTGAAATATTTGTCGCACACATTTTTATACATATAGAGGAAATATTTCGATTTGAATATATATAAGGTACCAGAGTTTGGTGATTCACACTCCTCCACCGGCCTGTTTGGATTCCTCCAAGAATGGAAAGAGATGTCAATTCTATTCCGAATGTTTCCTCTCCCTATACAGCTATGGATTCAGTAGATGTAATAAAACAGCGGTCACCAATCAATGGAGTCCCCAGGGGACATTTGAGTCCTGGGAGTCCCAATCAACTCCAAGGTAACAAGGACTTTCTGAAAGCACTTTGTTGTCTCTCGTCTCTTAGGACTTCTGGATCGTCTAGCTGCGGCCTTATCTCACTCCCATAGCTCTCACAAACCTGCGGTGACATTGCTACATTGTTTACTACAGCAACCTTTTTATAATACTTTACCCTCGTGTGGACTAAACTTATGCAAGTTGTGCCATTTAGCATGTATATATCGGGATTCAGACAATAACTCTGAACGATACACTCATAGACAAAACTTAAGGAAGTTGTACCTTTTAGCATGTATATATCGGGACAATAACTCTGAAAGATATTACAGTGACCTTTATTGAAGACACACACGATAACCAAGTGTGAACAACCTCTGTATCCTTCAAAAAATATATATTGTTGACTGGCGATATCAAAGACTTTTCACTTCCTTAAGTTTTGTCCATGAGTGTATTCATTGGTTCAACTCTGAATTTTTTAAATTGTCCACAAGCAGAAATGTCTATATTTTATTAAAATCAATAAATGATAATAGTTTGGGTAAGTGTCCATTATTTAGAGGTGTCCGCTAAGGTAGGTTCTAGTGTAATTTCTTACTGTCTCCTTAATGAGAAAATATACCGGGAAAGCCTGTCTCATCAGTGGTGAACATCCTCCCGGGGGCATCAAGCGAAAAACGTCTATAATGAAAACGTGTACAAAATGTTGGGGATATGCAAATATGAATGTTGGGAATATGAAAGAAGTAAGGTGGTTGGGGGGGGGGGGGAAATGTAGGGATATGCAAATATGAATATTGGGAATGTGAGGAACAAGAAAAAAGTAAGATGGGAAATCTCTGTAAATGGAAATGTAGGGGATATGCAAATATGAATGTTGGGAATGTGAGGAACAAGAAAAAAGTATGATGGGAAATCTCTGTAAATGGAAATGTAGGGGATATGCAAATATGAATGTTGGGAATGTGAGGAACATGAAAAAAGTAAGGTGGGAAATGTGTAAATAGGAATGTAGGAGATATGCAAATATGAATGTTTGGAATGTGAGGAACATGAAAAAAGTAAAATGGGAAATCTCTGTAAATGGAAATGTAGGAGATATGCAAATATGAATGTTGGGAATGTGAGGAACAAGAAAAAAGTAAGATGGTAAATCTCTGTAAATGGAAATGTAGGGGATATGCAAATATGAATGTTGGGAATGTGAGGAACAAGAAAAAAGTAAGGTGGGAAATGTGTAAATAGGAATGTAGGATATATGCAAATATGAATGTTGGGAATGTGAGGAACAAGAAAAAAGTAAGATGGGAAATCTCTGTAAATGGAAATGTAGGGGATATGCAAATATGAATGTTGGGAATGTGAGGAACATGAAAAAAGTAAGTTGGGAAATGTGTAAATAGGAATGTAGGAGATATGCAAATACGAATGTTGGGAATGTGAGGAACAAGAAAAAAGTAAGATGGGAAATCTCTGTAAATGGAAATGTAGGGGATATGCAAATATATATTTTTTTTGCTTATCCCTAGTACACGTGGTACAGGCCATGATAATCATGGTGGGTAGTTAGCGACTGCTTTTACTGTAAGTGCACCACATGTCTACACATGTGAAAAGCAGTTCGACTTTGCACTTACTAATGCCAGAGCCCCGTTTGGTTACTTGCACTCGCTGGTGGGGTTGGACTTTTGCAAGAATCGGGGGCCATTGGAGCATTTTTTTTTTCTTTAAACAGAAAAAAGTGTCCAATGCGGGTTCGAACCCGGGTCCTAGTGGTCGAAAACCAAACGGTTTAACCAGCCTTCCACCGACCCCCTTTATGCAAATATGAATATTGGGAATGTGAGGAACATGAAAAAAGTAAGATGGGAAATCTGTAAATAGGAATGTAGGGAATTTGCAAATATGAATATTGGGAATGTGAGGAACATGAAAAAAGTAAGATGGGAAATCTGTAAATGGAAATGTAGGGAATATGCAAATATGAATATTGGGAATGTGAGGAACATGAAAAGAGTAAGATGGGAAATCTCTGTAAATGGAAATGTAGGGGATATGCAAATATGAATGTTGGGAATGTGAGGAACATGAAAAAAGTAAGATGGGAAATCTCTGTAAATGGAAATGTAGGGGATATGCAAATATGAATATTGGGAATGTGAGGAACATGAAAAAAGATGGGAAATCTGTAAATAGGAATGTAGGGGATATGCAAATATGAATATTGGGAATGTGAGGAACATGAAAAAAGTAAGATGGGAAATCTGTAAATGGAAATGTAGGGGATATGCAAATATGAATATTGGGAATGTAAGGAACATGAAAGAAGTAAAATGGGAAATGTGTAAATAGGAATGTAGGAGATATGCAAATATGAATGTTGGGAATCTGGGTAACATAAGAAGTAAGGTGGGAAATATGCAAATTGCTAATGTGTTAAATTGAGCGATTCCGAACATTTCCCAAGAACATCTCCACGTGCCGGTCCTCGTCCTCTTGTGCAACTTCTTCCCCATGACGTCATCCTCTGACGTCAGCATTCCTAGCTTTTTATTATTTTTTATTTTCTAAATTTATTCGCCCCCAACAAGTCGCCTTGTCTCTTGACGGCTTACGTTTGTCAAGTTCCATCAGTGTGTTCGCGGTGGGCGGTACAGCTGTGGCGCCCGCACGTGGCCTCTGTTTACAAACATTCGGTGTGTTTATATAAGCATTTAGGAGCACTTTAATTGAAATTGATTACAGTGCCATTTATCGACGGAAAATGAAAGTATTAAAGGGGAAATATAAACACCTACCTATCCTACTAATTAACATATTCCGAGCTCGACACCGTGACTCCTTCCAGATCTATAACTCCCTATATGGAGTCAAGTATTGGGTGAACCTATGCAGAACAATCCTACACCAACAAACAAACTTGTAATACAATATAATGCGGCTTATGATTGTAGAACGACTTTTGATAATTTTACCGCAAATGTTTCTTTTTAACGAAAAATCGTAATTTATTTTAAGGAGAAATAACGAATATTTCTATCCTTGGGGATGAAGTATGAAAGAATGAACGGACACTTTATTTTTCCGTTTATCATTACTCTTCACAATTCATCCTTTCATACTTCATCCCTAAGGATAGAAATATTTGATATTTCTCCTTAAAATAAATTACGATTTTTCGTTCAAAAGAAACATTTGCGGTAAAATTATCAAACATCGTTCTACAAACAAACCTGTTTTCAACAACAACAAAAGATTTATTAAGGCATTCCGTCTTGTAATGATTCGCCGTACAAAAAAGAAAAATGAAACCAAATATTTACATAATTAAGTATATGAGAAGAGAGTTGTTTTATATATACATGTCGTAAACCCGGGTAAGCCAACAAGTGAGTTGGAAGCAGTCGGGGTTGAGTGGCAAGGCGTGCAGAGTGGGAAGTCCGCACGGGACAGTAAGGACAAAGTTTGGGATCAAAAGACGCTCTCCTAGTACGTCTCACGTGGCACCAGGACCAGGGGAAAGTTGAGAATTAACTGATGAAAGCTCGACGTCCAGCCTGAAGCCGCGGAGGCAGAGATGAGCCAAAACGGCGGCCACGAGGGCCGCCGTGAGACCTAGCACTGAGCGAGCCTCTCCGAAAATATCCACTGTAACCTAACTAACTGTCAACATCCGGACCAACGTCCCTTCTTTGTTCCTCTCTGGATCCCCCGGGTATCCAGTGGCAAGCTGGTGTCACTTTGAGACGACTAGAAAAGACGTCATAATTTATTACTTACATATCACATTGTTTAAATTACGACATACATGTTTTTAACTTTTACTTTGTGAGGCTGTTTTTCCCAAGACCGCTTTATGATAGTTATATAGTTCTATGTTTTCTGATGAGATTTTAATCACACAGTTAAACTGGTTCAACATATATATAATAAACTTCAAAAATTCTCTTCCTTTCCTCCTCCATATAAATACAATCGGATAGATAGATTTGTAGTTTTTATTCCGCAAAGCTTCCAATAAATGGCTTCATGTTTGATGATTTGAAGATAAATGTCTTTTAAGAGTGTGTATTATATAAACTTTGACTTGAGTAATGTATCCTATATGTTTGAAGACAAATTCCAGAAAAAAACAAAAAAATTTTTTCCTTCTTTAAGAGAAAGGCATTTCCTGATCGCGCAACTAAAAGTTGCTGATAGCTTACGCCATCTGTCGGAATAAATATCAACTTACCATTGATTTTTCAATTTATTCCAGAATTTTGGTAAAATATCCTTTCATGATTAATCAAGAAAAACTAACCATGTACGCGTTTGAAGCTTTTGGCCCTCATCATTGTGTTGTAAATTGTACCTCGTAACAATCAAGAAAGAGTATTTGACTAATTCTGGAATAATTAAAAATCAAGGATTAGTTGATATATTTACTCCGACAGATGGTGCAAGCCATCAGTAGCTTATAGTTGCACGATCAGGAGAAGCCTTTCTCATAATTACTCAACCTGATACAATTTTTTCACTTTTGTACTTTTTCTTCATTTTAATAATATATGTTCCGAGCCGATTTCCGACCGTTTTCTTATCGAGCTTTTAAATAGTTTTTTTTTTTTAGAAAATAGAGCAATCCATAAATAGACCTATAATTATAAAGGCATATATTGGATCAAAAATAATTTATTTACCAATGTTATAATACCTTGGCGTTCAGCTAACTGAAATATTGGTACCTAAATTATTTTGTGATCCAATATATGTTTTTTAAAATTATTATTATGAAAAAGTTGATGTTTCAAGCCAATCGGTTTATAACGGACATTTGAGTTTATAACACAGATCTCTAGCTACATGTATTTTGTCGTTTTAAATCAATCCGTATTGTGGTTGGTTGACAGCGAGACAAAGGACGGGTGGTTGTGACGTTTTTCTTGGAATTCTCTTTGTCAAATCCTCTTTGTCGGATCGCCTTCCAGACTTGATGTCCGATTGTCTAGTTGAGATTGCAGAATTGGGGTGTTTCAGGTCAAAATCACACGCACACACACACAAAGCTTTATTAAGACCACCGGTCTTTTACAGATTCACCGCAAGAAGAAAGGAATCATAGATGGAGCTCCTATACTCCAGGTAGCACAGCACCCAACAACAGCCTCCAGGTCCGACACATGTCCAGTGGCCACACCGTGCATACGTCAAGGTTAGCGTATCACTGAACAGGCTAGTGTATGTTTGAGATCAAAATCACGAGGTAACGACACCCATTGTATATGTACAACACATAGAATATGACATGTATGTAAATATGTTTAAACAATTAAATGCCAAAAAAGAATAAACTATGTATTTTTTTTTCAGCAAGAGAGTAATAATTACATATGGGATAGTGCGCCAAATAATTCTCTGAGATATTGCAGTAATGGTGAGGAAGTTCTATTATCCGATATATATACTTTTGATCATCTGGAGTATTTAGTGTATATGAGAAACTTCAAACTGTGATTCTGGTTGGTTGATTAGTGTTGTGTCTTTGCATATTTGCTCTTTGTGTACAATTTACATAGTTTAACGTATTTGTGCTATAAATAGGAGGTATTAATCAAGTTGATACTCCAGTCCAGTCTGAGGAATAAAATAGTCTTGTTGCCTTAAACTTCTTTTGCTACTGTAGTTTTTACCTTGACAAATTGTTGACTTTGCTTAGAATTTTTAATGAAACTGATTCCAAGAATATTATTAATTAAACATTATATTTATTGATTTACAAGAGAGAGAACAAAATATAAAAGGTAAACCAATATTAAAAGAAAGAAACTTTTTTTTTCGGTTAGCGCCTATTTACCTGTGAGCTTACACACACTCTGTGGTAACAATTAATTAAAATATATACAACCCAAATAAATCCGTTTCAAGTGTAGGAGTGGTTTCGTGGCCCGGAGTGACACGACAACTAGGACAGCTTAGTTTACCACAACTAAAGATGCCGTGTAAACTATCCATCCTAGCGTGTACGAAGGCTGTAATACGAGCTATGTACGTGCGCGGTACGTCACACGTGTGATAAAGAACTGTTTAACTTGAAGGACGTACTGATGGCGTAAGAGCGCACCAGCGTCACGGTACCGGTGGAAATATTTGGAAGAGATAGGACTAATCTTGCAGCTGACAGATAGATAGAACGTTGCCTACTGCCTCAGCTGGTTCGATACTTTTTTGTAGCACTTGAAAAAAATGTTTTTTAAAGGTATTTTAGTCATCTCTTGTTGTTGTTATTTTGCGAGTGTATTTTCGAGCTATTTTACCCCGACTTATTTTATTTTTTTAATTTTAAAGTTCTCGTCTGCTTTTTAAAATTATCGTATGCCTTTTTTTTTTAAATGATCGTCTGCTTATATTTGTGAAGAATCGTCTGGTGCATTTTGTAAATTGTCGTTTGATGCATTTTAGAACCCTTTTTTTTTTTTTGCATTGAATCATTTACATGTATATAAATACGAGATAAATTTTGCAATTATTTTCGATAATTAGTCGCTTATGATATATAGTATTAAAAAACAATAGCTAAATACAAGAGACTGCCCAAGACTGTCAACAATGAAGAGAGCTTGTTGTGATGGTTAAGAATCTCCTCAAGTCATTTGAAAAACGACACAGACGACAAAAATAATAGCTTATCTTTAAAATAATGTTTGACACAATTATTAATCTAGCAAAAATGGCAGCTCTCCCTTTAAAATTAATAATATTCAGTTAAAATAAATATAATTGATGCTTCTATGTGAGTGTGTTCCATGTTTTTAATATTATTCAAAAAAATTAAATTAAACTAGAATATTTAAATTACCTAATTATTTCCCATACTAAAAAAAATGTGTATTTATAATTAGTGCTTAGTGAAAAAAATGGGTTAGATATTTAGAAAAATATATAATTAATCAATTTTGACACCTCTAAAGCATATGTTGAAGAAAAAAAAACTTTCCCGCCATTTTAAATCTTAAGTTGTATAGTATTCGTCTGCAAAACTTTTAATGCGTAATACAATATCCCCATCCATCATAATCTTCTAGAAAATTCTAGAGAAAAGTGTGTTTTGAAAAATTTCTCAATATATTTTTTAATTTATATTTTCTTTCCATTTATAATAAGTGTGCCTTTTTTTCGATCTCTTCATCCGATTATAATCTATTGGAGCAATTATTTGAAATTCTTTCTGAAAAAAATTGAGTTTTTAGGTCTAAATATTAATAAATTTTTAATTGAATCTATATACCGTTAATTGATTGATCTTTATTGAGAAAATATACAGATTAAATGTTATAGAACAATATATTCCATTATTGCATTGAATGTGTTATGTAATTAAAGTAAGTAAGAAGGATGAATCCGTAACCAATTTAACTTTACATATTATTTATTATTAATAGCAATTATACAAAACAAATCTTGGTATATGTTTCTACATGAAAACAACAAAAACAATAATTATTATATACCTACAAGTTCCTTTTCAAACACGAGCTCATCTATAGCCATTGTTACTCTGTGTAATATTCACACAAAGCAATAACGCGCCATCTATACATATAAAACGAAAGGATTTAAAAGCACGAATGTTTCTTTTATACATAATACAAACTTATACTGTCCTTACTGCGATGAAAAAATAGATTGGGAGGGCTTGGCTCATCAGTGGTGAACCCTCCCAGCGGTTTCGCCAATTTAATCCACCAGATTGATGAGCCAAGCCCTCCCAATATATTTTTTCATCGCAGTAAGGATAGTAGAAGTTTGTATTATGAATAAAAGAAACATTCGTGCTTTTAAATCCTTTCTGTGTAATATCCCAACAGAATGTACCTAGAGAAGGAAGGGCACCTCTTCCTTTAATTATACATCAGAACAATGTATTATGTTTATCATTCGAGTAGTAAATACTTTACTAGAGGTGATAAGGAATAATCTGCAACACTAGTTTTGGAAAATTCAGACAAAAAGCCAACTTGGTGTTGTGACACTTTTTTTATCAACAACAACAACAAAAAGCCTTTATTTAGGAAGTCACTGACCCTATACAGGATTCACCAGAGGTATGCATAAGAACAAAGCAGTGAGACAAAGGAAACAACGATATAGACAGAAGAAAAGAAAAAAAAAACAAGAAAGAGGGAAGCAAGAAAAACAACACAAAAAGAGTAGCAGTAAGAAAGTGAGGAGTGAGTATCACTTGGCCTTCTTCTGAGATATGGACTTGTGGAAACCATAAAACGCCGTAGCAATATACTTATTCTGGGTCATATTGTCAATTATTCTTTATCACCATTAGGATCGTTTTGATGGCATAATAAAGGGAGAGGTACCACTCTAGGTACTTGAATATCATCCTCCCGAAACTTATATTTCGACATAAAACATAGTTTCTGGTGACTGACCAGCATGTTTTCGGACAATACTTCGAAGTGGTTTTGATAAGGATTTGGTAGTAAAAAGTGTAGCCTACAAGTGTTCAGGGTAGCCTAGTGGACATGGCATCTGCCCGGTAAGCGTAACAATGTGGGTTCGATTCCCATCCCTGAACACTTTTATTTTTCCGTTTATCATTACTCTTCACAATTCATACTTCCATACTTCACTCCAAAGGTTAGAAATAATCGTTATTTCTCCTTAAAATAAATTTCGATTTTTTCGTTCAAAAGAAACACATGCAGGATAATTATCAAATGTCGTTTTACAATCATAAGCCGCATTATATTGTATTATAAACAAGTGTATTTTATTTTGAATTGATTAATTTTATAAAGAAAATTGAGCAACACACGCAAAAACTACTACACATATATGATCCCACTTAACCTATACTTAAACATAAGTCTTGTCAACTATATATTATATACTTTAAATAAAAAGGCATATATTGGATCAAAATATCATTTATTTTACCTTCTTGCAAGGCGTAGAGCGTCATAACCAAAACTGGTTGATAACGTTTTGAAAATAGAACAATCCATAAATAAATCTTTAAATAAATGATATTTTGATCCAATATATGCCTTTTTATTTAAAGATTTATTTATGGATTGCTCTATTTTCAAAACTATTTATACTATATTAAATATTATACTATAATATAAGAAATGGGGGTCCTTAAATATGGAGGGAATTTTCTTTTTTTTTAAATAAATCAAACTCTTCCAACTTGATCTTTCACAAATTCAATCAGCAAGTACAAGTGATCAAACCTTTTATCAACTTTGTAAGGATAAATTTGGACATTTGTCTACAATTACGCGGTATAGGCCACTCTATAGCGATGATTATCATGGCCTGGTACCCTGTGGTACTTCTAGAAACTCGTTTTTTTGAAAAGTAGGAAAAGAGTGAATGAAGTTCTAGAGATTAAAAAAAAAGTAGGTAGAAAAAAGACACGTGGAAGACTTGCACAAGACATGGAGAAAAGCGACCTCGTGCATGGCCCCAATGACGAAACTTGATTGGCTGCTTCCAAGGATCCACCTTAGCGGCTTGGCTTCTGCCCCACAGTGATGTTTACAACTTCTTTTTTAATTCAGTTTTTTGTTTCAAATGATAAAAAAACTTTATTTTTGACCACTTTGTAATTACAGTAGAGTTCCGATTATCCTAAGTAGGTGAGAGACCACTGCCCGGCTGTAGCGCGGTGACAAACAAGAGATCACTTGTCAAACAATGGTCAGACGTCACGCAGAGAGATGTCACTGTACGTAGATACGTGGGTGGGATAATGGACTATTCTTGAACTACTTGATATAGTAGATCACATGGGGCACAGTAGAACGCTTCACGATTTTGCTTGTCATCCTTACGCAGAGGCCATGCTAATCTTCTCTGTATCTATTGTAGTAGATGTACCGGGAATTGGTATCACAGGGGATATGCTAATCTTCTCTGTATCCTTCCTATTGTAGTAGTTGTACTGCCGAATTGGTATCACAGGGGCCATGCTAATCTTCTCTGTATCTATTGTAGTAGATGGACCGCCGAACTGGTATCACAGGGACCATGCTAATCTTCTCTGTATCATTCCTATTGTAGTAGACGTATCACCGAACTGGTATCACAGGGGCCATGCTAATCTTCTCTGTATCCTTCCTATTGTAGTAGACGTATCACCGAACTGGTATCACAGGGACCATGCTAATCTTCTCTGTATCCTTCCTATTGTAGTAGATGTATCGCCGAACTGGTATCACAGGGGCTATGCTAATCTTCTCTGTATCCTTCCTATTGTAGTAGTTGTACTGCCGAATTGGTATCACAGGGGCCATGCTAATCTTCTCTGTATCTATTGTAGTAGATGGACCGCCGAACTGGTATCACAGGGACCATGCTAACCTTCTCTGTATCATTCCAATTGTAGTAGACGTATCACCGAACTGGTATCACAGGGGCCATGCTAATCTTCTCTGTATCCTTCCTATTGTAGTAGACGTATCACCGAACTGGTATCACAGGGGCCATGCTAATCTTCTCTGTATCCTTCCTATTGTAGTAGATGTATCGCCGAACTGGTATCACAGGGGCTATGCTAATCTTCTCTGTATCCTTCCTATTGTAGTAGTTGTACTGCCGAATTGGTATCACAGGGGCCATGCTAATCTTCTCTGTATCTATTGTAGTAGATGGACCGCCGAACTGGTATCACAGGGACCATGCTAATCTTCTCTGTATCTATTGTAGTAGTTGTACCGCCGAACTGGTATCACAGGGGCCATGCTAATCTTCTCTGTATCATTCCTATTGTAGTAGACGTATCACCGAACTGGTATCACAGGGGCCATGCTAATCTTCTCTGTATCCTTCCTATTGTAGTAGATGTATCGCCGAACTGGTATCACAGGGGCCATGCTAATCTTCTCTGTATCTCTGTATCCTTCCTATTGTAGTAGTTGTACCACCGAACTGGTATCACAGGGGCCATGCTGATCTTCTCTGTATCCTTCCTATTGTAGTAGATGTATCGCCGAACTGGTATCACAGGGGCCATGCTAATCTTCTCTGTATCTATTGTAGTAGTTGTACCGCCGAACTGGTATCACAGGGGCCATGCTAATCTTCTCTGTATCCTTCCTATTGTAGTAGATGTATCGCCGAACTGGTATCACAGGGGCCATGCTAATCTTCCCTGTATCCTTCCTATTGTAGTAGATGTATCGCCGAACTGGTATCACAGGGGCTATGCTAATCTTCTCTGTATCCTTCCTATTGTAGTAGATGTATCGCCGAACTGGTATCACAGGGGCCATGCTAATATTCTCTGTATCCTTCCTATTGTAGTAGATGTATCGCCGAACTGGTATCACAGGGGCCATGCTAATCTTCTCTGTATCCTTCCTATTGTAGATGTATCGCCGAACTGGTATCACAGAGGCCATGCTAATCTTCTCTGTATCCTTCCTATTGTAGTAGATGTATCGCCGAACTGGTATCACAGGGGCCATGCTAATCTTCTCTGTATCCTTCCTATTGTAGTAGATGTATCGCCGAACTGGTATCACAGGGGCCATGCTAATCTTCTCTGTATCCTTCCTATTGTAGATGTATCGCCGAACTGGTATCACAGGGGCCATGCTAATATTCTCTGTATCCTTCCTATTGTAGTAGACGTATTACCGAACTGGTATCACAGGGGCCATGCTAATCTTCTCTGTATCCTTCCTATTGTAGTAGATGTATCGCCGAACTGGTATCACAGGGACCATGCTAACCTTCTCTGTATCATTCCTATTGTAGTAGACGTATCACCGAACTGGTATCACAGGGGCCATGCTAATCTTCTCTGTATCCTTCCTATTGTAGTAGACGTATCACCGAACTGGTATCACAGGGGCCATGCTAATCTTCTCTGTATCCTTCCTATTGTAGTAGATGTATCGCCGAACTGGTATCACAGGGGCTATGCTAATCTTCTCTGTATCCTTCCTATTGTAGTAGTTGTACTGCCGAATTGGTATCACAGGGGCCATGCTAATCTTCTCTGTATCTATTGTAGTAGATGGACCGCCGAACTGGTATCACAGGGACCATGCTAATCTTCTCTGTATCTATTGTAGTAGTTGTACCGCCGAACTGGTATCACAGGGGCCATGCTAATCTTCTCTGTATCATTCCTATTGTAGTAGACGTATCACCGAACTGGTATCACAGGGGCCATGCTAATCTTCTCTGTATCCTTCCTATTGTAGTAGATGTATCGCCGAACTGGTATCACAGGGGCCAAGCTAATCTTCTCTGTATCCTTCCTATTGTAGTAGTTGTACCACCGAACTGGTATCACAGGGGCCATGCTGATCTTCTCTGTATCCTTCCTATTGTAGTAGATGTATCGCCGAACTGGTATCACAGGGGCCATGCTAATCTTCTCTGTATCTATTGTAGTAGTTGTACCGCCGAACTGGTATCACAGGGGCCATGCTAATCTTCTCTGTATCCTTCCTATTGTAGTAGATGTATCGCCGAACTGGTATCACAGGGGCCATGCTAATCTTCTCTGTATCCTTCCTATTGTAGTAGATGTATCGCCGAACTGGTATCACAGGGGCCATGCTAATATTCTCTGTATCCTTCCTATTGTAGATGTATCGCCGAACTGGTATCACAGGGGCCATGCTAATCTTCTCTGTATCCTTCCTATTGTAGTAGATGTATCGCCGAACTGGTATCACAGGGGCCATGCTAATCTTCTCTGTATCCTTCCTATTGTAGTAGATGTATCGCCGAACTGGTATCACAGGGGCCATGCTAATCTTCTCTGTATCCTTCCTATTGTAGATGTATCGCCGAACTGGTATCACAGGGGCCATGCTAATATTCTCTGTATCCTTCCTATTGTAGTAGACGTATCACCGAACTGGTATCACAGGGGCCATGCTAATCTTCTCTGTATCCTTCCTATTGTAGTAGATGTATCGCCGAACTGGTATCACAGGGGCCATGCTAATCTTCTCTGTATCTATTGTAGTAGTTGTACCGCCGAACTGGTATCACAGGGGCCATGCTAATCTTTTCTGTATCCTTCCTATTGTAGTAGATGTTTCGCCGAACTGGTATCACAGGGGCCATGCTAATCTTCTCTGTATCCTTCCTATTGTAGTAGATGTATCGCCGAACTGGTATCACAGGGGCCATGCTAATATTCTCTGTATCCTTCCTATTGTAGTAGATGTATCGCCGAACTGGTATCACAGGGGCCATGCTAATATTCTCTGTATCCTTCCTATTGTAGTAGATGTATCGCCGAACTGGTATCACAGGGGCCATGCTAATCTTCTCTGTATCCTTCCTATTGTAGTAGATGTACCGTGGTATCACAGGGGCCATGCTAATCTTCTCTGTATCCTTCCTATTGTAGTAGTTGTACCGCCGAACTGGTATCACAGGGGCCATGCTAATCTTCTCTGTATCCTTCCTATTGTAGTAGATGTATCGCCGAACTGGTATCACAGGGGCCATGCTAATCTTCTCTGTATCCTTCCTATTGTAGTAGATGTATCGCCGAACTGGTATCACAGGGGCCATGCTAATCTTCTCTGTATCCTTCCTATTGTAGTAGATGTATCGCCGAACTGGTATCACAGGGGCCATGCTAATATTCTCTGTATCCTTCTTATTGTAGTAGATGTATCGCCGAACTGGTATCACAGGGGCCATGCTAATCTTCTCTGTATCCTTCCTATTGTAGATGTATCGCCGAACTGGTATCACAGGGGCCATGCTAATCTTCTCTGTATCCTTCCTATTGTAGTAGATGTATCGCCGAACTGGTATCACAGGGGCCATGCTAATCTTCTCTGTATCCTTCCTATTGTAGATGTATCGCCGAACTGGTATCACAGGGGCCATGCTAATCTTCTCTGTATCCTTCCTATTGTAGTAGATGTATCGCCGAACTGGTATCACAGGGGCCATGCTAATCTTCTCTGTATCCTTCCTATTGTAGTAGATGTATCGCCGAACTGGTATCACAGGGGCCATGCTAATCTTCTCTGTATCCTTCCTATTGTAGATGTATCGCCGAACTGGTATCACAGGGGCCATGCTAATCTTCTCTGTATCCTTCCTATTGTAGTAGTTGTACCGCCGAACTGGTATCACAGGGGCCATGCTAATCTTCTCTGTATCCTTCCTATTGTAGTAGATGTATCGCCGAACTGGTATCACAGGGGCCATGCTAATCTTCTCTGTATCCTTCCTATTGTAGTAGATGTATCGCCGAACTGGTATCACAGGGGCCATGCTAATCTTCTCTGTATCCCTCCTATTGTAGTAGATGTATCGCCGAACTGGTATCACAGGGGCCATGCTAATATTCTCTGTATCCTTCCTATTGTAGTAGATGTATCGCCGAACTGGTATCACAGGGGCCATGCTAATCTTCTCTGTATCCTTCCTATTGTAGATGTATCGCCGAACTGGTATCACAGGGGCCATGCTAATCTTCTCTGTATCCTTCCTATTGTAGTAGATGTATCGCCGAACTGGTATCACAGGGGCCATGCTAATCTTCTCTGTATCCTTCCTATTGTAGATGTATCGCCGAACTGGTATCACAGGGGCCATGCTAATATTCTCTGTATCCTTCCTATTGTAGTAGACGTATCACCGAACTGGTATCACAGGGGCCATGCTAATCTTCTCTGTATCCTTCCTATTGTAGTAGATGTATCGCCGAACTGGTATCACAGGGGCCATGCTAATCTTCTCTGTATCTCTGTATCCTTCCTATTGTAGTAGTTGTACCACCGAACTGGTATCACAGGGGCCATGCTAATCTTCTCTGTATCCTTCCTATTGTAGTAGATGTATCGCCGAACTGGTATCACAGGGGCCATGCTAATCTTCTCTGTATCTATTGTAGTAGTTGTACCGCCGAACTGGTATCACAGGGGCCATGCTAATCTTTTCTGTATCCTTCCTATTGTAGTAGATGTATCGCCGAACTGGTATCACAGGGGCCATGCTAATCTTCTCTGTATCCTTCCTATTGTAGTAGATGTATCGCCGAACTGGTATCACAGGGGCCATGCTAATATTCTCTGTATCCTTCCTATTGTAGTAGATGTATCGCCGAACTGGTATCACAGGGGCCATGCTAATCTTCTCTGTATCCTTCCTATTGTAGTAGATGTATCGCCGAACTGGTATCACAGGGGCCATGCTAATCTTCTCTGTATCCTTCCTATTGTAGTAGATGTACCGTGGTATCACAGGGGCCATGCTAATCTTCTCTGTATCCTTCCTATTGTAGTAGTTGTACCGCCGAACTGGTATCACAGGGGCCATGCTAATCTTCTCTGTATCCTTCCTATTGTAGTAGATGTATCGCCGAACTGGTATCACAGGGGCCATACTAATCTTCTCTGTATCCTTCCTATTGTAGTAGATGTATCGCCGAACTGGTATCACAGGGGCCATGCTAATCTTCTCTGTATCCTTCCTATTGTAGTAGATGTATCGCCGAACTGGTATCACAGGGGCCATGCTAATATTCTCTGTATCCTTCCTATTGTAGTAGATGTATCGCCGAACTGGTATCACAGGGGCCATGCTAATCTTCTCTGTATCCTTCCTATTGTAGATGTATCGCCGAACTGGTATCACAGGGGCCATGCTAATCTTCTCTGTATCCTTCCTATTGTAGTAGATGTATCGCCGAACTGGTATCACAGGGGCCATGCTAATCTTCTCTGTATCCTTCCTATTGTAGATGTATCGCCGAACTGGTATCACAGGGGCCATGCTAATCTTCTCTGTATCCTTCCTATTGTAGTAGATGTATCGCCGAACTGGTATCACAGGGGCCATGCTAATCTTCTCTGTATCCTTCCTATTGTAGTAGATGTATCGCCGAACTGGTATCACAGGGGCCATGCTAATCTTCTCTGTATCCTTCCTATTGTAGATGTATCGCCGAACTGGTATCACAGGGGCCATGCTAATCTTCTCTGTATCCTTCCTATTGTAGTAGTTGTACCGCCGAACTGGTATCACAGGGGCCATGCTAATCTTCTCTGTATCCTTCCTATTGTAGTAGATGTATCGCCGAACTGGTATCACAGGGGCCATGCTAATCTTCTCTGTATCCTTCCTATTGTAGATGTATCGCCGAACTGGTATCACAGGGGCCATGCTAATCTTCTCTGTATCCTTCCTATTGTAGTAGATGTATCGCCGAACTGGTATCACAGGGGCCATGCTAATCTTCTTTGTATCCTTCCTATTGTAGATGTATCGCCGAACTGGTATCACATGGGCCATGCTAATCTTCTCTGTATCCTTCCTATTGTAGTAGATGTATCGCCGAACTGGTATCACAGGGGCCATGCTAATCTTCTCTGTATCCTTCCTATTGTAGTAGTTGTACCGCCGAACTGGTATCACAGGGGCCATGCTAATCTTCTCTGTATCCTTCCTATTGTAGATGTATCGCCGAACTGGTATCACAGGGGCCATGCTAATCTTCTCTGTATCCTTCCTATTGTAGTAGATGTATCGCCGAACTGGTATCACAGGGGCCATGCTAATCTTCTCTGTATCATTCCTATTGTAGTAGACGTATCACCGAACTGGTATCACAGGGGCCATGCTAATCTTCTCTGTATCCTTCCTATTGTAGTAGATGTATCGCCGAACTGGTATCACAGGGGCCAAGCTAATCTTCTCTGTATCCTTCCTATTGTAGTAGTTGTACCACCGAACTGGTATCACAGGGGCCATGCTGATCTTCTCTGTATCCTTCCTATTGTAGTAGATGTATCGCCGAACTGGTATCACAGGGGCCATGCTAATCTTCTCTGTATCTATTGTAGTAGTTGTACCGCCGAACTGGTATCACAGGGGCCATGCTAATCTTCTCTGTATCCTTCCTATTGTAGTAGATGTATCGCCGAACTGGTATCACAGGGGCCATGCTAATCTTCTCTGTATCCTTCCTATTGTAGTAGATGTATCGCCGAACTGGTATCACAGGGGCCATGCTAATATTCTCTGTATCCTTCCTATTGTAGATGTATCGCCGAACTGGTATCACAGGGGCCATGCTAATCTTCTCTGTATCCTTCCTATTGTAGTAGATGTATCGCCGAACTGGTATCACAGGGGCCATGCTAATCTTCTCTGTATCCTTCCTATTGTAGTAGATGTATCGCCGAACTGGTATCACAGGGGCCATGCTAATCTTCTCTGTATCCTTCCTATTGTAGATGTATCGCCGAACTGGTATCACAGGGGCCATGCTAATATTCTCTGTATCCTTCCTATTGTAGTAGACGTATCACCGAACTGGTATCACAGGGGCCATGCTAATCTTCTCTGTATCCTTCCTATTGTAGTAGATGTATCGCCGAACTGGTATCACAGGGGCCATGCTAATCTTCTCTGTATCTATTGTAGTAGTTGTACCGCCGAACTGGTATCACAGGGGCCATGCTAATCTTTTCTGTATCCTTCCTATTGTAGTAGATGTTTCGCCGAACTGGTATCACAGGGGCCATGCTAATCTTCTCTGTATCCTTCCTATTGTAGTAGATGTATCGCCGAACTGGTATCACAGGGGCCATGCTAATATTCTCTGTATCCTTCCTATTGTAGTAGATGTATCGCCGAACTGGTATCACAGGGGCCATGCTAATATTCTCTGTATCCTTCCTATTGTAGTAGATGTATCGCCGAACTGGTATCACAGGGGCCATGCTAATCTTCTCTGTATCCTTCCTATTGTAGTAGATGTACCGTGGTATCACAGGGGCCATGCTAATCTTCTCTGTATCCTTCCTATTGTAGTAGTTGTACCGCCGAACTGGTATCACAGGGGCCATGCTAATCTTCTCTGTATCCTTCCTATTGTAGTAGATGTATCGCCGAACTGGTATCACAGGGGCCATGCTAATCTTCTCTGTATCCTTCCTATTGTAGTAGATGTATCGCCGAACTGGTATCACAGGGGCCATGCTAATCTTCTCTGTATCCTTCCTATTGTAGTAGATGTATCGCCGAACTGGTATCACAGGGGCCATGCTAATATTCTCTGTATCCTTCTTATTGTAGTAGATGTATCGCCGAACTGGTATCACAGGGGCCATGCTAATCTTCTCTGTATCCTTCCTATTGTAGATGTATCGCCGAACTGGTATCACAGGGGCCATGCTAATCTTCTCTGTATCCTTCCTATTGTAGTAGATGTATCGCCGAACTGGTATCACAGGGGCCATGCTAATCTTCTCTGTATCCTTCCTATTGTAGATGTATCGCCGAACTGGTATCACAGGGGCCATGCTAATCTTCTCTGTATCCTTCCTATTGTAGTAGATGTATCGCCGAACTGGTATCACAGGGGCCATGCTAATCTTCTCTGTATCCTTCCTATTGTAGTAGATGTATCGCCGAACTGGTATCACAGGGGCCATGCTAATCTTCTCTGTATCCTTCCTATTGTAGATGTATCGCCGAACTGGTATCACAGGGGCCATGCTAATCTTCTCTGTATCCTTCCTATTGTAGTAGTTGTACCGCCGAACTGGTATCACAGGGGCCATGCTAATCTTCTCTGTATCCTTCCTATTGTAGTAGATGTATCGCCGAACTGGTATCACAGGGGCCATGCTAATCTTCTCTGTATCCTTCCTATTGTAGTAGATGTATCGCCGAACTGGTATCACAGGGGCCATGCTAATCTTCTCTGTATCCCTCCTATTGTAGTAGATGTATCGCCGAACTGGTATCACAGGGGCCATGCTAATATTCTCTGTATCCTTCCTATTGTAGTAGATGTATCGCCGAACTGGTATCACAGGGGCCATGCTAATCTTCTCTGTATCCTTCCTATTGTAGATGTATCGCCGAACTGGTATCACAGGGGCCATGCTAATCTTCTCTGTATCCTTCCTATTGTAGTAGATGTATCGCCGAACTGGTATCACAGGGGCCATGCTAATCTTCTCTGTATCCTTCCTATTGTAGATGTATCGCCGAACTGGTATCACAGGGGCCATGCTAATATTCTCTGTATCCTTCCTATTGTAGTAGACGTATCACCGAACTGGTATCACAGGGGCCATGCTAATCTTCTCTGTATCCTTCCTATTGTAGTAGATGTATCGCCGAACTGGTATCACAGGGGCCATGCTAATCTTCTCTGTATCTCTGTATCCTTCCTATTGTAGTAGTTGTACCACCGAACTGGTATCACAGGGGCCATGCTAATCTTCTCTGTATCCTTCCTATTGTAGTAGATGTATCGCCGAACTGGTATCACAGGGGCCATGCTAATCTTCTCTGTATCTATTGTAGTAGTTGTACCGCCGAACTGGTATCACAGGGGCCATGCTAATCTTTTCTGTATCCTTCCTATTGTAGTAGATGTATCGCCGAACTGGTATCACAGGGGCCATGCTAATCTTCTCTGTATCCTTCCTATTGTAGTAGATGTATCGCCGAACTGGTATCACAGGGGCCATGCTAATATTCTCTGTATCCTTCCTATTGTAGTAGATGTATCGCCGAACTGGTATCACAGGGGCCATGCTAATATTCTCTGTATCCTTCCTATTGTAGTAGATGTATCGCCGAACTGGTATCACAGGGGCCATGCTAATCTTCTCTGTATCCTTCCTATTGTAGTAGATGTACCGTGGTATCACAGGGGCCATGCTAATCTTCTCTGTATCCTTCCTATTGTAGTAGTTGTACCGCCGAACTGGTATCACAGGGGCCATGCTAATCTTCTCTGTATCCTTCCTATTGTAGTAGATGTATCGCCGAACTGGTATCACAGGGGCCATACTAATCTTCTCTGTATCCTTCCTATTGTAGTAGATGTATCGCCGAACTGGTATCACAGGGGCCATGCTAATCTTCTCTGTATCCTTCCTATTGTAGTAGATGTATCGCCGAACTGGTATCACAGGGGCCATGCTAATATTCTCTGTATCCTTCCTATTGTAGTAGATGTATCGCCGAACTGGTATCACAGGGGCCATGCTAATCTTCTCTGTATCCTTCCTATTGTAGATGTATCGCCGAACTGGTATCACAGGGGCCATGCTAATCTTCTCTGTATCCTTCCTATTGTAGTAGATGTATCGCCGAACTGGTATCACAGGGGCCATGCTAATCTTCTCTGTATCCTTCCTATTGTAGATGTATCGCCGAACTGGTATCACAGGGGCCATGCTAATCTTCTCTGTATCCTTCCTATTGTAGTAGATGTATCGCCGAACTGGTATCACAGGGGCCATGCTAATCTTCTCTGTATCCTTCCTATTGTAGTAGATGTATCGCCGAACTGGTATCACAGGGGCCATGCTAATCTTCTCTGTATCCTTCCTATTGTAGATGTATCGCCGAACTGGTATCACAGGGGCCATGCTAATCTTCTCTGTATCCTTCCTATTGTAGTAGTTGTACCGCCGAACTGGTATCACAGGGGCCATGCTAATCTTCTCTGTATCCTTCCTATTGTAGTAGATGTATCGCCGAACTGGTATCACAGGGGCCATGCTAATCTTCTCTGTATCCTTCCTATTGTAGATGTATCGCCGAACTGGTATCACAGGGGCCATGCTAATCTTCTCTGTATCCTTCCTATTGTAGTAGATGTATCGCCGAACTGGTATCACAGGGGCCATGCTAATCTTCTTTGTATCCTTCCTATTGTAGATGTATCGCCGAACTGGTATCACATGGGCCATGCTAATCTTCTCTGTATCCTTCCTATTGTAGTAGATGTATCGCCGAACTGGTATCACAGGGGCCATGCTAATCTTCTCTGTATCCTTCCTATTGTAGTAGTTGTACCGCCGAACTGGTATCACAGGGGCCATGCTAATCTTCTCTGTATCCTTCCTATTGTAGATGTATCGCCGAACTGGTATCACAGGGGCCATGCTAATCTTCTCTGTATCCTTCCTATTGTAGATGTATTGCCGAACTGGTATCACAGGGGCCATGCTAATCTTCTCTGTATCCTTCCTATTGTAGTAGATGTATCGCCGAACTGGTATCACAGGGGCCATGCTAATCTTCTCTGTATCCTTCCTATTGTAGATGTATCGCCGAACTGGTATCACAGGGGCCATGCTAATCTTCTCTGTATCCTTCCTATTGTAGATGTATTGCCGAACTGGTATCACAGGGGCCATGCTAATCTTCTTTGTATCTATTGTAGTACATATACCGCCAAACAAGCGTGTTCCAGTAGATGTCTCGTGGAGCTATGCACGTAGATACCTGTGTGGGATAATGGATAACTCTTCAGCTACTCTGTAGATCCAGGCATGTTGGCCGCCCCGAGGGTGGAATGTGGCAGGCTCCTTACCTCCTCATTCTCTTCCAAAACTTGCGAGCAAGCTTTTTGTGCTGGTTTTGGGATTCCGTTCAATACAATATTCCACTAGCCGCTCTTACATGTAAGAAGGGTGTGTGTGTATCTATAGTAGTTCACAACAGAATATATTTTTAATTAAAAAGGCATATATTGGATAAAAATATCATTTATTTTACCAATATTTCAGTTGGCTGAACGCCAACCTTTATATTTTGATCCAATATATGGCTTTTTAATTAAAGATTTATTTATGGATTGCTCTATTTTCAAAACAGAATATATATTCGTTTATTATTATCTCTCGGCGCTGAACTTTTTGTGATATCTTCGCGAAACTTGTTTAGAGTGAATTCAAAACAATTGTTTATTAGTAAATATAAGCAAAAATATTTTAAAACTTAATATTATTGACGTTATGTGGCGCTGAGTTTGTTGTTGACACACATTAAAACCGCTGGGAGGCTTCATCACTGATGAGCCAGGCTCTCCCATTAATTTTTCCATTGCAGAAAGGGCAGTAGAAATTGCTTAATTTCAAAAAGAATCTTACGCGTTTAAAATAGTATCGAATTTTGATAACAGATGGCGCGCTAGTGCATCATATTACACATTAAAATGTTATAATACCTTGATAACGGTTGGCGTTCAGCCAACTGAAATATTGGTCAAAATAAATGATATTTTGATCCAATATATGTCTTTTTAATTAAAGATTAGTAAATATGTAAATAATTTTAACAGTTTGATGTTATATAAGAAATGTCAGTAGCTGGATATTTCTTCTTTAAATTGTAGTGAGGAAGACTTCACTCACTCCGTGCCCCAATTTAATCTTAAAACCTGCTAAGATAGCTCTGTGTGTACCTCTATTCTTTAGTTGTGACAATTTAATACACACACAAAGCTTTATTAAGACCACCGTTCTTATACAGATTCACCACAGGAAGAAATAATAGATAGAGCTACTATACTCCAGGCAGCACAGAACCCAACAACAGCCTCCAGGTCCGACACATGTCCAATGGCCACACGTTCCTTCGTGCATACGTCATGGTTAGCGAATCACTGAACAGGCTAGTGTGACCATTTAATACATTAGAAAGTTTTTATTCTGGTATATCTCAGTATGGTTATCACTCTGAGGCCTTCTTGTGACGCCTTCACTGATCGAAGGCTCGGCCTACAAGTAGTTACACGTAGGTCGGCCTTCTACAACCAAACAATCTCCGTAGATTCTGTAGACCTTTTTGAGCAACTTCCCTGTAAACCCAGACTACCGTATGACCATCAATCAATATCTTTATTAATACTTTTTGTCCTATATACAGATTCTCTTGGGAGACACAGCAAATGAGTGGAGAAAATAGAGAAAGATATTAGAATAAATAAAGTTATACGGGAAATATGTATATAGAGGTCCATAAGTATTTTTACATAATATGATATTAGATAATAAAATGGTATATATTGGATTTAATAAAAGATTTATTTTGCCAATATTTTGGTTTGCTGAACGCCAAACCTTTATCAAGGCATTACATTTTTGTATACCTTATGATATATACATGTAGGTTATAGGTATTCCCCTGCCTTTCTTATTATTTACATATTTCCGTAAGTTATGGTAAAAGGTAGGAAAACACTAGACACTCAACAAAAATACCAAGTGACGTTATAGGGCAGGGGATATGTAAAAATGTAAAGGAAGATATGAAATCAGTATTCTGTGTTATTTGGCAAAAATATCATCCAGGGTGTTTCTTACACACAATCTTAATATCTTTTTAGCGCTTTTTTTTTACAGGAGTATTCTTAACTATACCGCCCTTGTTAGGTAAACGTGAATATAATCAGACTTATTTCCGATTGTTCATTTAACCTCTTCTAACGGGGAAATAATAAAGCAAAAGAAAAATTCAATAGTAAGCAGACGAGAATTTGAAACTCGCCATGGCGGCGGATGGTGGGAAAGAAGGAAATTACGTCATGCCTAATTAGACTTCCTTTTTACAATCTAAGGACGTTTTTGACCGTGTTTTGGTATTTGATTTGCATATTGTATATTTACATATAGTGCTACGCACATAGTATTGGCTCGTATGTAGTATATTTTATATTAATATTATTTTAGATATATATAGAAATATCTTGTTATAAAAAACAGGATCGTTAAATACAGTTGTATCTCCCTATAACGAATTTTTTAGCGACAATTAATTTTAGTGCTGCCAATACAAACTACAGAATGATGTAATTCACAATGATTAAAAACTCTTTAAAACGAATAAAAATAAACTATCTCGTTTTAAAGTGATTTCACTATACACTCATGGAGACAAAACTTAAGAAAGTGGAAAACCTCTGGTGTGACCGGTCGTCTTTTTTTTTTTTTTTGATGAATAAGAAGAAGACAGAGGTTGTCCACACTTGGTTATCTCGTGTGTCTTCAATAAAGGTCACTGTAATATCTTTCAGAGTTATTGTCCGGTATACACGCTGAAAGGTACAACTTCCTTAAGTTTTATCCATGAGTGTATATACACTTGGTTATCTCGTAAGTCTTCAATAAAGGTCACTGTAATATATTTCAGAGTTATTGTCCCGATATATATGATAAAAGGTACAACTTCCTTAAGTTTTGTCCATAAGTGTATTTTGATTTTGTTCACAAAGCATTTTTGTCATTATCCAAAATTGAAACTGTAGATTGCAACAAATTAGTCTCTTATTTCATGGGGTATATTTTGGATTTTAAACGGATTGGCATTTTAATGTGATATTTCGGAATAGAATAGTTGCTATATTGAGAAAGACAGACTCGTCGAAACCCCAGTTTTGTCCAAATTCAATATACGTCTCAGGAAATGAAAACAACAAGTATACATTGTACGGGCTACAATAATCATGATGAGTATGTCGTTACTACTTTACTGTAAGTATGCGCGTTGGTGGTATAAACTGTCTGTATTTCGACAGCCACGGGATCGAATCCTGCACATTGGGCTCTTTTTTTTGCTGAAAAATATACTTCAATTGCCCCCAATATCTATAAGCGATAGAACTCTTCCTGTTTGGATAATCAAATAACTTAAACCATAAAGTAAGATAAGTTTCTTTTTTACTAAACGCGAGCGAGCTTTCGGGCCACACGCCCGACTAATGTCTACCTCCATCAGTAACTGCAAATAACCAAACGGGGCTCTGGCACACTTGTAAGTACAATAGTCGAGTTGTTTTTTACGTACACTCATGGACAAAACTTAGGGAAGTTGTACCTTTTAACATATATATCGGGATTCAGACAATAACTCTGAAAGATATTACAGTGACTTTTAATGAAGACACACGAGATAACCAAGTGTATATACACTCATGGACAAAACTTAAGGAAGTTGTACCTTTCAGCATGTATATCGGGACAATAACTCTGAAAGATATTACAGTAACTTTTATTGAAGACACACGAGATAACCAAGTGTATATACACTCATGGACAAAACTTAAGGAAGTTGTACCTTTCAGCATGTATATCGGGACAATAACTCTGAAAGATATTACAGTAACTTTTATTGAAGGCACACGAGATAACCAAGTGTATATACACTCATGGACGAAACTTAAGGAAGTTGTACCTTTCAGCATGTATATCGGGACAATAACTCTGAAAGATATTACAGTGACCTTTATTGAAGGCACACGAGATAACCAAGTGTGAACAAAATTGCCTCTCTCTACTTATAAAAAAAAATGGTGATCGGTGACATCAAAGACTTTCCACTTCCTTAAGTTTTGTGCATGGGTGTACGTATACATGTTGTGCACTTACAGTAAAAGCAGTAGTTAACTAGCCACTATAATTATCACGGAGTACTTGGGATAAGTGCGACCACTGTAAGTACATCATATGAATACGCCTATGTTCAACAAGGTGCCAGAGTCCTGTTTGGTTACTTACACTCACTTGTGGAGTTAGACTTGTGCAAGAAATGAGATCATTATAGAGCCATTTATCTCTATTTGTGTCTTAACGGGGAACCTTGTCCCTAATTGGAGGCCCGAACCGTACAATACGTTCTCTCTAGAGAGGTAGAAATATTTATTAAAAGGGAGAAGTGGATTATTTGAAAGTCAAGTTGCATATCTCCGTACGGTAAGTAATGAGGCCAGGATTAACTCCTACGTTTATTATGGCGAGCTAATTGCCAATTAAGAAGGCAGCAGGCCTAACAATCTCTCACTAATCAACCTTTAATTAAAATATTCGGCAGACGATTTAATTGTCCTCTCCAAAAATATAAAGTGAGATTAGTAGAGATTGCATAATGGACTCCTCCTCAGTGTACTAAGTCTTGTTTTCCTATCCCCTCTACACGTCTTTCATTCAAGCATTATCCGCGCCATCTATTTTAAAAATCGAAACTATTTAAAGCGCGATTGTGCGCTTTTTTTTTAAATTAACAAAATAATTTTTTACTGCCCTTACTTCAATGTTTAAAATATTGGAAGGGCCTTGGAGAGCGGTATGGTATACTAAACTGGCAAAATCGCTGGGAGGGTTTAATACTGATGAGCCAGGCTCTCCCAATATTTACCTCGCAGTAAAGGATTGTAGAAAGTTTGTTTTGTTTTACAGAGAAAAATTCGTGGTTAATAATTCTATTTCTTATATAATTTATAGTATGGTTCAATGACTGTGGATGAAACTATGCTTATATTGTATATATATATATGTCGTACCACAAGCACTAACAGTCATGGGGCCAAGTGGTTTCAGGTATCTATGAGTAACATAAAGGACGAGATAGATTGGATGTCACCTAAGAGAGACCAGCGGCCGAAGATGTGGCAAGGGAATGTGATCTACACGAGAGCGAGAGATGATCTGTTGCTGTCCGGCCTGTTTGCCGGTGTCTGGCGGTGGTCGTAAAACTCACTAACGACTCATGGAAGTTCCCTGGGAGTAAATGACATCATCTTGACGAAATTGGACCTTTCTCTGTCTTGGGTGCGGCTGTCCAATCAAACTTTATTATCTTATTTGTATTTACATGATGGCCAAGCTGGCGTGCTGAATTGTACCTACATTTGGGGCTGTTACACTACTTAAAATTATGGTACATATGGAAATATGATAATCTAGAGATTACTACATATATATAGTTCAAGATTTAAAATAAGGGGGACATATATTATGAAAGCAGTTGTATATTTCGGTTTATGACTTTTGGATTCTTCCAGGTTTCTGTTGATTTAAGGAGTGGATGTTGGTTGTGGCAGCGTTCTTATGATGGATTCTGGTGGAAGTCTGGCCTGTTTGATTGATATGTTGAACTGTTAAGGAATTGGTTTGTTTTATTAATTTCATAGATTAATGAATTTAAGTACTGCGTGGATTTTAATGGTCATGATAATCATGGTGAGTAGAGGGCTATGACAGCTTGTACTGTGAGTACGCTACATGTCTACACATGTAGTACCAGGCCATGATAATCATGGTAGATAGAGGGTTGTGACAGCTTATACTGTAAAGTACACCACATGCCTACTGCTTTTAAACTTTTATACAAGTTAAAAATAAACATAGATATGATTTATAATTAATTCGCATGAATTTGCATAGATTTCATTAATACAAAGCAATAACACACCATCTATATATAACAAATGAAAACATTAAGACGCGAATGTTTCTTTTCACAAATAAATTTCATTTTGTGTCATTTTCAATTTCATTTGCATAGATTTCATTGTGAACAAACAAAACTAGGCGTGTTTACAATGAAATCTATGCAAATTAAATGGGGTATTTTAGCGACTAGAAATCATAAATAGTTTTCACTAATTACATCCTTTATTTACCACAAAAATATTAGGTGGACAAATATAAAATTAGAGAGAAAACTACCGCTAATTGGCGGTGAAGCGTGTTAATTGAAAGCCATTCAGTGGGCAATCAATAACTCCATCAGTGGGGCTTCACAGTTCAGAGGTCTCTTCCCTCCTCCTACATAGAGGGCGTCGTTCCCTGGAACTCTGATTGGTCTATATGGAATCCTCTTTTTTTTTCTTTCTTTCATTCTCTTGTACTCTTATACCTGGAGAGATTTAGTTCTAAAATAATTTGCATACTCCTCCATTTCCTATTTGCATATTGGCTGCAAATAATATTTTATTTAGATAACATTGTGCAAATACTATTTTAAAAAAACTTCAAGGATTAAGTTTCTTGTGCAAACTTTTTATTTTCATGCTTTCGAATATAATATTGCCACGTGGAAAATTAAGGAAGACCAACTTCGGGATAAGACAACAATTTATTTCAGGCAAGAACAAACTATGAAGGATAAACAAAAGATAAGCCACAAGGGAAATTTACAGAGTAGAAAAATATAAACATAAAAATGACCACTCTGTTAATAAAAATAATAAAATTAATAAATACTTTGTTACAATATTATAAATAAGGGAAGAACGTTTATTTTTTTAATCAATAGTTATATTGTGTAAATACGTTTTCAAATTTTCATTAATTTATCTTTTCCATTCCCGTGTATCTAGAGAAGTGTACCTTGTTATAAATACCAAACATTCACTTGTATATAGAGGTCTATACCTATGAAATCCTACAAATAATAACGTACACATAGGCGTCCCAAATACTTATCTGTCATACATTCCTTAGGAATTACCTTTTTTTTACTTAACCTGAGTACACGTGGTATTAGCCATAATAACCATGGTGGGTAGTTAGTAACTGCTTTTACTATAAGTGCACAATATATCTCTACACATATGTAGAACGAAGTTCCGAATTTTGCACTTACAAGTGTGACAGAGCCCCGTTTGGTTACTTGTACTCACTGATGAGGTTGGACTTCTACAAGAATTGTAATAATTGAATATATTTTATGAAAAAAGGCATCTCCTTATCGTGCAACTGAAAGTTTCTGATGGCTTGTTGATATTTATTCCGATAGATGGCGTAAGCCATCAGCAACTTTCAATTACACGATAATGAGATGCCTTTTTTCATAATTTATGCACCTTATCCCAGTACATATTTTGTTAAAGAAAAAAAGTGTCCAATGCGGGATCTCGAGTCGTAGCTGTCAAAAATCGACCTTTCAACTATCCCTTCGACAAATCCCCTTTACATACTACATTTTACATATTAGATAGAATATAAGCCAAATAACACCTACTGCAGGTAGGAAGTATTTGGCGAAATTCAGAGTTCAGTTTTGATAAACCCAAGTATTAAGTAAATAATGTCAACTTTCAGCATCAATAAAAAAATCTCTAGAGGATTAAGGTCAGCTTTCGATCATAACTCTACCTCAGACCTTTATCTACAAATTCATTTTTGTCTTTAAAAAAAAAACTTTGTAAAAGAAAATATCTTTCAAAGAGTTTCACAATTTTATTCAACTGATGGTACTTCAATATTTGGTTGATACCTTGTGTGTTTTCTCTTTTTTGGAATAGTTGAAAATCACCAGGGCGGCGTTGTAGTAATTACCTATTTGCATACCTGTTTCACCTATTGTATAGAAAATGCACATAATTTTAAATTGAAATCAAAGAAGTATATATGGTAATTTAAACCAACAACCCTATATTGTATAATTACTTATAACAAGATTGTCATGTTGTATATAGAAACACATCTATAAATAATTATGCGCATGATTAATCTGTGTCATTGTATCACCATATGTAATGTACTTTGTACAAACTAAGGATGAATAAATAAAACTATGTAATAGATTAAGAGCTAAGTTAAAGCAAGATTGAGCAGTTCAAAAACGTCTAAAATCGAGAGAGAAATCCAACAACCCTGAAAAGGAATTCGGCAGCCCGTTGCCATCTGGTCCAAAGGGTGCGGAATGCCGCAGACGTTTAAAGTCCAACTCCCCCCCCCTCCTCCTCGGGAATGGTATATAAACACCTCGGTTTTAGCCGACCATAGTTAGTTAGTCAGCAGTCACCCCTTCCACCGTCAGCGTGAGCCCTTGTCAGTCTTAGCCAGGACTACATCATCGTCATGTAAACAGTAAGAACCCTTCTAACTCCATCTTGCTCTTAACTCGGCTCCTATCTGTTCATGGAACTTTCCTACTACAGCTGTGTCTCTTCGTTTTGTGTGTGTGGACATTCCCAAGCTTTCTACTCTGCCTCGACCACGACTGCCTGTACTCTGTGAAAACTGTTAAAGGTCTTCCAAAGTGCAGAGAGGTACTGGAAAACTATCCACGCCCTGACTGTCCCTCTCGGCTACTACAGGTTTGACCACCGGTTACCACAGCTTATAGCGAGAGTCGACAGGATTCTACAAGAGGCTACCAGACCTCAACATATTACATATATGTGGTAACCGGTGGTCAAACCTGTAGTAGCCGAGAGGGACAGTCAGGGCGTGGAGAGTTTTCCAGTACCTCTCTGCACTTTGGAAGACCTTTAACAGTTTTCACAGAGTACAGGCAGTCGTGGTCGAGGCAGAGCGGAAAGCTTGGGAATGTCCACACACACAAAACGAAGAGACACAGTTGTAGTAAGAAAGTTCCATGAACAGATAGGAGTTGAGCTAAGCAAGATGGAGTTAGAAGGGTTCTTACTGTTTACATGACGATGATGTAGTCCTGGCTAAGACTGACAAGGGCTCACGCTGACGGTGGAAGGGGTGACTGCTGACTAACCATTGTCGGCTAAAACCGAGGTGTTTATATACCATTCCCGAGGAGGGGGGGGGGGGGAAACATCTGCGAATTTGAACTTTGAACGTCTGGGGCATTCTGCACCCTTTGGACCAGATGGCAACGGGCTGCCGAATTCCTTTTCAGGGTTGTCTCGAATTTAGACGTTTTTGATGCTCAATCTTGCTTTAACTTAGCTCCTCATCTATTACATAGTTTTATTTATTCATCCTTAGTTTGTACAAAGTACATTACATATGGTGATGCAATGACACAGATTAATCATGCATATAATTATTTATAGATGTGTTTCTATATACAACATGACAATCTTGTTATAAGTAATTATACAATATAGGGTTGTTGGTTTAAATTACCATAGATGAGCCCCGGGAGTGAAAGGGTTTATCCGGGTTTAAACGGGTAAAGCCTCTCTAACACAGGTAAGTAATTAAAAATTCTTTTAATTAATTTAAACTGTGAGGGTTAAAAAGGGCTATAACAAGATGTTTTGTTTGGATATATCTGCAAATTCTAAAAGATACGACTTATGTTTAATTTAAAAGTTATGATATTCATATAAAAGAGAAATTAAGATAAAACCTTTGTTTGATAAAAAATAATGATGATAAAAATAAAATCATGTTCTAAGAGATTGTTGGCGGGCGTTGGAAAGGATTAGTGGTTAAAGAATATGCAATTGTAAGTATTACACAGGTAATCAAATACTTAGGTCCAGGTGCAAAGCGAGGATATAGACTTGTGCGTCTTCCTAGGCAATGTTTCACCTGTGATCCTGTATAAGGGTTACAGTGCTTTGTCACAATTGTAGGGTTATTGCGTTGAAAAGTTGTTGAAGAAAAAGTCGTTCATTAATATGATTGAAAGGGGTGAAATGGAGTCATGCGTTAAGTAGAATTGTTGTAGCGACAGTAGGTGATCTGACTTGACTTAAAATCAAAGGTTGATTGTGGTCCGCTAGAGCTAAAAAATTGAGTTGTGAGAGTTGTGGACGCTTTGGGTTTGCGTGGGTGATTATGCTCTAGGGATGATTGTAGTAAACTTTTGAAACGTGTTCAAGGCCAGAAGTTGGGATTTTTAATTCTGGGGAACTTTGATCAAATAGTTTGTTGAAATTATGAAATCAAAAAATTGTCAAGCAGTACTATCGTTTTTCTACGTTGATGTGAAGCAATGACTAAGAAGATAGTAGTGTAAAGTACACTGAAGTGGTTAGATAAATAGATTGTTGTATGCCCGAAAGTTAATGATAACATAGTCATTTTATATAAAGGTATAAAAACAAATATAAAATGAATAAAAATATAGCAATATCATTGTGGTTGAATAAAGTTTAAGTGGATAAAATCAAACAATCAATATATAAAAGTAATAATAATGAAGAATTAAAGTGATTTTTGACACCAAATGAATCTTTTGTAATACTAAAATAATATTATGAAAAATGAAATTGATTTTTTATATATAATGTTGGATTAAAAACTAGTGATTATATACTTGAAAGGCAAAAATAAAAAATAAAATATTTTATACAAAAAACAGAATATAATTAAATATTGTGATCTCAATTTAACATGTAAAATGTTTGATATGTAGAAAAAATTAGAGATTTACACAGGATTAAAATATTAAAAATGTTCAATTTAAGGAAGGTCTCTTGTCCAAATTCAAATGTCCAAATGTTTTTAAAAGTTAGGTTAAGATATCGACTGTTAATGTAGTAAGAAGTGTGGAAAAAAAGAATGCGGGACATGGGGAATGTAGGACTGGGGGACAGTTAGGGGAAGGGTGGCGATAGATCTAGGTGACGCACATGGTGTCTCGAATTGTTTAGTCTATCAGTCCGGAATTTTTATGACTCTGTCGGGGAATTTGTGAAATTCTGGGGAAAATATAAATGGCTGATGGGAAACACATATGGTGGTCGTTCCGACAGCGGATTTTTAGTTGACAGCTTTGTTAGCGGGGAGAGAGGCGTTGTATATACATGAAACGGGGTCGACTAAAGGGCAATTGCCGCTGTTTATCGTCGGGGATTATATTACTGGGGTTTGTCTACAGCGTTAAATTCCTTCTCCTCTAGTTCTAGGTCTGGCGGTTTCAAAGAAATATTTGGGTTGGTGTAATGTAGATAGAATAGGATTTTGAATTTAACGGGAAATTTTCTGGTCGCTACTTGAGGTTTGTTTTAAAACGATCGCTATTAAATAAATCTGGAGTTAAATGTAGGAATGGCTGGGAAGTTTGTGGCGGTATAATTCGGTAAAGTTGCGTTTCGAAGATATCTGGAGTCAAATGTTTGAATTCACTGAGATATACATCTGGGGATATTCGCTGTTCTTTTTGAACATATCGGGTATGAGGAGGTGTAATGTACAGAACATTCTCTGTGTAATATTTTAATTTATTGACATGTATTGTGTCACTGTCTCTATTGAGAGGTTGATTGGGGCGATCTATTCGAACGACATTGGGTGAAATTATTTCAATTATTTTGTATGGTCCAGTAAAATATGGTGCTAATTTACCTGTGTCGGGGTGTCTATAATTTTTGACCAAAACAAGATCATTCACTTCGAAATGTGGTGTCCTGTGCTGCTTATCAAATGTTTCTTTATCTTTTTTATGCTTATTTTGGGTACGAGTGCGTGCTATCTCTCGAGCTATATTTATTTCGGGGTATGGGTTAATATGAGTTCTTAGATCTGGGGGGACAACGTTGAACATTAAGTAGGTGGGTGGAAAACTTGTGACAGAATGGGGTGTGTTATTGTACGTCTGAGTGACGCGTTTAACAAGTTGAGTCCAGGAAGCTTTTGGATTTTCTAGATAAGCTAGTCTGAGTTTACCTGTAATGGTGGCATTTAAGCGTTCTATTAAACCGTTTGCCTGTGGGTTATTGCTTGTGGTGAGCAGGGGTTGTATACCATGTGTTATTAGAAATTTACGGAATTTTTCTGAGGTAAAAGCGGGCGCTCTGTCAGATAACAGGCGTTTTGGAAATCCTTGTTGTAATACAGTCTTGAGGGTTTGTATGTACGTTAGGGTACTGGTGGGCTTCGATGGAAAGGTCCAAGCATATCGCGTCAAATGATCCACTATTATGTGTAGATATGTTTTGGAGTGTCCATATTTCGAAAATCCAGCTATGGTATCTATAGAGATTAAGTCGAATGGTTGTTGAGGTGGTGGAATTTGTCCGAGGGCACCATAGGGTTTACCTTTGGGCCTTTTAATGATTTGGCAGGTGTGACACGACCTGACAAATTTTTCTATAGATTTAGAGATACCTTTCCAGTAGTACTGGGTAGTAATTATGCGGGTCATCTGAGAGATGCCTGGGTGGTTATATTCTTGGTGAACTTTGTTCATGAGAGTATTTTGCAGGGTTTCGGGAATTATTATTTTAGTTACACCTTTTCGGGTAATGGTATGTAAGCCGTTTGTATCAATGTTGAATGTGGATGCTGTGTGTTGTGTTGGTTGATTCTGTTTTATAATATCAGCACTGATAAATCCTACAAAGGGGTTTCGTGACAGTAAATCTGCCTCGTACTGTTGGCTGCCTTTGAGGTAGTGGATTTCGTAATTATAGGTAGATAGTCTCAGGCTCCATCTAAAGAGTCGTCCTGACGGATTTTTTATAGTTTTTAGCCATTGTAAAGCTTGGTGATCTGTGTATATGGTGAATTTTATACCGGTGAGGTATATTCGGAATTTGTCTACACTTTCGACGATGGCGAGGCACTCGAGTTCGGAAACGGTGTAGTTTCTCTCATGTGCTCTAAGGGCGCGGCTGAAATATTGTACAGGATGTACTTGTCCGTCTGGATGTACCTGTTTGAGTATGCCTGCGATCCCTTGGGTGGATGCGTCGCAATAAAGGTGGCATGGTAAACCGACTTGATACAAGTGTAGTACTGGTTTACTGGTTAAACTCTCTTTGAGAGTGGTGAAAGCTTGTTGACAGTCTTGGTCCCAATTCCATTTTACATCCTTTTTAAGTAGTTTATTTAAAGGTGTTCGTAAGCGGGCATAATCTGCTATAAACTTATTATAAACGTTTACTGCTCCTAAAAATGATTGTAGTGTTTTTTGATTGGTAGGTGGTTTGATGGCATTTATGGTATCAAGGTTGCGCGTCTGTGGTGCATAAGTACCTGCGGTAACAGTGTATCCTAAGAAATCTATATTTGTTTTAAAAAATGAACATTTATTATAATTGAGTGTGATGTTTTCGTGTTGACACACCGTTAGAAATTGTTGTAGGTGTTGTAGATGATCCTCTAAGGTGTCAGAAAAAATAATGAAATCGTCGAAGTAATGGGTAACAAAATTTAGTTTATATTTTTGCATGACCTGGTTTATGGCACGATGGTATATCTGTGGCGAATTTTTAAATCCGTAAGGAAGTCTACAAAATTCGTACTGACTATCTAACGTCACGAAAGCTAGTAGATTACGTGAGTTAGGTTCTATTTCCACTTGCCAATATGCGGATGCTATATCTACAGAAGAGTAGTATTTGGCTTTCGACAATTTATCAAGAATGGTTTCTATTAAAGGTAAAGGATGTACGTCTGGAGCGATGATTTCATTGAGTTTTCTGTAATCAATACAGAAACGTTTCGTTTTGTCACGTTTCGTAACGAGAGTTATTGGACTGGCATAAGGTGAGACTGACGGGGTAATAATTCCATATTGGAGCATTTGCTCTATTTGGGCCTGTATTTCTTGTTGGTCGTGTAGTGGCACTCTATATGGGCGTAATGCTATTATTTTATCTGTGGTGGTATTGATTTTTACCGGGGGTATGTTCAATTTGGGCACGTTGTATTTGTTAGTAGAGAACACATGCGAGAATTCATATAGAATTCGGTGAAGTTCGTGTGGAAAATGTTCTAAATGAGGTGCCACATTAGAAGGTATAGATAACTCAATATCATGAGCAGGAGATATAGGGGGTGATACAACAGTGGGGGAAAATATAGGGGCAGGCTCCGCCACATGTAAACAAGACTGGTTCGAAGGGAGGGTGGTAAAAATGGCTGTTTCCCTCGGTTGATTGGGACATAAATCCTCTTTGCGCTTGGTGAACTTATAGACATTTGTTGGGAGAGCATCATTATTTTGATAAATTTGGAGATTATTAAAATCTATAATTAATTTAAATATTTTAAGAGTATTAATAGATAAAATACCAAAAGGTAGTGAAGTTTCTACTATAAAAAATTTTAGTTTTTGGGTGAGGTTACCGATTTTAAGTTTTAAAAAAATATATCCAAGGGTATTTACATTGTTGGCTATTGCATTTATAGTTAAACTGTACTGATGGATAATAATTTTATATGGTAATCTATTTTCTATGGTTCTCAAAATATCCAAGTTAAGTATGTTAATAGATGCTCCCGTGTCTATTAAAAAGGGAAAATTTACATTTGGTGACAGTTCAGTCCATATTATTAGCTGTTCAACGAAAAAAGGTTGCAGGTTTTCCTACCGTTGAGTTGCTCGCGGGGCTTGTAGAGTCGTCTTGGCTTGCAGCTTGGACTTGGGGAACATGGCTCGGAGATTGGACCTTGGGCCGGGTGTGGGTACCACGTTTTGGTACAGTGGTTGTGCGTGGTCTGGCGCTGTAGACTGGGCGTGTTCGGCTCTGTTGGAATCGTTGTTCACACTGGGAGTGCCAGTGCATAGCATTGCAATACTTGCAAGGCGAGGGTGGCGGTGTAACTTGGTACGTTACACGTGATGACCGCTGGTTGTTGTACCGCGGTGGTGGGTTGTGGTAGGTTGGGTGTGGAGCCTTGTCTACTTGGCGCTGGTACACTGCATTGGTGGCACACTGAGTTCCTCTTATTCTTGACACTAGGTCGAACCATTCCTTGATGGTGTTTGGCTGCACAGTTGCGATTAATCGCTGGTCTGCGACAGGTAGTCCGTCGGTCAGAGACTCTATTAATATGTCGGTGGGTAGGTTCAATTTCATGCCCATTACCGTTTTGTTTTGGTAGTAGTCTTCTAGGGACATTTGGGGTGTCAATTTGATGGCCAAAAAGCGTGCAAACGACGCTTCTGTCGTTGCTGGGAATAGGTCTATCAGTGTCTGGCGGGCATCATTATAATATAACCTATCTAACCGAAGGCTTCGGAAATATTGGAGGGGCTTACCTTGCAGATAGCAGGGTAACTTGCGTAGGCGGTCCGTGTAGGTCAGCTCCGCTCGGTCTGCTTGGGCATCGAAGTTGTCGAAAAAGCTCTGGGCTTCGAAGGTGCCATCGTATGGACTCACGTCTATCTCCCTAGGAGATCGGGCGACCAGCAGTTTACTCAGGGCATCGGCGATCTGTGTCAGCGGGTCTGTGGAGGTACCTTGGGGTGGCGACGTTTCTTCCTCTTCAAATGTCGTCTCTTGTTTGGGGACAGATTGCTCGGCAGTATCGTTGGACGGGTTGGTTTGCTCCTCCATCTTGGCTCTTTCTCTCTTTTCTATCTGGACAGTCTTCTTACCTTCTTCGCTGTGGTGTCCTTCGGTTGGGTTATCCTGTCGACTCTCGCTATAGGCTGTGGTAATCGGTGGTCAAACCTGTAGTAGCCGAGAGGGACAGTCAGGGCGTGGAGAGTTTTCCAGTACCTCTCTGCACTTTGGAAGACCTTTAACAGTTTTCACAGAGTACAGGCAGTCGTGGTCGAGGCAGAGCGGAAAGCTTGGGAATGTCCACACACACAAAACGAAGAGACACAGTTGTAGTAAGAAAGTTCCATGAACAGATAGGAGTTGAGCTAAGCAAGATGGAGTTAGAAGGGTTCTTACTGTTTACATGACGATGATGTAGTCCTGGCTAAGACTGACAAGGGCTCACGCTGACGGTGGAAGGGGTGACTGCTGACTAACCATTGTCGGCTAAAACCGAGGTGTTTATATACCATTCCCGAGGAGGGGGGGGGGGGGGGGGAGACATCTGCGAATTTGAACTTTGAACGTCTGGGGCATTCTGCACCCTTTGGACCAGATGGCAACGGGCTGCCGAATTCCTTTTCAGGGTTGTCTCGAATTTAGACGTTTTTGATGCTCAATCTTGCTTTAACTTAGCTCCTCATCTATTACATAGTTTTATTTATTCATCCTTAGTTTGTACAAAGTACATTACATATGGTGATGCAATGACACAGATTAATCATGCATATAATTATTTATAGATGTGTTTCTATATACAACATGACAATCTTGTTATAAGTAATTATACAATATAGGGTTGTTGGTTTAAATTACCATATATATATACCACCAGAATATAATATCTTCAAATAAATTAACTGCTAGTGATGTGAGAGTTTTGTTAGCAAAATTTGGATATCAGTTTATCCAAATATACGTTATTGGAATTGAGTAAATTAAGCTAATCCTGTGCAAAGATTGACCAAAGTCCCTGAGACAGCTTTCCTTGATTGCAACAAACTGAACGATCTCTTAAAAGTTGTTAAAACTCTTTTAGAAGAACTCATCTAGGATTCCCAACTCTCTTCCTCTTCTATGGAATTCCAAACAAATTCGGTCATTGTTTATTTCGCTGAAATTGCAACAGGTTTTGTCCAGAAAAATTATAGTTTAAACCCATTTCCATTTCATCAGAGGAACCCATTCTTTCTTTTTTTTCTGCTTGATAAAATATATATAGAGTTAAACCTGTCTATAGCTCCCCCTCTAAATAGCGCCTCCCTCTCTATAACGCCCGATTTTAAATACGTAGTACGATGCGATATACATTAAAAGTGACCTGTCTATAGCACTCCCTCTCTATAGCACCCTATTTTGGTGAGTCCCAAGAGAGGGCGCTATAGACAGGTTTAATTGTATATACAATTACTACAGTAGGACCTCTCTATAGAGGACGTCTAGTTGCGGAATCAGTATCCCTTTGTGAGAGAGAGGTCTCCTCTAACAAGAAAGTTGCTAAATAGTCAAAAATGATACTTTTGGCAATGAAAACTGTCTTTTGTCGAGAGGTGTGTTCAGGTGAAAGTATCCTCTCATGTGGAAGTTCTACTGTACTATATTTACATATTTAACTTCTTTTCTATCATTTTATTATTTATTTTTTATCTTTTCAACTAAAAAATATATGATTGGTGTTTTTTTCTTCTTCTCCCCTCTCTCTATTCAATGACTTAATATTTTTATAAAGATCTCTTTAGTCTCTCTTATATACAGGTTATCGCGGAGAAGGAGTACAGTAAGGGAGTGGGGTAAACAAACAAGTAGGGAGAAAGAATTTACAAAATTACATGAGAAATATGTAAATATAGAATTATTTTGCTATAAAATTATATACCAATGTTATGCAAGCATGTACTGTACTTGTGTGATTCTCCAGCCCTCCCTTTTATATATGGGAGATGGTAGAAAACACTGGGGATTCAACAATACACCTATCCCCCGATTTACACGGTACTTGTTTTACACGTTTTCGCTTTTACACGGTTTTCCAAATACGTTTTTTTTTTTGTTTTTATCGCACTATACTAAATGCTACTGTGATTGAACACATGCGCTGTGTACACATCTCACGAGGAATCCCGAGCTTATGTGCCGACTACATATTTTAACCTGTCAATGCATTTTATTTTTATTTCTGTGTACACCTATCCCCCGATTTACACGTTTTTCTCAGGAACGTATCTACCGTGTAAATCGGGGGATAGGTGTATATATAAATCACCTTTTTATTGTAATTTATATGGAAACAGTAAAGTTAAAGGAAGGTTGACGATTCCAGAATAAGGCGTGACAGCCATATCACTTTACATAGCAAGACTTCAAAATTACGACCCCAGTTGTGAACACCCCGGCAATAAGAAGAGCTGAACCTTATCTATTCACCATTTACATCAGTGATGTCCCTCTACCTCCAAATTGGCAAACAAAGCTTCTCGCAGACGACGCTGCGATGTTATCAAACTCCAAATCAATGGGATTACTGATAGCGCAACTCTAAAATTACATAAATGTTATACCGTGTGATGAATGGAAGTTAGACATCAGTCCCTCAAAATGACACAGGGGAGGCTTTTCCTTCACTGGACAACAAAAAATTAAAGCCACAATCTAACACTAAATTAAAGTCCTATTAACTGGACTGGCCACGTTAAATATCTTGGAGTTACCTTGGAGTTACTCTATGTTGAAATTAAATATGCATGTCAAAATACCATAAGGAAAGCAAGAAGCGCCAAAAATAACACTATCAAGTCTGTTTTTAATTATTGAAGCAAATTGTCTACAAAAGTTTACTCTATACAGAAGTCGTATTCTCCCGATAATAACATACGCCCTTCCAGTTTAGGGTACAAGTACGTTACACCCACAAACTAAAACCAAATATAAACGCATTTATCAGAATATGCCTTCGGACAAGTTTAGGAGCTCCATTCAACATATCAAACAAGATACTGAAGGAGGATTTAAACCAACCCGATATAGAAGATATGTAGCAAAGTTAAGAAATTATACCTTCAACTACAAATCCAACTATACTAGACATTATTCAAAATAAAAGAGATGTCAGTCCCCGATTCCGACGACTTGACACTTAGTTAGGAGCTCATTACCCAACAGTTGTCCTTCTGCAAGGTCTGGGGGACAAGATTTACTTACAAACTCGCCATATGTAAATAATATAGGTAGCCAAGGACAAGTAAACTGACGAAATAAATAATAAAGACAGTTGGGTTTAGTCATCAAATCGTCACACGTCATTGCTTGGGCCGGGAGAACATTCTGCAACAGATAAAAGGACAAATATTTCCATCTTGAATAAAATTAAACCTATCAGATTCCTAGAATCCCAAATATGTAAACAAAGACTGAGGACCTACTACGGACATATAATGAGAGAAAATGGTTTAGAAAATATGTTGGTGTTGAGAAAAATTGAAGTAAGAGAGGAAGACCTACAATAAGCTGGCTAGAAGAGGTCAAGAAAGCTACCAGAAGTTCACTAGATGAGAGTGATGGTCACTAACAGATAAATTTGGAGAATTTGTGTCACCATATAGTGTATCACCAAAAGTCGACTTGAAGGCCGCTAACAACTAAGTGTCGTTACATTTGTATGTTTATCATTGTCTGGATTGTAACAGGAGCTGGTGTCTAGTGAGTCAAAGGAAACGACGCTGAATGTAGATATGTTTGTTAACAACTTTGCTATCTACGTCCTGGCAGAGTTTCCGTGTGTGTGCCAAGAAGGAAAGAATAGAAGATAAGGAAATACACTTTTAATAACCAAAAGATGAGTATCTCTCTTGTTAATAGATATAACAACATAGAGTTACGGAAGGATGATATTCATGTACCAAAAGTAGCACCTCTCCCTTTTAAAATGCATTACAAAAAGTGAAACAATGCATTTTGTGTTATCACTTCAGTACAAACTCCGCCTTTGCCGGTCCCAAGCCCGGATGAAAAAGGAGGAGGGGAAGAAGTAATAAGCTCACTAAAAAACCTGGGCTCAGCTGGCCCGGCTGATAGTACCCTGTAAGGGCTCCAGGGATACAGGATGAGCAGCATTTGTACTCCATGTTAGGAGCGGCTCTACATGGCGTCTGTTCCTCATGTCAGAGGCGGCCATTTCTTTTGGAGCTAAGTCGGCATATCACTGAGTAGTGTTCCCAGTCTTAATGACAAAGGCAGACGTATTCTACTTCACCCAGTGTGGAGATAAGAAAGAAGACCTCAATACAAAACGTAGAGTTGATGATAACGAGTGAAGCACCACCCCAGTTTTGACAAAAATTCTGACAAAAAGCTAACAACCTGTATACCACGGGTTATTTCATCAGTACAGGGGGGGCTTCGATTTCATAACATACTACGAGGGGAGTTAGGAAATCGGTTGAATTGACCAAAGAGATATAGAAATATAAGAATGTAAAACTAATAGATGTAAGATTAAAAAAAACTGTTTAAAGATAGAATGTATCACTCTAAAGAACTCCAACCATACAGCCAAAGAAGCCCAAATTTGCAACTCCAGGGTCGAGCCATCTGGAGTCCCAGAATGTTAACAGAAAGGGAGGCCAGAAGGTGGGGATCCCAGCTGTGTATTGGACGCCGAGGAAGGTCAGCAAACACATGGCCACGTAAATTATCAGACGATAACTGTCAAATTTCCACCAAACAACACAGGTATCGTATTGTCTCGACAGTTTACCACCCAAGATGGCGCCTGAATGGGCACAAGACATTCCTGAGCCGGGATGAATGGCGGCCATATTACCTAACTGGGCTGGCTCGACGCCAGGCTGGTGACGTCACGGCCCCCTCCGTGGTGACGTCACACGGCGCATGCGCGGTAACTTCCCCGTGGGCGTAGTTTCTTCCACCATCGTATACAGCTAGATAGAAAGTGTGTGGATGGGGGGGCGACAGAAATTCCGTAGCGTTTGTTGTGACATCGTCCTTTCCCGCCAAATTATAACTATTGCTCTTTTTTCTTAAATTTATATTATCGTCTGTCACACACATGTGTTTTCTATGCAGTTAGCTATTGTTACAGGATCTCTGTGCTCAATTCCTCTTTGTTTAATCCTCCCGTTGATTTTGTGTTGCATTATCCTTTTGTTTGGTCAGCTTACGCATTTTCCCGCCTTTTTATAACTATCGTTTGGCATTATTTAATTTTTTTCATGCGAGTTATTATTGAGTGGCTTGGTTTATTATTTTTTGCTTAATCCGCCATCTTTTGGCTTGAATAGTCAATTGAGTAGTTTCTTTGTTTTGACAGCTTGCCATTCTTTTTTTTTTTAGTTATTAAAATTAATCTCTGAAAATATTTTTAAAACTTTTTTCTTTATGCCATAACTCGACCGTAAGTAATTATGTATTATTTAAAAATGTTTATTTCAAACACACAACCTAATAATTCGTTTGTTTTAAAAGCGTATATCTTTTCCGTCTTTAATTCGTCTGCTTTTTTTTAAATTAAATATTTCTTTTGGTAGAGATTTACTTTGAGATATTGATTTCACAGAGTGATTGATTTTAATCAAAAAAAAATTATAAGATCTCTATTCAACACGTTTTTTTTGTCGTTTGTTTTAGAACTTGGGATTTACTTAAAGTACCTTAAAAAAACTTAAGATCTTTTCAAAAATCATTTGGCATATGCATTTGTAATCATTAATAATTGGTGCGTGTTTATTTTATCATTTTTTTCTTCTAAATATATTTTCTGCTCTCTTTTTTTCTATATATATTTATTATTCATAATATTACAACAACAAAAATCTTTATTAAGACCTTTTGGTCTTATACAGATTCTCCAAGTAGAAGAGGGTATGAACAGGAATAATAGTGATAGCAACAATAATCAGCAATGTTATTTACAATGTATCAAATAAGGGGAAAGAAGAAAGAAAGAGCTTGGTATAAACTTATATACAAACAATCGAGAACAAGCAGTTCCTTTTCTTAAAGAACAATAGTTGACAGAAATATAGATTGGTACAACAAGGAATATACAACATAATTATCAGACATCTATACAGCATACATGGATGGGTTGTCTATAGTCGAGATATAAAGTCTTAGATGTTGTGCTTAACTATAACATTTAAAAGATAAATTTTATTTTTGAAAACAGATTAACATTCAAAAGAAGCTTTTCTTATTGCATAGATATTACTTCTTTTTTGTATGATACTTTAATCAATATGCAACTTCCTTTATCCAATAGAGGGATTTCCTTTAGATTTCACATCCGAATGTAATTTTAGAAGGAAATTCTATTTTTGCCCCTCTCTGCCATTTTTTTTGCTGAAATTTCCCTTTACACCAATTAATTTCTTGTTTCCTTAGGCCATAGGGAATAATAATCGATAATTTTTAAGAATCAATTTGTGGCAATGTGTGTTTATTTTTTTACATAAATCACAAAATATTTTCTCTACAGACCTTACAGCAATGATAAAAGTTGAATGAGAGCGCTTAGCTCATCCGTGGTAAACCCTCTCAGCAGTTTCACCAAATCAATCTCCAGACCGCTCTGCTATTGTATTGGATTGGTTTTTCTTATATATCCTGTATTTACTATGGAAGGTAGCTTAGGGGTGTTTAGGGAATCTATGGACATATGTTTATAGGTCTGTAGAGGTGAGTACATATAATTTAAAGAAATTGAATCGAGCAATTCTCTTCCGGAAATGTGGTTTCATAGAACGCTTCACGATTTTGTGTGTCATCCTTGCGCAGGGGCCATACTAATCTTCTCTGTATCCTTCCTATTGTAGTAGTTGTACCGCCGAACTGGTATCACAGGGGCCACATGCTAATCTTCTCTGTATCGTTCCTATTGTAGTAGTTGTACCACCGAACTGGTATCACAGGGGCCATGCTAATCTTCTCTGTATCGTTCCTATTGTAGTAGTTGTACCACCGAACTGGTATCACAGGGGTCATGCTAATCTTCTCTGTATCGTTCCTATTGTAACAGTTTTACCGCCGAACTGGTATAACAGGGGCCACATGCTAATCTTCTCTGTATCTTTCCTATTGTAGTAGTTGTACCGCCGAACTGGTATCACAGGGGTCATGCTAATGTTCTCTGTATCCTTCCTATTGTAGTAGTTGTACCGCCGAACTGGTATCATAGGGGCCATGCTAATCTTCTCTGTATCGTTCCTATTGTAGTAGTTGTACCACCGAACTGGTATCACAGGGGCCACATACTAATCTTCTCTGTATCCTTCCTATTGTAGTAGTTGTACCGCCGAACTGGTATCACAGGGGCCACATGCTAATCTTCTCTGTATCGTTCCTATTGTAGTAGTTGTACCACCGAACTGGTATCACAGGGGTCATGCTAATCTTCTCTGTATCCTTCCTATTGTAGTAGTTGTACCGCCGAACTGGTATCACAGGGGTCATGCTAATCTTCTCTGTATCCTTCCTATTGTGGTAGTTTTACCGCCGAACTGGTATCACAGGGATCATGCTAATGTTCTCTGTATCCTTCCTATTGTAGTAGTTGTACCGCCGAACTGGTATCACAGGGGTCATGCTAATCTTCTCTGTATCGTTCCTATTGTAGTAGTTGTACCGCCGAACTGGTATCACAGGGATCGTGCTAATCTTCTCTGTATCCTTCCTATTGTAGTAGTTGTACCACCGGACTGGTATCACAGGGGTCATGCTAATCTTCTCTGTATCGTTCCTATTGTAGTAGTTGTACCGCCGAACTGGTATAACAGGGGCCATGCTAATCTTCTCTGTATCCTTCCTATTGTAGTAGTTGTACCGCCGAACTGGTATCACGGGGGTCATGCTAATCTTCTCTGTATAGTTCCTATTGTAGTAGTTGTACCGCCGAACTGGTATCACAGGGGTCATGCTAATGTTCTCTGTATCCTTCCTATTGTAGTAGTTGTACCGCCGAACTGGTATCACAGGGGACATGCTAATCTTTTCTGTATCGTTCCTATTGTAGTAGTTGTACCGCCGAACTGGTATCACAGGGGCCACATGCTAATTTTCTCTGTATCCTTACTATTGTAGTAGTTGTACCGCCGAACTGGTATCACAGGGGCCATGCTAATCTTCTCTGTACCCTACCTATTGTAGTATTTGTACCGCCGAACTGGTATCACAGGGGCCATGCTAATCTTCTCTGTAACCTTCCTATTGTAGTAGTTGTACCGCCGAACTGGTATCACAGGGGCCACATGCTAATCTTCTCTGTACCCTTCCTATTGTAGTAGTTGTACCGCCGAACTGGTATCACAGGGATCATGCTAATGTCCTCTGTATCCTTCCTATTGTAGTAGTTGTACCACCGAACTGGTATCACAGGGGTCATGCTAATGTTCTCTGTATCCTTCCTATTGTAGTAGTTGTACCGCCGAACTGGTATCACAGGGGTCATGCTAATCTTTTCTGTATCGTTCCTATTGTAGTAGTTGTACCGCCGAACTGGTATCACAGGGGCCACATGCTAATTTTCTCTGTATCCTTCCTATTGTAGTAGTTGTACCGCCGAACTGGTATCACAGGGGCCATGCTAATCTTCTCTGTACCCTACCTATTGTAGTATTTGTACCGCCGAACTGGTATCACAGGGGCCATGCTAATCTTCTCTGTAACCTTCCTATTGTAGTAGTTGTACCGCCGAACTGGTATCACAGGGATCATGCTAATGTTCTCTGTATCCTTCCTATTGTAGTAGTTGTACCACCGAACTGGTATCACAGGGGTCATGCTAATCTTCTCTGTACCCTTCATATTGTAGTAGTTGTACCGCCGAACTGGTATCACAGGGGCCACATGCTAATCTTCTCTGTATCCTTCCTATTGTAGTAGTTGTACCGCCGAACTGGTATCACAGGGGCCATGCTAATCTTCTCTGTACCCTTCCTATTGTAGTAGTTGTACCGCCGAACTGGTATCACAGGGGCCATGCTAATCTTCTCTGTACCCTTCCTATTGTAGTAGTTGTACCACCGAACTGGTATCACAGGGGTCATGCTAATCTTCTCTGTATCGTTCCTATTGTAGTAGTTGTACCGCCGAACTGGTATGACAGGGGCCATGCTAATCTTCTCTGTATCCTTCCTATTGTAGTAGTTGTACCGCCGAACTGGTATCACAGGGGTCATGCTAATCTTCTCTGTATCGTTCCTATTGTAGTAGTTGTACCGCCGAACTGGTATGACAGGGGCCATGCTAATCTTCTCTGTATCGTTCCTATTGTAGTAGTTGTACCGCCGAACTGGTATCACAGGGGTCATGCTAATCTTTTCTGTATCGTTCCTATTGTAGTAGTTGTACCGCTGAACTGGTATGACAGGGGCCATGCTAATCTTCTCTGTACCCTTCCTATTGTAGTAGTTGTACCGCCGAACTGGTATCACAGGGGCCACATGCTAATTTTCTCTGTATCCTTCCTATTGTAGTAGTTGTACCGCCGAACTGGTATTACAGGGGCCATGCTAATCTTCTCTGTACCCTTCCTATTGTAGTAGTTATACCGCCGAACTGGTATCACAGGGGCCATGCTAATCTTCTCTGTACCCTTCCTATTGTAGTAGTTGTACCGCCGAACTGGTATCACAGGGGCCATGCTAATCTTCTCTGTACCCTTCCAATTGTAGTAGTTATACTGCCGAACTGGTATCACAGGGGCCACATGCTAATATTCTCTGTACCCTTCCTATTGTAGTAGTTGTACCGCCGAACTGGTATCACAGGGGCCACATGCTAATCTTCTCTGTTCTTCCAATTTTGGTATATGTACCACCGAACAAAGGTGTACAATGTGGTTTCATAGATTATATTAGAAAATTACATTTGTGCATTTAATTGCCATCTATCGTTAAAATTTGTAGGAATTATTTCTGGTAATGTGTTTCTTTTTAATGAAGGCTAACGTCGCAAAAGTCCAGTTTACTTTTATTACAATTTTATGACCATTAAAAATATTTGATAATAAATAGCTTGTATGTATATTTTTAATGTTCCAAAAATATTGAAGCGGTGCAACAAAGATGTAGAAAAGAAGAAGTGGGAAAGCCAAGAGAAGAAGGTATGCAGGGGTCTCTCCAGGGAAGTGTGGATTGACAAATTCCAGAGGAGGGGGTGGCAGACGGGGAGTCCAGCTGGTGTCGTCGTGAAGGAAGCCGGCCGGCCTGCCGGTGGTTTATGCGCCGAGAAGACATGGCAGTCTGGGGGGAGAAGTCTGTCTGGTGACAACGGGACCGTGTGGATTAACAAGAGGAGGACGGGGAGGAACCTACCTGGGGCGGCAATGAAGGCAAGTCAATCTCCTATGTATAGTTATTAATATCCCTTTTAAAGTTCTGCGAATAAATTTATAGTACTAAGCTGTATCCAAAACGAACCCACATTGTTCTCTCAGAAACCTTGAACGCAAACATCGACGGCTAAGAAGAGTCGTAACATTTGGTGTCAGATGTGGGGTACAGCTTAGTTAATTTTAATTGAAGATTTTATTTTGCGCTAATTTAAAAAGAAAAATGGAAAAACTAACCGACCTCGAAATTGAAAAATTGCTCAGTCTGATAAACCAGAAAGCAGATGAGCTCGGAGAAAACTTGGACTCTCGATTGAGCCGACTCGAGAATATTCGGAATGTCAAACGTTCTGCCACACCCATGTCTTGCGAAGTTAAGTTCAATGTACTACCGCCAGAAAATCCGGATGGCTTTTCAAAAACATTCACAGCAACCAATAGCCCACGTATTCAATGTCTGGGGGGACAAAAGACGATCCCAGGTGATGAAGATCCCGACAAGACCATCACAACAAAGATCATCACGTCAGGAGACGTTGTAAGTGAACTGCCAGAATCTACGCTAGAAGATTCTCCCGTGATCCAGAAGTCCGAGGAGTGTCGACAGCAGGAAATGATCCAGACTGGTTGTGTAACGGAGGAGGATGAGCTGATCGCCTCCGACAACGGCTGTGGCACGAGTGTTTTGTATAAAATCAAGCGGACGGAAGGAGAATGCCCTCAAGGTGATATACAGAGCGAAAATTCCACCCCTGGGATTATTTCTAAAATACTCCAGGAAAACAACAACGATCTTGGCGAGCTGCAATGTGACGGCGTGGCTGACTTCTGCGACAGTGCCAGACTGTCAGGGACTACAGCGGCGATCCAACTGGACGGGACGGAGCTGGGTGCTCCGTGGAAGTGCGGCAAGGCTAGATGGTCGAAGCACCCCGAAGTTGGAGCCGGCGACCCGACTGAACGGGATAGAGCATTGGACGCTCTGTGGAAGTCCGACGACAATGTCTGTGACGCGGAAGTCGCGCGCAATGTGTCAGCGCCGTCGTCTGCAATGCAAGCTGAAAAGATGTACCAAGAATGTGTACCATTCATCTTCGTTCCTTCGCCCGATAAGGTGCAGATCAAGCAGCCACCGCCTAGGAAAAGTTCTACTGACCTTGAGACTGCCACGGGATCCGACACCTCCAGAAGGTTTAAGAAATTCACAGCCCTGTGCGTGGTCGGCACTAAGAAGCCCAGGTTTGAAGAGTTTGGAAAGAGAGAGCCTCTAGAGCAAGAGAATGGGAAACCTAAAGAAGAAAAGGGAGGCCACGATATGGACAGCGTGGATCAGGTGGACGAATCCACTGTAAAGATCGGCGACCTACAGCCCCGTCGTGGAAGGAAGCGGCGAAAGCGCAATACAAACGATCACAACCTTTTGTACATTGCGGCTACAGAGTGTTCACAAGGAGAATTCAAAATATCAGATGAAAGCAGCGTAGGCAGTGAAATATGGCCGCCATCGTGTGGAGAACCACCGCCCTCTGCTAGACAGCGAGACCAATCAATAGCGTCGGCACTGGTTGAGAGTGGAAAGAAAGCCCGAGTTGAGATGTGGTTCTGCAAACAAGGGTTGGTGTTAACCCTGCCGTTACGCTTCCGGGAGGCTGACGACCCTTATATGGCCAGAGACGTCAGGGAGATCAAAGGGCCGCCGATCAGCGCTCTGGGGAAATCAACCCTTTTCGGGACGAAAATGATTGAGAAGGGGGCAGTGAAGCGGTGCAACAAAGAAGTAGAAAAGAAGAAGTGGGAAAGCCAAGAGAAGAAGGTATGCAGAGGCCCCTCCAGGGAAGTGTGGATTGACAAATTCCAGAGGAGGGGGTGGCAGACAGGGAGTCCAGCTGGTGTCGTCGTGAAGGAAGCCGGCCGGCCTGCCGGTGGTTTATGCGCCGAGAAGACATGGCAGTCTGGGGGGAGAAGTCTGTCTGGTGACAACGGGACCGTGTGGATTAACAAGAGGAGGACGGGGAGGAACCTACCTGGGGCGGCAATGAAGGCAAGTCAATCTCCTATGTATAGTTATTAATATCCCTTTTAAAGTTCTGCGAATAAATTTATAGTACTAAGCTGTATCCAAAACGAACCCACATTGTTCTCTCAGAAACCTTGAACGCAAACATCGACGGCTGAGAAGAGTCGTAACAATATTTTAATGCCTTAAAATATATTGCGAAAATGTTGATACATTTTGTTATATAACAACAGAAATATTTATTAAGTTTTTTTGGTCTTATACATATTCTCCGAGAATAAGAGGGTATATACAGGAATAACAGTAACAGTAACAATAATCAGCAATGTTATTTACAATGCATCAAATAAGGGGGGGGGGGGGGGAAAGAAAGGAAGGGCTTGACATAAACTTATATACAAGCAATCGAGAACAACCAGTTCCTTTTCTTAAATAACAATACTTAGTAGTGTATTGACAGAAATATAGATTGGTACAACAAGGAATATACAACAATGTTATAATTATCAGTCATCTATACAACATACATGGATGGGTTGTCTATAGTCGAGATATAAAGTCTTAGGAATTTTACTTAATTAGTTCATTCACCCAGCTGTTCAGTAGAAACCACCGGATTCAACAAGTTATTTTGAATATTGTCGCGGAGATAAATGAAGCAAGGGCAAATTTGGGAATAAATTAATTTATTATAAGGGGTATTTATAGGGAGAGAGAGAGAGAGAGAAGTACAACTTACCCCAAGTTAAAAGATAATCCTAAATGAACGGCGTCAGCCACCGTCCCGTTTTCCTTATTTACAGATCAGCTTCCGAGAACCCCTCACACCTGTGGTCCCCAATCCCCCCGGGGTCCAGGGATGATTGACAGGTGTCCCATCTGGATGGAGCTTCTTGACAATATCATTCGCAGCTTTACATTTTGCCATATGAAAGTTTCATCTTTTTTTCGTGGGGGAAAGAGAAAATAGGTCACTTCTGTAAATTTCAACTTATTTGTTTTTGTATTGTATTTTGCATGTGTATTAATACAATCGTAGAAAATCCTGGAAGGGTAATGGAGGTGAAAACTATTTACATATCAAGTTGCATATATAACAGGTAAAATGAAGGGGTTTTAATATTTTTTTCAATAAAAAATGGTTATTTGAATTGCATAAAGGATTGAAAAACATTGCGTATCAAGTTGTGACCCTTGATGATGTCTGTTTAACAACCATCATGACTGGGTGAAGTAGAATGCCTTTGTTATTAAGACTGGGAGCACTACTCAGTGACAGGCCGACTTAACTCCAAAATAAATGGCCGCCTCTGACATGAGGAACAGACGCCATGTGCAGCCGCTCCTAACATGGAGTACAAACGCTGCTCATCCTGTATTCCTGTATTAGGAGCTCTTACAGGGTACTATCAGGTGAGCCCAGGTTTTTTAGCGAGCTTGTTACTGCTCCCCCTCCTACATCCAGGCTTGGGACCGGCAAAGGAGGAGTTTACCGTTGTTGTTATAGAGTATAAAATTAATTGAAACTGAAAGTACAAATTATTTGTGAGATATCTGATTCCTCTCTTTCGCCATTATTTAATACTCATTGAAGTAATTATAAGTCTACCATCGAAACAAGGCGAAAGCTTTTCCAACATCTTACTAAATAACGTTCGCAATTGTTTCCTTTAAGATATGAACCATCTTAGCCAGGGTGTTTTTAGATTAAATTGTAATAACATTTATTTTAAGATATTTATTATTATTTATTTGTATTTGGTAACAATTTTAAAATTATTATTGTATAGTATTATCCCTAGTACACATGTGGTACAGGCCATGATAATCATGGTGGGTAGAAGTTGGCGACTGCTAAGTTACTGTAAGTGCACCACATGTCTACATATGTGAAAATCAGTTCGACTTTTGTACTCACAAATGTGCCAGAGCCCCGTTTTGGTTATATGCACTCGCTGGTGGGGTTAGATTTTTGCAAGAATCGGGGGCCATTGGAGCATTTTTTTTAAATAGAAAAAAGTGCCCAATGCGGGAATCGATCCCGGGTCGTAGCGGTCCAAAATCAATGGTTTAAACCACCCTTCCACCGGCCCCCCTTTAATTATTGTAAAATGATCAAAAGATTGGGTTAGCCATTTTGTTTTGTTTACATTAGAGTAACGTGGAAATTTTATACACTTAAAAACGAGTTAAATAAAAAGTTTTACTCTAAAATATTTGAGTATTATATTATTTATATAATATTTAAACATTATAAAATTGGAATTATGCAAGAATCGAAGACCATTAAAGCAGAAAAAAAAAGTGTTCAAGGAGGGATTTGATCCCGGGTCGTGATTGTTGAGAATCGTGGAGTTTAATTTGCATATGGGACATAAAAAAAAATCATATATCACATATACCTAAGATGCATTAGCGCGCCATCTGTTATGTAAATTCGAAACTATTATAGACACGTATGATTCTTTTGAAAATTAAACAATTTCTACTTCCCTTACTGTAATGGAAAAATTAATGGAAGGGCCTGGCTCATAAGTGGTGAATCCACCATTACTTTTTCCATTGAAGTAAGGGCAATAGAAATTGTTTCATTTTCAAAAGAATCATACGCGTAGTTTCGAAATTTCATATAGCTATAGTGTAATATATATATATTTCCCATACAGAACATCAGGTAGTCGCATATGTATGATAGAAATATTCGAGGATAGCTAAGCCTATATGCAAATTTTGTTTTATGTCTGCACATTTTTACTTAATTTTGTAAATATTCTAAATAAAAAAAAATCGAAAATGGCGTTGATGAAGTGATGAAGCTGAGAACATAACAGGGTAATATAACAGACACCATATTAAACTGACGAAGAGGCTAAGTAAGACATATATACATATACACACTCATGGATAAAACTTATGGAAGTGAAAAGTCTTTGATGTGGCTGGTCGTCTTTTTTTTTTTTTTTTTTTTAAGGAGACATAGGCAAATTTGTTCACATTTGGTTATCTTGTGTGTCTTCAATAAAGGTCACTGTAATATCTTTCAGAGTTATTGTCCCGATATACATGCTAAAAAATACAACTTTCTTAAGTTTTGTCGATGAGTGTATATACACTTGGTTATCTCGTGTGTCTTCAATAAAGGTCACTGTAATATATTTCAGAGTTATTGTCCCGATATACATGCTAAAAGGTACAACTTCCTTAAGTTTTGTACATGAGTGTATATACACTTGGTTATCTCGTTTGACTTCAATAAAGGTCACTGTAATATCTTTCAGAGGTATTGTCCCGATATACACGCTGAAAGGTACAACTTCCTTAAGTTTTTTCCATGAGTGTATATACACTTGGTTATCTCGTGTGTCTTCAATAAAGATCACTGTAATATCTTTCAGAGTTATTGTCCCGATATACATGCTGAAACTTCCTTAAGTTTTGTCCATGAGTGTATATACACTTGGTTATCTCGTGTGTCTTCAATAAAGGTCACTGTAATATCTTTCAGAGTTATTGTCCCGATATACATGCTAAAAGGTACAACTTCCTTAAGTTTTGTCCATGAGTGTATATACACTTGGTTATCTTGTGTGTCTTCAATAAAGGTCACTGTAATATCTTTCAGAGTTATTGTCCCGATATACATGCTGAAAGGTACAACTTCCTTAAGTTTTGTCCATGAGTGTATATACACTTGGTTATCTCGTGTGTCTTCAATAAAGATCACTGTAATATCTTTCAGAGTTATTGTCCCGATATACATGCTAAAAGGTACAACTTCCTTAAGTTCTGTCCATGAGTGTATATATAAACATCAAAAGAGATATCTCTTCCTTTAATTGCATATCAGATCGATGCATTATATTTATAACCCCAGTAAAAAACACCAGTTTGGGCAAAAGAAAAGCCAACAACCTATATAACAAAGATTCAGGCTTTGTCCCTCATCAGTACAGGGGCGACTTCATAATTCCTCTTGTAGGATGTTACGAAACCGAAACTGTCCTGTACTGATGAAGGCCTAAACCCGAAACTTTGGTATACAGGTTGTTGTCTTTTTGTCTCAATTTGCCAAAATTGGTGTTGTCGCTCATTCTTTATCACTACCGTAAAGTTTTTTTTATAAAATGAAAGGATTTAAAAGCACGAATGTTTCTTTTATACATAATACAAACCTCCACTGTCCCTACCGCGATGAAAAAATACATTGGGAGGGCTTGGCTCATCAGTGGTGAACCCTCCCAGTGGTTTCGTCAATTTAATCCACCAGACCGCTTCTCAAAGCTCTAATACTGTATTGGACGATTCTGCTTATATACACAGCACTGAAGGGTGGAATCTCAGAAATGGTTTCCAAGAAAACTATGGACATAAGTTTATAGGACAGTAGAATTACATTCAAATATTTGCATCGAGCAATTCTCTTCCGCAAACAATAAAGGCAAGGTCAGTTGTGAGGTGATACCTGGTTTCCCATCCCTGGAAACTTTATTTTTCCGTTTATCATTACTCTTCACAATTTATCCTTTCTTATACTTCAGGTACAACTAGGTTAGAAATTGTCGTTATTTCTCCTTAAAATAAATTTCGATTTTTCGTCCAAAAGAAACATTTGCGGTATAATCTTCAAATTTCGTTTTATAATACACTTTCCTAATGTATAATTAAAGGGAGAGTTGCCTCTTTTGCTGTATATATATATATGCACAGTACAATATATCAAAAAAGTCACCTTTCCCTTTAATTATGCATTATTCACTTATTGTGCAGTATAATTTATAAATAAACTTCATAAAAAAGAACAAAAGATACCAAACTATCACCTTGAATAGAATGAATGTAAGATATGATACCCATGTAAAATAATCCCTTTGGATTTTTTTCCCAATGAAATTCTCGGAAATGTCCTTGGGATCTGTAGCAATATTTGGAAGATGCAGAATTTTCCCAGAATTCCGTGCGGCCTTCACCCGCAGACGCCCACGCTAAATTCTTCTGCTGGTTTATTTGGAGCGCGTATCTGCATCGATCCATTTTTCTGGGAATCCTGATGCACTTATTTGCATATCTCTCTCTTTTTTCTCCATATCTAACTATTTTGAAACTCTTTATGTAATTAATTTCATTGTAGGGTTTTTTTTTTTACAAAATACGGTGTGTAGTTTGTTGATGTTATTTTTTCAAAGCATTTATGAATAAATGCATTTACTTTGCATTCTCAATGGTTGCATTGCTATAGATGAATCAAGATCTACCTTTTGTTGTTCTTTTGGAATTTCATTTGTAGTTATCGTACGATTTGCATATAACACACCTACCATCTCTACGTGGCGAGAAATATTCTTGATAAAGACACCACTCTCTGCCTTTAAAATTATCATTATAATATTATAATATAAAATCATCATAATTATCCTTAATCAAAGGCAAATGGCGAGAAAAATAAACATATACAGATGTGGAAAAATAGTACAAATGTAATATTGTACTGGGATAAGGTGCATAAATTATGAAAAAGGTATCTCCTTATCATGCAACTGAAAGTTGCTGATGGCTTGCGCCATCTATCGGAATAAATATCCACTATTCTCGTTGATTTTTAATTAATTTGGCCAATTTTGAAATTAAAAATCAACGAGAATAGTTGATATTTATTCCGATAGATGGCGCAAGCCATCAGCAACTTTCAGTTGCACGATAAGGAGATGCCTTTTTCATAGCATACAGATGTGTAAGAAATTTAAGCTATTTTTGATGCGTATGATTCTGTTTGAACTAAAACAATTTTCTACTGTCCTTACTACAATGATAAAATAATTGGAGAACTCTTGGCTTATCATTACAATCAAGGCAGTAGAAATTGTTTTATTTCAAAAAGAATCATACGCATTAAAAATAGTTTAAATTTCTTATTACAGGTAGCGCGCTAATGCATGATGTTAATGTAGATGATATATTTACATACAAACAAAATATGCAAATATCAATGGATCCCGCATAAGGAATTTTAACCTCAAGTGTTTTCCCGATTTATGTATATATTTGATTTATTTTAAACTTATTTTAAACTGGATTTCTCGCTCGCTCTCTAGGTGTGTTGATACGTGCTTGTTCGTGGCAATTCCGCTTCAATATTCAAATCTTACTTAGTTGGGTGTATATACCTCTCCGCACATTTTCTTGGATTACCTGAAGAAAAGCGTTTTGCTTGAAAGCTTGTATTTTCAATAAAAAGAAACTCACCACGTTATATTTTCGTTTTCTCTTTTAACTTTTAAAACGTGGCTAAAGTATGCAAATATCAGTTTACATGCCTGAGAATGACAACAAACAGTATATCAACTTCTTTTCTTCTTTCCATCTTCTCTGTTACACAGGAGGCTACACAAACACTTCTCGGAGTACAAGATCTACTTCTGGCCTGAAACTACCTGGTTCACTACAGCTCTCACCTTGAATAGAAATGTCTTCTACACTGTGGTAAGTGGGTAGTTGGCGACATAGGCTCCAGTAGATTGAAACTACTTTATTTCAATGTTCATATAAGGTTATATATGATTAAATACAGAATAAATAAGATTAAAAATAATTAAATAAATGTGAAATATAAAATTGATAAATATACATATAAATGAAAAACAATAGAAAAAATAAAAAATAAGTGGGTCAGGTGTTGATATTAAAAATAAAGAAAGCATATCCTGACCAGGAGCACATGTGTTTTACAGAAAGCAGAGCGCCATCTGGTGGAACAAAAATCAACTAAACATTGATTTAGCCTGTTCCCTGATATTTGGCCAACCCAATTTCTTGATAAATCAAGAAAAGCCATCCATGAACGCGTTTCGCGCTGTTGGCGCTCGTCAGCGTGGAGTAGGCTGTACCACTGCGACCAAAAATAATTTTGGTCCCAGAGGTTTCTTGAGAAACCAAGAAATGGGTATTTATGGCCAAATATCAGGGAACAGGCTAAATCAATGTTTAGTTGATTTCTGTTCCACCAGATGGCGCTCTGCTTTCTGAAAAGCACATGTGCTCTTGGTCAGGATATGCTTTTTTTTATTTTTAACATATATAAATATAAACTTTTATAAAGTCGTCATCGTTCACCGCGAGAAAGACTCCGCCACCGATGGACTGCGGGAATTATTTGCCACAGAGTGGGCAGGTCGATGAAGTAGCTGGTTCCAGGAGAGAACCCGGGTTATCTATATGGAACGCTTCACGGTTTTGTGTGTCATCTTTGCATAGGGGCCAGGCTAATGTTCTCTGTATCTATTGTAGTAGTTGTACCACCGAATAAGCGTGTACGCGGGTTATCTATATTTCTTTCTCAGTTTACAAAATAAAAATTACAAGAGTTAGGTTGTCCTCTCCTTCCAGTTCGAATAAAATCCACTTATAGAATGTTTAGTCCATATATGTCCCCTTGTCTACACAGCATTCCATCAATACATTTGTCATGGTGATACTTATACCAAGTATATCGTGGTAATCATGGAGAGGAGTTAGCGACTGTTTTCACTGTAAATGCACCACATGTTTACACATGTAGAAAGCGCATTTCTACTTTTGCACTTACTAGTGTGACAGAGCGCCGTTTGGTTACTTGCACTCATTGGAGGGTTGGACTTTTGAAAGAGTAGAGCGCCATTGAAGCAATTTAAAATATATATACAGAGGGTGTTCACACTTATAGGAAACAAGTTTTATTATAAAATATTAAAAATTAACACCATATTTGAAAAATTTCAAATGTTCTATTTGAAAGCCTTTTTGTTTATTTACCGAACGACACCTGATTTTCCACGATAGCAAACACTTTCTGATCATGGTCATACTCAAAAAGATCCCATTCTTCCTTTACCACTTTCCAGAGACCTTCAATTGTCCTAGGGTGTCTCTTTCCAAGTGCTCTTTTAAGGCATCCAAAAATGCAAAAATCCATCGGGGCTAAATCAGGAGATTTTACAGGGGTTCTGTTCTTTGGAATAGTCTCGATTCCTGTTCTTTGCCTTAGATCTACCAAATAAGCTTGGGTTGAAGATGAGGTATGACTTGTCATGGTGAAACCAGACTTTGTTGCTCTGTTTTCCTTAGATAGAGGGAATATCATTTAAAAATATAGGTTCTAAAATGTTGTTTTGATAGTACTCCTAGTTTATTTTGGCATTTCTTTCAACTTTTCTTATTTTTAATTTTCGTTCATATGATATACCGCATGCCACCATAAATCCTTTGGGGTAACTTTCGGCACATTCCTTCAACCAAATTGGCCTAAATTTTTCCACCCTTTTTTAATAGTATATAGCTCTTTTCTGTCGCAATCGGTTAAATATACCCATGATTCGTCATATGTAACAATAAATTTCCATCTATCAGCAGCCAAGAAATTTTCATAAAAATATCTGCTGATAATGTGTCGCTGACGAATATGGCTCTGAAACAATTTGTGAACCGCATGTTTTTTTTGTAGATTTTAGGCCTAAATCTTTATTTATTATTTTATTTATTGTTGACACTGATGTTCCTATTAATTTGGCTATATCTCTTTGTGGCATAGAATTTTCTTTTGTAATATATTTTTTCAATTTTTTGACAGTTGCAGGAGTTCTCACAGATATAGGGTGATAATCTTTTGTCCATTTCTCCGTAGGTGCTTTGAATAAAAACTTGATATTTTTGTCGTGAATAATATTATAAATACTTTTTTAGAAATATTGATATCATCTTGTTTGCATATTTTAATTATGTCCAAATAGGTAAGATTAGCTCTGGAAAGTGGTAAAGGAAGAATTGGATCTTTTGAGTATGACCATGATCAGAAAGTGTCTGCTATCGTGGAAAATCGGGTGCCGTTCTGTAAATAAACAAAAAGGCTTTCAAATAGAACATTTGAAAAATTTCAAATATGGTGTTAATTTTTAATATTTTATAATAAAACTTGTTTCCTATAAGTGGGAACACACTCTGTATATATACACATTGCCCAATGCTGAATTCGATCCCAAGTAGTGGGTGTCAAAAATCGACAATGTATACCACTTCAACACCCTATACTTTGAAAACATTTAGACGCCAATGTTTCTTTTCACACATATATCAAACTTTTACTGTCCTTACTGAGATGAAACATATTGGGAAAGCTTGGCTCATCAATGATGAACCTTCCTAGCGGTTTCGCCAATTTAATCTATCAGACAGCTTCTTTAGAGCTCTAATACTGTATTGGATCATTCTGCTTATATATGCTACACTGAAGGATGGAATCTTAAAAATGGTATTTAAACAAACTGTGAACCTAAGCTTTTATAACAGTAGAATCACATATAATATTTGCATCGAGTAAATGCTCTTCCTCAAACAATAAGGACAAGTTAGGCATAAATTAATATAAATCAATAACGCGCCATCTATATATAACAAATTAAAACATCAAGACGCGAATGTTTCTTTTCACACATTTATCAAACTTCTACTGTCCTTACTGCGATGAATACCTAAATTGACGATCCACTTTCCCAAGAAAACAATTCTTTGTCTAATATTCGGAATGTTTCACGGATTTCACTACTCCAATTAATTCCGCCTTTGCCGATCCCAAGCCCGGATGAAAAAGGAGGAGGGGGAGCAGTAACAAGCTCTCTAAAAAAACGGGGCTCAGCTGGCCTGGCTGATAGTACCCTGTAAGGGCTCCTAATCCAGGAATACAGGATGAGCAGCGTTTGTACTCCATGTTAGGAACGGCTGCACATGGTGTCTGTTCCTCATGTCTGAGGCGGCCATTTCTTTTGGAGCTAAGTCGGCCTGCCACTGAGTATTGCTCCCAGTCTTAATGACAAAGGCAGACTCATTCTACTTCACCCAGTCATGAATGATTGAGTAGAGATAAGAAAGAAGAAGTCTACTCCAATTGAAGCGATACAGAGAGGATTAGCATAGCTCCGGGACAGTCAGTCAAACAGCATCCATATTGCAGGATCTTTGTTGTACCTTATAAATTTGGAGTCACTTGGACTGACGAGGGACATGGAGCATAGTCTCTCTTAGCCGGGATATCCATGTTTGATAAAGCTGGTGTTACATTGACCCCAATCTGCCAGATTGCAGAGTGGATCGATAGAGAGAGAAAATATGGTTTTACGGGCCACTAACCGAAGTGGGTGAATCAATAGATGGTGTAGAGAGTTTATTTTGACGAGAGATATAATCTTTCTTTTTAAAAGCTTATATGATTTTTCTCACTATACGTGTGGCCATTGAACATGTGTCGGACCTGGAGGCTGTTGTTGGGTGCTACGCTGCCTGGAGTATATCCATCTATGATTCCTTTCTTCCTGTGGTGAATCTGTATAAGACCGGTGGTCTTAATAAAGCTTTGTGTGTGTATATATATTACTAGCGGATGTGTACCCGGCTTCGCCCGGGTTTTATCCGAGTGAAAGTTTGCCTAACGAATATTATATATTATGAAGTATAATAAACAATGTTAAAGATTAGTTTTAATTATTAATCAAGATTGTGTGTGAATATGTGAGAAAGATGTAATATCGTTGTTGTTTTCTTGGCCGACTGTTTTACATATGGTGTTATTTTAAAATTGCTTGTTTTGAATATTTTTTTAGATTGAGTTGAATGAATTGCTGAATTTTTTTTTGTATTTATATATAAATAAAATTAACTCTGTTGATTTTTTTTTTTGTATTTAATCGATAACAGCGAAGTTACGCATGTTAAAGTTAGGAAAAATATTTTGATGTTAAGCAAAACCTGCTCCATCTCGTTTTACATAAATGTTGAAAATTTGGTCGAAATTGATGCATTGTAACGAAAGTTTTTAGCGAACACCACTTATGAAATTTGCATTTTATTAATATAGATTAAAAGGAATTGCCGAAATTCTCTTTCAGGGAAAGTTCTTCTTATTTAGCTGAAGAAGGACACACAAAGTTTTGTAATTCTTTTTAATAAAATAAGTTGCGGCATCACTTTTAACTCTTTTGTTAGAGAAAACATTTAATCTATGATGCCCTGAGGTTGTGAAAGAGGATATTATAAAGACAGGAAATGGATGTAGGGGCGTGTCCGTCCCATGACCAATCAGAGGTTGTTTGTCACACTGATAAAGTTATCAGAGGAAACTTTCGACACGAGTAGGCTATTCTCAGCTCAGAACCCTTCTATCGTCTGCCTGACTGTTGTTTTGTTAGCACGGCTCAACACGATATATTTGTTTAATCAGGCCTATTTAAGCGATTAGACTGGGGAAACGTAGTCACAAATTTGATTTGTATAAAGGAGAATTTTGACCTATTAAAAAAAGCGAACCAATATGTAGATATGTAATAATTGGCCAATATGTGCACATATGTGTCATTTTAAAACTTGAAATATTTACAGAAAGTGCACGCTGTGGACTTTGCTTAGAATTTTTAATGAAACTGATTCCAAGAATATTATTAATTAAACATTATATTTATTGATTTACAAGAGAGAGAACAAAATATAAAAGGGAAACTAATATTAAACAAAGGAACTTTTTTCTTCTTCGGTTAGCGCCTCTTTACCTGTGAGCTTACATACACTCTGTGGTAACAATTAATTAATATATATACAACACACGCGCATCGATGTTTCTTACACTTATTTATAATATAAAGATTGGGTTTAAAAATATGAAGCTTAAGATTGGGAAAATATATCTTCTACATCTACTGTTAACACGTTTTCTTTGAAGTTTCTTCTAGAAAGAACGAGCTGACTCAATTCGATTCAATTCGATTTATTTCAAACAACAAAAGAGAATTACACTACGATTTAATGCGATTTAGTTGTATTTATAACACAAAAGAAAACAGAAGAAGAAAAAAAAACAACAAAAAAAATGATGATAAGTAACAATAAAATCCTATGAATATGAATTATAATTAATTAATAAAATACAACAATAATAATAATTTTAAAAAACCTAACATCTACAAAAAATAATAATAATAACAACATCGATGTCTTCTGATATACAATTAAAAAAGTGGATAGATAAAATTGGAAATGAAATATCATTTATTCTATAGGTGATTAAAATATATATATAAAGCTCATGTGAGCGTCAGGATATGTCTGTTTTTAATATATATTTGTTTTGAAAATAGAGCAATCCATAAATAAATCTTTAATTAAAAAGGCATATATTGGATCAAAATATCATTTATTTTACCAATATTTCAGTTGGCTGAACGCCAACCTTTATCAAGGTGTTATAACATATTTAATGTGTGTGTATATATACAAAATAGCACATATATATATACAAAATGGCGGATATAGAAATTTTATTAGATGATAACACTTCAATAACGTGACCTAAGTTTGTAAAGTCGCGTTAATCATGTTTTTTAATTAAATAAGATAATTAGTATAATATATTTCGTTTGGCTTTAAATTTGCTTAAATTCCTTTCTTGCCATCCACGTTGCCATGGTGACCAAAGAAATCAATAAAACGGACACACATCCCCATTTTTTTTAAAATCTCCAATGCAAATTAATTGTAAAGTTTTTGAACCCCAAAAACAGTAGAATAGCGTTTTTAAGTCTATTGATTTTTATAAACTGATGTTTTATAACTTACTAGCGGACCCGCCCGGCTTCGCCCGGGTTTCACCCGAGTGAATGTTTGTCTAACGAACATTTGTTAAAACAATTCTCTTTAAACTTATAAAACGAACTCGGCTTCGCCCGGGGTTTTACCTGAGTAAAGGTTTGTCTAGCGAACATTTGTTGAAACAATTCTCTAAAAACTTATTAAAAAATAAAAAAGATATATTTTGATAATTTGAAACTCGTAAATTTGAATCTCTCGATAAAGTGAACATTTTTTCCCGGTCCCTGTGTGCCTTGTCATCCTGAACTTTGTCTTTCCTAATTTTCTACATTAGAAAATCATAGTTTTATCTAGTGAACATTTTTTCCCGGTCCCTTGAGAAATACTCGATAAGTTGAATAAAATCAATATTAATTGGTTCCCTCGGTAATTGGAAGTTAAAGGAATAGTATCTTCGCCTTGGAATTGTATCATTATTCTTGTCGCAAATAAATTGCCGTGTCATCCTGAGATAATCTTACTTTTGATAAATAATATTTAAGATAACAAACTTAGTGATAAGAAAACTTGTTATCATCGTCACAATGGGGGCGCTGCTTGCGAGTTAAATCTACAAATATGCAAATAACTCTAAGGATATTCAAGATATTCATGAAATTATTTTTCAAAAACCTTCCCGGTGATATACCTAATAATATCCCAAAATTTCACGGCGATTGGATGTATGGTTTTTGAATCTATAGAGTACAGACAGACAGACATTCAATTTTATATATATAAGATAATATAAAAGAGTTTTTAAAATTGTAAAAAAAAAAAAAATACATCGGCCGGGAATCGAACCCGGGCCGCCCGCGTGGCAGGCGAGCATTCTACCACTGAACCACCGATGCTTAAAAAAATGGCCATATTTAGGTATTCATTCCATTCCGGATTAGTCCGCGTAAAAAAAAGTTCTTCAAATGAAAAAAAAAAAGATATAGCCAAAAATACTAATCGAATGCAGCCGAAAATTTTCCTCAGGTTTATAAAAAGCGAAATGCAAAATATGGTACCAATTGGTTCAGTAGTTTTTGAGTTTATCGCGAAACAGACAGACAGACAGAAATTGACTTTTATATATATAATAGAGATTTACTCTCCATTGTTGGCTTTTTAACTTACATTCATTCTTCATTGTTGGCTTTTTATATTACATCCACTCTTCATTGTTGGCTTTTTATCTTATATTCACTCTGTTGGCTTTTTATATTACATTTACTCTTCATTGTTGGCTTTTTATCTTACATTCACTCTTCATTGTTGGCTTTTTATATTATATTTACTCTTCATTGTTGGTTTTTTATCTTACATTCATTCTTCATTGTTGGCTTTTTATATTATATTTACTCTTCATTGTTGGCTTTTTATCTTACATTCATTCTTCATTGTTGGCTTTTTATATTACATTTTCTATTCATTGTTGGCTTTTTATCTTACATTCACTCTTCATTGTTGGCTTTTTATCTTACATTCATTCTTCATTGTTGGCTTTTTATATTACATTCACTCTTCATTGTTGGCTTTTTATCTTACATTCATTTTTCATTGTTGGCTTTTTATATTGCATTCACTCTTCATTGTTGGCTTTTTATATCATATAGAAAATCATAGTTTTATCTAGTGAACATTTTTTCTCGTGTCACATTGCCGTGTCATCCTGAGATAATCTTACTTTTGATAAATAATATTCAAGATAACAAACTTAGTGATAAGAAAACTTGTTATCATCGTCACAATGGGGGTGCTGCTTGCGAGTTAAATCTACAAATCTGGAAGTAACTCTAAGGTTATTCAAGATATTCATGAAATTATTTTTCAAAAACCTTCCCGGTGATATACCTAATAATATCCAAAAATTTCACGGCGATTGGATGTATGGTTTTTGAATCTATAGAGTACAAACAAACAGACAGACAAACAGACAGACAGACATTCAATTTTATATATTATAACTTATTTTTTAAAATACATCAAGTGCACATAATATATTGATTTAACAAGAAATAGAAAAAAGTGGTTCTGTTTTTATTTACCTCCAATACAAATTCGAGAAAAAAATGTACAAAATATTATCTTAAATATATTTATATATAGGGGAGTATTATAAAATTCTCTGCAAAGAAACAAAAATTTAAAAATCGGTAAATTTGCATAACTTGTTAAATAATATACCACTTAAAATTATTTCGAATCACTAGTTATGATAACAGAATGATATAGCATTGCTAAATTATGATATTTCCGTGATAAAAAAATAAAAATTTATAGTTCAATTTTTGATCAATAAATGGCATTAAAATAGTTTAGACAACAAAAATAATAAAAAAGAAAGTCAGAGAATACCTATAACCAATTTATATACTATTTTATCAAAATTATTCTAGTCTATATACAAATTATTTTCCATATAACTGAAGCAAGAAGTTGAATATTCTTTGAGTGTGAAAGCTTGTAAAAAATAGGAACTTACCCTCTATTGTTAATTTGTTTATTTTTTTCTTTGTCGTCTGTTTTCACAAGTTGAATTTGGTTAGAAAATGTATAAAAATTAGATGAATCTTTTGTTGCCTTAAATACATGATAATTAACTCGTTTCTATATATATTTTAAAATGTTTAATGTTTAATAAATTAATTTTATAAATCTGAAAGTTGTCTTCAAATACGATCCACCAATAACTATAAATTATAATTTCTTTTTCCCTCTTTTTTTTCCACTCATTTTCTGTAGCCCTCAGGAGAATCTGTATATTAGACTAACATCACAGTAAGAACAGAGCAGAAGTTCGTTTTATGTGTAAAAAAAAAAATCGTGTTTTAATTTTTTATATATAGATATATGCTTCCTTTCTTCCTGTGGTGAATCTGTATAAGACCGGTGGTCTTGATAAAGCTCTGTGTGTATATATATATAGAGATGACGCGTTAATGCTTTATAATTAATATATGCATAAATAGCTTTATCTTTATTGTTTTTGGAAGAGTATTGCTCGATGCAAATATTTATATATAATTCTACTGTTCTATATGTCCATAGTTTGTTTAAATACCATTTCTAAGATTCCACCCTTCAGTGTAACATATATAAGCAGAATCGTCCAATACAGTATTAGAGCTCTATAAAGCGTTCTTGTAGAATAAAAGTGGCGAAACCGCTGGAAGGGTTCACCACTGATAAGCTAAGCCCTCTCAATATTTCTTCATAGCAGTAAGGACAGTAGAAGTTTGTTTTATGTGTAAAAGAAACTTTTGTGCTTTAATGCTTTCATTTAATATATATAGATGGCGCCTTATTACCTCATAACTAGTATATGCTTATAAGATATTCCCGTAAGTTGTGGGATAATAGATACCATTGTGTGGACTCAACAAAAATTCCCTTTGTTTATAGAGAATAACACACACACAAAGCCTTTATTAAGACGTTAGTCTTATACAGATTCTCCGTACAAGGTGCAATAACAGGAAAAGAGCAGCACAGGAAACCAGTAGTTCCGCAACTATATACAATTATTAGTAATAAGGAAAAGTAAGATATAATATGAAAGGTCGACGCCATCGCCCCAAGTCTTCAATTCCATAAGCGCGGAGCAGAAATAGGGACTAAGTGTTTATAGAGAATAAATACGCCGCTTTTAGATAATTCAATCGATTTCAAATGCTTTGGGCTTAGGTAAAGTAAACATTTATAAGTTTCCAGGTTCAACAAAATCAATCCCAAAAGTAAAAAAGCATCAGCCAAAATATCTGCCGTAAATAATAATACCCATAAGAATTTGGAAAGAAGGGTAAAAGCTAAAATTCATTATCAAGGAGATAACATAAAAGGAATCGACGAAATCTGCATGAGAGAATAAGCGAATATTCAGTAGCACTGATTCAATATATGCAAATTAAAAAAAAAAACTTTTCTATACAATAAGAGCTTTAAAAATAGAAGACTGGTAGCTAAATGCATTTTTTTTTAATCTAAAAATTGCTGGATGTTTAAAAATTAAGACAACCTTTCAATAAAATATATTTTATCACATTTTAGTATAATGTATGTCTGCGCTGAATTTTAATTGTTGCCAAAATTGAAGGAATTTCATTTAAAAATTCACCTTCATTTTGGTTGAGTCTTTTAAAAAAATCAATTATAGGCTCTTTATTGTTCCAAACATATGGCGCTCTATTGTTAAGATGAATGCGCGACAACCAGTGTTAGGCTCTATGTATTTTAAGTTGGCATTGAAAAATTAAATGCAGATGGAGAGAAATAATAAGAAGGCATATACAAATAAGATAATAAAGTCTTAAGCAAGCCATTTCTTTTGCGCAAATCTGTTGTCTACAGCTAAGAGACCATCTAGAGAGTCCCATGGTTATTTAGTATCTAAACCTGTGTTTTTCCCTGTTCTCTCTAGTGTGCACCCACTATGTATTCAATAATAATAAATCATACATTTTAAAATATAAAATTGATCTCAGAGGAATACAAATTTTAATTTTTTGTCTACATTCATTGTTCCTTGTACCTGAAGGAAGGCGCCTGATAAAATTGTGTATACCACGCAAAAAATATATATATAGCCTTTCATACACACTAAAATATTATATTTTAATCTTTAAAGAAACAATTTTTAAATGTAACAAGCATTCTGCTAACATATAATTTAAATTTGAGATAGCGCAAAGAAAATTACATCTCCATAAACTTTGATATACCATGTAAAGTGAAAAAAAGATAAGGCAATATAATTATTATTGACAACTTTTATAATTCTATCTATCTTATATATTTAATTTTAAATATAAGATGTGGAAAGGGAACTTATTATATAGGAATAAAGAGTAATCGACATTATTAATACATTGTTGTTGTTGTCGTGTTCAAAGAAGAGTCTCAGATGTCTCCATGCATCTCCATCACAGCAGCAGCAATATCCACTATCTTGGGTGTGTAAAGCTGCTGCTCTGGGTCTGAGTCAATTTTCTGCAAAGCTGCGGCCATTGCTGGGCATGAGAATATGTGAGTAGGTGTTAGTTCCACACCAGGACAGTTGTTGCATGCTTTATAGGTTCTTGTGCCATCTGGATGTATTGCCATTCCTTTATAGTGTTTTGTTCTAAGTCTTGTTATAGTTTTTGTCAGTTTTCTCTCAGAGTTTATTTCACATATTTGATATTTTCTTTTTTTTTGTTTGATTATCTTGTATTTTGCCAAAGCATCAGCGTCCAATACTGACCTTTGTTCTTTCCTTTGGCTCAGCTTGCTGGCTTCTTTTGCCAATTCATCTGCCATTTCATTACCCTCGATCCCAACACATTATTAATATCAAACACTTCTTAGGACGCTCCATTTCTGAAGTCTCACAATATAATCAGATGTTATATGGAAATCTCACCATTTGCAGTAGTTGCAATTCGCAGCGGCCTTCTCCTTGCGATCCTCTCACATTATTATAATTATCCTCGGAAGAAATAATTGACTTGATTTAAAAATATTGTTTAAAAATTATAATATTTTCCCTACAGCTTTACTCATTGTAAATAACCTTACTTTAAAGATCAACTTTCTCTATCAAGGTACTAAGTTGCAAATAACTTTAGGCTTTCAACACATTTATTATTTAATTAAAAAGGCATGTATTGGATCAAAATATCATTATTTTACCAATATTTCAGTTGGCTGAACGCCAACCTTTATCAAGGTGTTATATTGTTGGTGTGTACCTATGTATGTTTTAATTATTTAAAAAAGTTATAATTACAATTCGCTCTCTCTAACAACTCAAATACTTATTTTACTACAGTGTGAACTATTGTTCATAGCTTCAAGCGCAATTATCCAGGTCGGATATAGCGTGCCTTATGTGCAACTGGTAATACATAAATAAAATATTAAACAATTTTATTAATATAACGTCTTTTCAATAGTGATCAATAAATTTGTAAAATTTTTTAAAAGAAGTTTAATTTGGGTATAAACTATATTTTATTATCAAAATGAATTTTATTTTAAAATATGTTCAATAGTTGTTTATCGGCGATACTACATTACAACGGGCTATAATTTTACTATAATTAATGTGCGAAAACAACATAACATAACTTTAAAATATTTGAGATATTTTCTTTTGATAAAAAATAAGGTTTTTTTTTCGAGAAATAACATTTTTATTTTATAAAACAAAAAAAAACTTTAAAATAAATTATGCAATTAATTATATTATTTAAAATTTCGTATTAATGAAATTCTAAAGATCTAAAAATAAAACTATTTCACACATTCGTGTAATAATTTCAAAGAATTTTCGGTCACCCTGTATGTTTGTACACTATGTTTGAAATTGTTTGTAGTTTGTCTTTTGTTTCAAAGTTACTATTGTCATTTTAAAGCAAATATAATGTTATTATTTATTTATATATTTTGAAGTTGTATCATATTGATATTTATGTCACCAAGTTCTAATGGATCATCAATTACTTTTGGTAAGTTTGTACGAATCGCCCAGCCTGTCTGCACAAAGCAAAATTTAAATGGACACTGGGTATTTAAAATATTATAGATACACATAAAATATTTAAAAATATATATTGAAATTAAATTTTATCCATAAAAATATATAGGCTTAATAAAACAAATTATACATACAATTCGAATATGTCAAACGTTATCTTAGAATATCAGACGATCATTTTGTTCATCATTCTTCTAATTAAAATGACCTTTTATCAAATAAAATAAACCATAATAATAATATTACTTAAAATAATGAATAATCTCGGACTATAAATTTAAAGATATTTCAATTTAATTGTGAAAAATGTCCTGAATTTTTTTTTTTTTTAATTATAAATATCTTGCTTTTGGTTAACATTATTGTGTCAGAATGTGTGTGGGGTATTCATTTTAGTGGCTAGAGTGAAAATGTATTGTATTCTATACAAGTCCCACCTACCATTGTCAAAAATATTCCATTTTTTTAAACAACCAAACCTATCCTAAACTAAACTAACCTAGCAGATTAATACACTCTGTGAAACTTGCATTCCTGGGGACAAGAAATTTGTATTTCACCAGATGTGTTTGAACATGATGATATCTAATAAAAAGAGCTCCTTTATTTTTTCCAATTAAAATATATTTATTTTTTAAAATTTTATTTGAAAAAGAGACTTCAAAACTATTATAGACACATATGATTCTTTTAAAAATAAATAATTTCTTTTGTCCTTACTGCAAATGAGTAATTAATGGGAGGGTCTAGCTCATCATTGGTGAACCCTCCCAGCGGTTTCACCAGTTTAATCTACCATACCGCTGTTATATTGCATTTTTCAATCTTCCTTTTATAGTGATACTGATGCTAGACTCTTGGAATGGGTATTTTAGATGAACTATGGACATAAGCTTTGAGGACAGCAGAATTACATACATTTATAAATATATAATATGCTTTAAGCAATCGCTCTTCCGCAAACATCAATTTGTGTCTTTTATTAGAACATTATATTATGATGCATTAGCTCTGATGAGCCAGGCCCTCCCATTAATTTTTCCATTGCAATAAGGGCAGTAGAAATTATTTTATTTTTAAAAGAATCATACGTGTCTATAATAGTTTCAAATTTTCATAACAGATGGTTCGCTAATGCATCATAAAAAAGAGACTATTTATGATTGAACCATTAAATATTTGGTATCTATTGAATTCATATTGAACTTGTTCATAGTATTAGAATACAAAAGTGATATAAAAATCAAATTTTCCTTAACATATAATATAGGTAACAATATATAAAATATAATGAAAAGTTTAAAAGCAAGGGTCATTAATTAAGAAAAACACAAGGTAATATTTATTTATTTATGCTTATGAGGTGATACAGCAGCGTATTTACAATTAGAGAGGAATATAATAAGACCAAATTCAAATAAATAAATAGTGTGTGACGTTTCGGTAACAGCGTTATTACCATCTTCAGACAAAATTACTGAATGCATTACTTTATTTACTTTTTTAGCATTCAGTACTTTTGCCTGAAGATGGTAACAATGCTGTTACCGAAACGTCACACACTATTAATTTTTTTGGATTTGGTCTTATTACCTTGTGTTTATAATCTATAATCCAAATTGTGCATTATCATTAATTAAGAAAGATATATTTTTTAAATGATTTAACTAAATGACTTTTTTTTTCCAGTTAATCAAAAGAGTAAGGTACATTTTGTACACACACACACAACATAGATATAAATTAATAAAAGAAATATTTCTTCTTTGCTCTTAAACTTGTTGTTATGTATCTATGGAAATAATTAATTAAGAATTTTTTGTGTTTTTTTATTATTTTTTATTTTTTAATTTATCCCAAGTACACGTGGTACAGGCCATTATAATCATGGTGGGTAGTTAGTGACTGCTTTTACTGTAAAAGCTTACTGTACACCAGTTCGACTTTTACACATACAAATGTGCCAGAGCCCCATTTGGTTATTTGCACTCGCTGGTGGGGTTGGACTTTTGCAAGAATCGGGAGCCATTGGAGCATTTATTTTTTTAAATTAGAAAAAGTGCCCAATGCGGGATTGATCCCCCGTTTAGACCACCCTTCCACCGACCCCTTTTATGTTTTTGATTAAACCTGAGAAGTAGTCTCATTCCTTCAACTCTGAATGGAAATTTGACAACATCATGAAGGTGATAGGTGTTGATGAGTTCTATTAATGTGTACATTTGTTAGTGTAGAGATAGGAAACCATGGCAGTGAAGAATATAGTCAGGTGAAGTCTGTTCCTTGTACTCTTGGTGCATAAGGTGTAACACTTTTCTGTTTCATTAAAAACAATGGTTTTTAGATAGCATCAAGAAATCAGGGTCATGTCATGTCTGTTTTGGTTAAATCTATTGTTTGTTACTATTGTACCAATGGTGTTTAATTGGGGACTTCAATTATTGTTGGCAGATTTGGTGATGGCTATGTTATATTATCAGTGTAATTTCTTTGGATTATTATTGCCAGAGTGAAACAGGGAAAAGCAGTGCTTGATTTCCAGGTTTAAGTTTGGTCATCTATGGACAATGACCTTCCAGAAGGGTTGTTTCCCACTATGTACTAAGTGTCAACCTGCAACCCCAAACCACATCATTGACTGTATTGACTCATCCATTGATGAGCTCTACTCAGCATCCCTAGCAGACACCATCTCAAGCTCTATAGGCTCATTGATACCCTGATATGATTGTTGAGTGGAGATAAGAAAGAAGATTATTGATGGGATAATGCTGCTGTGATTTGGCAAGTAGAGACCAACTTGAGAGTGTGTGCAGATGTTGCTGCCAGAGAGCCACAAGACCTAGAGAAGACTGTACAGAAGGCAGAAACCTTGTATGATCAGCTTACTTCCCACGATGACTTTCTTGAGGACCGCGCGCGGCGCACAGCGGAGGTGTACGAGTTTGTCGACTCACTCGGTAGAACTGAGTAAGTTTTTTGTTTTCAATGACGTTTGAAGATTCCAATATACTAGTAACATATCCTATAACATTCCTCTTAAAGAAATGATAAAGCACAATTTGGAAGATAGATTATAATAAAAAAAAGTTCTCTTAAAGAAAGTAAAGGTATTTTATCAGTTTGTTCACTTTACCTTGTAGGAAGTGTATATAAAAATGATTTATATAAAAACTAAAAGGACCACATCCAAATAAGCATATCATACATGTTATGGTGGCTAAGGGACATTTTTTTTTAAGGATGAGAGAAAAGAGCCGTTGATGACTTCTCAATTTGTAAATGGTATCCATCAGATCTGATGTCCTAATGAATCAAGATGCTAAGAGAGTTCACATCAACATTCCCTGTAAAAACATGCCTATAAACCAAGGATAGCATTAGATTTCTAATTGATAAACTACCAGATTAGATCTATCCTAGATCAATCATAACTCTGCACTCTTTAGGTTTCAATGTTTTTCCATATCACCAGTAGAGTGTGGGTTGATAAGGTACAATTTGGATTATACATTAAAAACACAAGGTAATAAGACCAAATCCAAATACATAAATAGTGTGTGACGTTTTGGTACAATGCTGTTACTGGAATGTCACACACTATTTATGTATTTGGATTTGATCTTATTACCTTGTGGAGTGTAAGCTTTTTTGAACTAGCTTCCTTAATAGGATTGGTCAAAACTAAACTCATGGACAAAACTAAAAGAAGTTGTACCTTTTAGCATATATATTGGGATTTAGACAATAACTCTTAAATATATTTGGCAATATAGCCAAGTGTGAACAAAATTGCCTCTTTCTCCTTCTTTCCACTTCCTTATGTTTTGTTCATGAGCCATGAGTGTAATCTATCTTGATAAAATGTATTTGTCCAAACAAAGAAAGGAAACAAAATGATATCAATTCTACCATCTAATTGGTTGATAGATGGTGTTCTATAGTGTGAGGGTTGATGTGGACACACTATATACTTAGTTAGCATCTTGTTGGTCAAATTATTCCTCTACTTCACCTCTATTTCTACCAGGTGGATTTACTGAGGGGCGATCCTGTGTGCACAGTTCAGAGGCGGAGTTGATCCGCAGCAGAGGAAAGATCAGAAGAGCCATTGATGCTACGCAGGAGGATATCCAGGTAGTGGTGATGTGACTCTATGTAGCTCACTGAGACTGTGTGTGTGTGGTGTATGTAGAAGATGGTGGCTGCGCAACTGGCCCCTCCCCCTCCACCCCCCACCTACCAGCCATATGCCTACCCTACACTCAAATCTCTACGCACACAGCAGCAGCAGCAGCCTGCGCGAAACATCCAGCGCAAACCTCGCTCCGCCCTCACTCATATTCCACAGGAGGAGCTTCTCTCCCGCATCTGCCACAAGCTAGTAAGATCAAAACAATCACAGCATCACTTGGGGGCTTACGTTGTTATAACACCTAGTTCATAAACACAAGGTAATAAGACCAAATCCAAATAAATAAATAGTGTGTGACGTTTCGGTAACAGCGTTGTTACCATCTTCAGACAAAAGCACTGAATGAATTGCTTTCATTCAGTGCTTTCGTCTGAAGATGGTAACAACGCTGTTGCCGAAATGTCACATACTATTTATTTATTTGGATTTGGTCTTATTACCTTGTGTTTATAATCTATAATCCAAATTGTGCCTTATCAATAACACCTAGTTGTTGTTATATAAGTGGCTGTTACAATGAAGTTCCACTGTAAATAGATTCATGCTTGTGTGTGTGTGCTCTAACAGTTGATGATTCTCATTTATCATTACAAAAAAAAAACCAAAGTACATGTGTAGCATTGTGAAATTGATATCATAATTGAGATACAAAAACTATTCTATTAAAAACTTAATAATTATTTACAGCACAATATACACACCATTAAAACACAATGCACTAGCCCACCCTCTGTATGTTGAAATGTTAACTATTTCAGTTTCTTTCTCAAATAGTGAGAGGAGTAGGGCAGTAGAAAGTTGTAATAGTTGAGAAAGAAAGAAACATTTGCTCTGAAATAGTTCACAATTATTTGTATTTAAAATATACAGTATAGTTACCTCCATGAGAACAGTTTTCATTGCCAAAATTAAATTTTTTTTTTTACTTAGAAACTCTCCAGTAAGAGAAGACCTCTCCCTAAAGGACACTTTGTCTCAGAAGCTAGTTGTTGTCCTTTACAGAGGTTCTACTGTATATATCTTTTAAATGAAATTGAAAAAAAAAACTATAGTTTATTTTATACAATTTAAAAGAGATGTATATAGAAATAGTTGCTTGTGATTACAAGGTCCAAATAAATAGTATGTGACATTTCAATAAGTGTTGTTGCCATCATAAGAAAAAAGATAATGAAGATTGTAACAATGTTGTTACTGAAATGTCCCACACTATTTATTTTGATTTGGTCTTGTTACCTTGCAGTTCTAATTTATAATCCAAATTGTGCCTTATATCATGATTGCTTGTGATATGTATTTATTTTCCTATTTTCAGAAATTCTGTTTCAAACCAAGGACAGAGGGACATCTTCATAGCCTTGATGGACAACTCCTCTAAAAGAAACCACTTGGATCACAAACCTGTATTTGGTTCTCCTTATACAGAATAAGCTTCTAAGTCTCATCCTGGAAAATTGTCTTACTTGAGGTTGAAATGATGTTCATGATGGTAGACCTTTGTATCAGAGAAATCCCTACATGACCTGATGAATTAAGTACATTTCCCATCTTGATTTGTTGACCTTTTAAATCAGTTTTTTTTCATCATTTAACATGTGCCATTTCAATATGGGGTGGACTGATGCAATGTTGAAATTTATAATAACACTTCTTCTTGCTGATCTCCACTGAAATCTGTGATTCTTGTGCTTTTTGATAGTGTCTGCTGGGGATGATAAGGCAATGCAGGTTGGAAGTTACACTTGGTACATAGTGGGAAACCTTGCTCTCACTCTGGAATGTCCATGGATGACCAGACTTTTATCGATGTTTGCTGTTTTCTCAATTTACATTAGAATTCCATAATGAGCTCTCCTCCTCGGTGTAAATAACCTCCAGTTGGTGTTGGCAGGGAGTAGATGGAAGACCTTCTGAACCCCAGCTTCCAACCAAGGAGCCAGCAGCAGCCAAGCCTACAGTACGGCCATCCGTACATCCCTGTAAATCTGCCCCTGTTAAGTCCACAACTTCCTCCTCCCTTAGGACCAAGTCCCGTATAGGTCAGTTTCTGTGGAACATGGGGAGGTTTGGTTGTCTTCACACACTACTGTCCACCTACAATTTATTTCTGAGGAGGACATTGCTTGGTGAATCACTGAATGCTGATTCTTTTAGAACCACTTGGAAAGGTTGTGTGATTACAATATTTTTGGTAAATGTGCTTCCACCCCATGACAGAGGGAGTGATCCTCTTGTATACACTCATGGAGACAAAACTTAAGGAAGAGGAAAGTTTTTGATGTTGCCAGTAAGCTATTTTTTTTTAAGGAAACAGAGGTTGTTTACATTTGGTTATCTCATGTGTCTTTAATGAAGTCCCTGTAATATATTTCAGAGTTATTGTCCCGATATACATGCTGAAAGGTACAACTTCCTTAAGTTTTGTCACTATAAGCATACTTCTGGCCTATTCTTTAGCTCCTTCTCATATCCATGTGGAACCTAAAGCGTCACTTACACATTTCTGTAAACTTATCTCATTATATATATATACTAGCCGAATGACCCGGGCAACGCCCGTGTTTTACCCGATTGAATGTTTTGATTCAAATACTATTTGTTACAATTATAAATTGTGGTCATGTGGCCTAGTGGTTATGGCATCTGCCCGGTAAGCGGAAGGTCGTGGGTTCGATTCCCATCCCTTGACACTTTTTTTATTTTATCCATTCTGACCAAAATCTATCCGTGAACTTCACACAGACAGAATAAGGCAATTATATTAGTAGATATTAAATATTAGAAACATAAGGTAACAAGACCAAATCTCCAAATTGATAAATTGTGTGTGACAACGTTATTGCTGAAATTTCACCCACAATTTATCAATTTGTATTTGGTCTTGTTACCTTATGTTTCTAATCTATAATCCAAATAGTATACCTATCAGGTATAAATCAATTATTTGGTTTCACTTTGTCCTTATCTATAATCCCAAATGTAGCCAATCATATATTTTAACATTTTTTTTTTTTTTGCTTATCCCTAGTACACATGGTACAGGCCATGATAATCATGGTGGGTAGAAGTAGGCGACTGCTTTTACTGTAAGTGCACCACATGTCTACACATGTGAAAAGCAGTTCGACTTTGCACTTACAAATGTGCCAGAGCCCCGTTTGGTTACTTGCACTCGCTGGTGGGGTTGGACTTTTGCAAGAATCGGGGCCATTGGAGCATTTTTTTTTAAACATAAAAAAGTGCCCAATGCGGGAATCGAACCCGGGTCGTAGCGGTCAAAAACCAACGGTTTAGACCATCCTTCCACTGACCCCCATATTTTAACATGTTTTGTATGTGTGCTCTCTGCTCTAAGAATGGTGTATATAGTGTTGGTAAGAAGAGATGTGTTGACAGGAGCCAAGAAAGAGGTGGTGGTGGAGCAAGCCTTGCTGCTGTCCCCACCCAGAAGACAACCCCCAGAGTGGAGGAGACAACCTCCCAGTCTCCAGGTGGAGGTAGGAGACTGCTACTGTAGGTGTGGAGCACTGACCACTGCTGCTGCTGCTACAGAAACTTCCAGCCATCTCCATCCCTGGAGACCAGAGAGTCAAACACTTCCAGGTATCTACTCAACCTTCCTTCCTTCTATCTTGGTACACTGAGTGTATGAAAAATTGAAAGTTATATATAAGCTTATGATTTTGCTTTGTTTCAAATATGAATCAATGTTGGTTCCATATGCTTGAATTGAATATTACATGTTATGTCAGGTCTGGGCTGGTTTATTTTGACCGAGATTGATAGGAGATAGAGTCACTGGTCAAATGGTGGTTTGATGGCATCAACCTATATATAATATACACAAGCGATAGTTACCTGGAAATATTTGAATAAGAAAAACTAGAATTTTGGGCAAAGAGTTTTCTTTATTAAAAAAAAAAAAAAACTTTCAAGCAAATTAAGATCTTCAAAAGGCAAATTCAAAAACAAATGAAGGGAGATGTTATCAGGTGTGGATATATTTTAGCTAAATATAAATAGATAATAAAATAGGTTGAAATATATGTATACACAAAGAGACTCTTTGCCTAAAAAACTATTTTTTTCTTATCTCTATATCAGTCCGGGTGGAGCTTCTTTAGGGGGCGGATGTGTGGCGTGAGAGCGCGCCGTCCCTGTTCGGCTCGGGCACCCTTATTTAAAAATAACCTATATTTACCTTTGTACCCCATAAAGTCTAACTTGGAGCTTCGGAAAGCCGAGGGCGCTGCCGCCGACACAGAGTCGGCGACAACCCTCTCACACACATCCACACAACTTTGTACAACTCTGAACGGTGGATCACTCGGTTCTTGGTTCGATCTGCGTTAAGTGGTGTGAATTGCAGGACATTTTGAGCACTAAAGCTCCGAATATACATTCATGACTCGAGATTACTGTCTCGGGTTTGAATTCACTCAGCACTTTTGTCTACCCAAACGTCACACACTATTTATTTATTTAGATTTGGTCTTATTACCTTGTGTTTATTTCCACAAATGATTTCCCTCCATTCTAAACATGTAAACAGATGATGTGATGATTCCAGGCCTCCTCATCATCAGAAAGTTCTCCCTCCAGGCATCATCCTCCCAGGTATGTAAGGGCAGTTAATATCATCCTTGTTGGAATGTACTGTTTTACTACATGGGTGTTTGGTTTCATTGTTGTTCTTGATTAGGTTTCTGATTGCCTTCCACTTCACACTCACATTTCTGATACTTTTAATATACAATAGAGTTACCTCCATGAGAGAACACTTTTGTTAGAGGAAATTTCTCTACAAAGGACAGTTTACATTGCCAAAATTACCATTTTCACTATTTTGTAACTCTGATAGGAGGACACGTTGACTGTGCAAATAAGTGTCCTTTACTGGGAGGTAGTTTTACTGTAGGTGACTTTTTTTTTTGTTTTCAAAATGTGTGGAAGTGAAAAACTCCTAATTTGGATTTGTATATTGAAATAAATAATTGTAAAAATATAAATTAATTAAGTAGAGCGCTTATGTGGTATGTAGAGTTTGCATAAAGTAATAAGCATAATATATATGGCCATTGATGAGGCACAATTTATTACCTTGTGTTTATATATGGCCATAAATTCCCTGAATATCTTCTCCAAGAATCCCTCTAAACCTCAGTTCTATATCAGTAGAAGAGCCTTATAAACACTCATTGACAAAACTTAAGGGGAAGTGGAAAGTCTTAGATGTTGATGATCGTTTGTTTCTTTGAAAAAGACAGAGGTTGTTGACACTTGGTTATCTCATGTGTCTTCAATAAAGATCACTAATATCCTTCAGAGTTATTGTCCCTATATACATGCTGAAAGGTAAAACTTCCCTAAGTTTTGTCCATGAGTGTATATACACTTGGTTATCTCGTGTGTCTTCAATAAAGGTCACTGTAATATATTTCAGAGTTATTGTCCCGATATACATGCTGAAAGGTAAAACTTCCCTAAGTTTTGTCCATGAGTGTATATACACTTGGTTATCTCATGTGTCTTCAATAAAGATCACTGTAATATCTTTCAGAGTTATTGTCCCGATATACATGCTGAAAGGTACAACTTCCTTAAGTTTTGTCCATGAGTGTATATACACTTGGTTATCTCGTGCGTCTTCAATAAAGGTCACTGTAATATATTTCAGAGTTATTGTCCCGATATACATGCTGAAAGGTAAAACTTCCCTAAGTTTTGTCCATGAGTGTATATACACTTGGTTATCTCATGTGTCTTCAATAAAGATCACTGTAATATCTTTCAGAGTTATTGTCCCGATATACATGCTGAAAGGTACAACTTCCTTAAGTTTTGTCCATGAGTGTATATGTCATAATTTGTATATAATTAAATGCAACCCCGACCCACTATGTATGTACCATGTATGATTTTCGAAGACTTAATAAAGAACAAGGTAACTGGAGGGAAGCAAGTAGCATTAAGATATAGGAAGTAGACCTAAAGCTGGCACGACTATTCTGGGCACCCCTGTGTCAATATTGCAGGGGCAGAAACCGGACGTCTCTAGTGACCAGAAGTTATAAATGTTAAAGCTAACACCCAATATTTCCGGCAAAGACAGGACGTATCCAATATCCACAGAAGTTATATTAGTATAGAGACACCCCATACTTCCGACCCAAGATAGGACGTATTTGATAACACGGAAGTAAATAAAGTCAAAATAGCACTCGACACTTCCTATCAAGCAGACCACAGCTTTCATCAAGGAAAGCCGCGGGCCAATCAAAAGATAGCATCTAAATAGGTCAACCAATAGGGAAAAAGCATGTGATCATCTCTCAACCAATCAGAGAGAAACGGAGTCTTGGTGTTAAATCGAAAGGCAAGGATAGTTAGTTAGGTTTTCACTCTCATAGGAACAACACCTGCAGTAGCGACTTGGCTCCCACCGAGTTCGGATCAGCCTTCGCTTCCAACAAGGTAACATCTACTCTAGAGATATCTCTCTCCGCTCATTTCATCATCGCCATGTGATCAACTAATTAATAAGTCAAATCGCTCAACTCTTCTCAAGCTTTCTTCCCTCCAACGCAGTTGCCTTTTAATTTCAAACCCCATCACGTGTCCTGATTATTCCTAACTGTGTGCTTCACTTACCACTCAACGACTGCGCTTCAACCAATCCTCACCATTCAAATCGAACAACAAGAAATTCCGCAACGATATTGCCACATATATACACTTGGTTATCTCGTGTGTCTTCAATTCATTGTAATATCTTTCAGAGTTATTGTCCCGATATACATGCTGAAAGGTACAACTTCCTTAAGTTTTGTCCATGAGTGTATATACACTTGGTTATCTCGTGTGTCTTCAATTCATTGTAATATCTTTCAGAGTTATTGTCCTGATATACATGCTGAAAGGTACAACTTCCTTAAGTTTTGTCCATGAGTGTATATACACTTGGTTATCTCGTGTGTCTTCAATAAAGGTCACTGTAATATCTTTCAGAGTTATTGTCCCGATATACATGCTGAAAGGTAAAACTTCCCTAAGTTTTGTCCATGAGTGTATATACACTTGGTTATCTCGTGTGTGTTGTTGTTGTTGTTGTTTCTTATCCCCTTGTGTAAAGATTACACGAATTCCATGAGTTCATGCTCCTCGAGCTGTTTTATGATGAGCAGCGGCCTCTCCCAAAGGTCCTGTTTAGTGCATCTAATGCAAGCCAAAATGTGTTCTGGAGCTGCAGGTACCAAACTACATTTTGGGCAAGTGGGATAAATTTTGTTATTATTTTCTATCTTCAATGGCTTGAGATGGCCTGTTCTAAATCTTGTTAGTGTTGTTTGATGCTGTCTATTTCTGATGTTCAGAGCTCCTCCTGGGTTTACTCCACTGTACCAACTGTGCTTAGGTGGGATCCTCCAGTTCTTGTTTATTTTTGTTTTGGCTATTGTTTCTATTTCTTTAAAAGTAAGTTTATTTTTCTGTGGCAAGTGTTCTTTTGTGCCTTTTTTCGCTAGCACATCAGCAGCTTCATTGCCTTCAATGCCAACATGTGAGGGTATCCATTGAAGGTGAATTTTTGAGGTTTTTGAGAGTTTTTGGAGATAACCAATTATGTTCCTGCTTACTTTGTCTCTGAGTTCCCCTGTGTGACTCAAGTGTTGTATGGCACTTCTACTATCAGTAAGAATCCAGATATCTTGATAATTAGTATTTTTGATGGATTTTAAGGCTTCATAGATGGCTATAAGTTCTGATCTGAAGACTGAGCAAAAATCTGGGTTTCTTCTGTTCATTTTCTCAATGCCATTTGTGGTTTTGATGAGACAGCCACTGCCAGTGTGTCCTAGCTCGTCTCTGCTACCATCGGTATAGATAGTTATTGCATTTTTAGGAATGTTATTAATTATTTCTAATGATAATTGTTTTAAGTATTCTGGATTTTGGTATTGTTTGTTGGTGGGTTCATTTAAAGTGGCATTAAAAATAACATTTTGTAGTGGTTTGCATGGAGAAATTTTTTCTGCTAAATAATTTTTTTCCACTTTATATTTTAAAAATTCATTTCTTTTGGCCAGGTGTAGAGGGCCTTCTTTTTTGAGTCTTAAATTGGATTCCCAATTAAGTATGTACTTGGAAGTTCTGTGTTTGTTTCCATAACTCTTGATTTTGTTTATATATTTTGGCAGATTGTAGCTTCTTCTATCCTTTAAGGGCATAATGTCTGCCTCGTAAAGTACAATATCATTAGGGCAGGTATTTCGAAGACCTGTAATAATTCTAGCTGCACTTAGTTGTATCCTTTCCAGTGATTTTAGATTTGTTTCAGATGCTGTACCATAGATTTGATATCCATATTCCAGGATAGGTCTAATTAGAGATGTGTAAGTTAATTTTAGTGTGGTTGCATCGGCTCCCCACTCTCTTCCTGAAATATATTTCAGGATTTTTAGTCGGTCTCTTCCTTTTCTAATAACTTCTTCAATATGTTTACTGGAGTTAATTTCTGGATCCAGGGTGTAGCCAAGATATTTAGGATGTTTATTATATTGTAATTGTTGTTCTTTCAGAATAATTTTTGGCCTTATTTTGTATAGTTTCTTATCGGTAGTAAAAAGACAAGTTTCAGATTTTTGGGGGTTAAATTCTAATTTATGTTTATTAGCAAATTTTTCTAGGTGGAGAAGAGTCTTGTTCAAATCCCTTTCAGCTTTTTTCCAGTTAGTGTTACTGCTCCATAGAATAATGTCATCAGCGAAAAGTCCAATATTGGTTTTATGTGAAATTTTTTCTTCTATGCCTGCAATAAATAGGGTGAAGAGAGTTGGGCTAAGGACTGATCCTTGTGGTAATCCTTGGTACAATTTGAAGGTTTTAGATAGAGTTCCATTATATTTGACCCTGATGTATCTATTTTTAAGGAAATCATTTATCCAAGTGATAGCTTTTCCATCAATTTTGAAATGCTTGTATAATTTTGTAATTAACTTGTTTTTCCATACTTTATCAAAAGCTTGTGTAAGGTCTAAGAAAGCAGCTAAGGTGTTGTTAGTTGGTTTTCTGTTTTGTGCATCTTTTACCTTTTGTGTGAAAAATAAGAGTTGGTCTATTGTCCCATGTCCTTTCCTAAATCCATATTGTTCTTCTGGTATGAGATTTCTTGTGTCAAGGTGGTAGGTAAGTCGTCTGAGTATAATTTTTTCCATTAATTTGCAGCAAATACTTGTGAGGGAGATAGGTCGATAGTTTTTTAGGTCATCAGCAGATTTGTCAAGTTTTTTAATAGGAATTATTGTTGCAGTTTTCCAGTCTTGAGGCAATTTTCCAGTTTTCCAGGAGTCATTGAAAATATCAAGAAGTATTTCTTTGCCATTTTTGCCCAAGTTTGATATCATTTGGCCATGGATTCCATCTGGCCCAGGAGTCTTGTTTAGGTCAGTGTTTTCTAATGCATAATCTAGCTCTTTCATATTGATTTTTTCATGGAAAATATTATGAGTGCTGGTGAAATTTTTACAGTCATGAATAATCTTTCGGGCCTTTTTTTCAACTTTCTTATCTTTTATTTCAAATTTGATTTTACTGCTTATTTGATATGAATTACCGAAAAGATTAGCAGCATTTTTGTCATTAGTTGCTGGGGTACCATCTGTATTCTTAATCATATTTGTGTTTTCAGTTTGTGGCTGGGCTCTGTCAATTTGTTTTGCCAAATGCCAAAGTTTTGTATTCGGGTTTCTTGGGTTCAGGTTTTCACAAGTTTGTTTCCATTTTTCCCTTTTCATATTTACATATAACCTTTTTATTTTTGCATTCACAATGTTCAGTTCAGTTCTACAATTTGTTTGGTTTTGGGTGCACTTTTTTTGTAGTTCATTTCTTTTAGTTATAAGTGTTTGAATATCTTTTGCCTGATGTGTATAATTTGGAATCCATTTCTTAATATTACCTCTTGGTATTGAAAATTTGGCTGCTTTAATAATGGTGTTTTTGAAAGATATCCAATTTTGTTCCAGATCTTTTATTCTAGTGGGTGCTTTTCGAAAGTCTTCATTGGTGTTTTGCTGGTAAAGATTCCAATTAGCCTTTTTGAAGTTCCAGAATTTTTCTTTAATTGAGCTGGTTTTGGTCTTGGTGCTAATTTCTATCAAAATAGGCAAATGATCACTTCCAATACTTTTTAATATTTGCCATTTGCATTTGTGAAAAATGTCAGGACTGGAGAAACTTATATCAAGTGCTTGTGCAGTATTATAGCTGTAGGAATGGTGGGTAGGATTCCCATCATTTAAGCACATGAAGGCATTGTCGTCAAATAAGTTTGAAAGTATTTTGCCTCCTGGGTTTGGCATGGAACATCCCCATAGTTGATGTTTGGCATTAAGGTCACCTACAATAATAGTGTTGTCTGTAAAAAATTGAGCCATTGTTCCATCGTCAATAAGTTTATTGTTTGGTGGGTGATACATATTGAATATGTTGATGGTTTTGTTTTGACTGAGGTAGATTTTGATACCTTGGGCTTCGAGGTCTGATGTATTTGAAATATTAATGGCTATGTCTTCATAGTACAAATTCTTGATTAAAAATGCAAGGCCACCCCCTTCTTTATTTCTGTCTTTTCTGAGGATATTATAGTTTTTATATTTGAGATTGTACTTTTCATTTAATTTGGTTTCCTGTAGGGCTATAATTTGTATCTTTTGTTTTTCAGCTATTTCCAATATTTCTTCTAATTTTATTTTTGTTGCTGTTGAGCACAATCCATTTATGTTGCACTGCAAAATTCTCAATTGCTTGGAAGCTTCAAAGTTAGAAGTTTGTGGAGACTGTATTATACTTATCGGACAGAACCCTCTACCTAAGTCCTGACCGCGCCCCTGTTTATTCTGCGCGACGGGCGATGCAGCATGCAAATCAACATCTGATCTCATGGAATGGGGTATAGGGGTGCAGCTTTCGTTGATCATGGCACCATGATCCAGGCACACTTTGGTGAAAGTCTGACTTTGCCTGTAGTTTGAGGCCGTTCCTAACATGGAAGCAGACGCCTTTGCTGCCGACTCTAACATGAGTACAGACGCAGCTCCTCCGTATCCCTGGAGTGGGACCCTTGCTGAGGTCTATCAACTGGGTCAGTTGGAGTCAGGATTTTTAAAGAGGTCTACTCCTCTTCTAACAATGCTGCTGTTGGTCCGCGACTGCTTATTCGTCAGAGTTATTCTGCTTGTTTCGCAGCTGGCCTTCATATCTGAAGGTCGTTCCCCTATCCGCCACCTGGGGACGCGCCCTATAGCAGTCAGCTCTGCCAAGGGAATATCATCCTTGTTGGAATGTACTGTTTTACTACATGTGTGTTTGGTTTCATTGTTGTTCTTGATTAGGTTTCTGATTGCCTTCCACTTCACACTCGCATTTCTGATACTTTTAATATACAGAAGAGTTACCTCCATGAGAGGACACTTTTCTTAGAGGAAATTTCTCTACAAAGGACAGTTTACATTGCCAAAATTACCTTTTTTACTATTTTGTAACTCTCTGATAGGAGGACACGTTGACTGTGCAAATAAGTGTCCTTTACTGGGAGGTAGTTTTACTGTAGGTGACATTTTGTGTTTTCAAAATGTGTGGAAGTGCAAAACTCATAATTTGGATTTGTATATTGAAATCAATAATTGTAAAAATCTAAATTAATTAAGTAGAGCGCTTATGTGGTATGTAGAGTTTGCATAAAGTAATAAGCATAATATATGGCCATAAATTCCCTGAATATCTTCTCCAAGAATCCCTCTAAACCTCAGTTCTATATCAGTAGAAGAGCCTTATATACACTCATGGACAAAACTTAAGGAAGTGGAAAATCTTTGATATTGCTGATCGTTTGTTTCTTTGAAAAAGACAGAGGTTGTTGACACTTGGTTATCTCGTGTGTCTTCAATAAAGATCACTGTAATATATTTCAGAGTTATTGTCCCGATATACATACTGAAATATCCTTAAGTGTAGATGGGGGAGTGACCAGGGTATCCCTGTGGGTCATTGGAGAGGTTGTAGTGTAAAGTCTATAACAGGTGTGTGTGGGTGTGTTCAGGAAGCATCCTCCTCAACAGCCATTTGGTATGAGAGCCTCCATGTTTTCATTCTTCCTTGTTCCTCTTGCAATGATCAAATGCCCAAAAAATGTCACAAAGTGAGTTTTTTTACAGGAGACCACCTTAAAATAATCCTATAATAGGTCATAAATGGTATATCAGGAAGTGAACCACAGAGATATACAAGAAGTAGCACAGTTGAATGTCATTATGACAACATCACTTGGGACTGTTGCTATCTTGTGGTTATAACCACGGCTAAAGGCACAAAATTTGGGACTTTTAGAATTTTTATGTTATAGCCAAGTTGCTATGGTAGAGGGATTCCAGAGGGATCAGGGGCAGAGCTCCTTCTGACAAACAAACTTGGTTTGCATTGGCACCACTTCTGTTTTACAATACCTGACTGTCACATATTCCCTCCCGCAACTGTGGCAAAGGAAATGAACATCACTTAGATGGCACAGGAGAAAACTATCAACAGGCGACTAAAACAAACACCTTATATCAAATTATAATTTTTTTAAATTAATTATTGATATGGCACAATTTGGGTTATAGATTTGAAACACAAGGTAATAAGACCAAATCTAAATAAATAAATAGTGTGTGATGCTTCAGTAACAGCGTTGTTACCATTCAGTACTTTTGTCTAATGATGGTAACAAGGCTATTATCGAAACTTCACACACTATTTATTTATTTGGATTTGGTCTTATTTTAAAATTAATTATTATTAAATTAGGCACTTATTGTAAAATAGATATTAAAAAGTATTAAAATTTTATTTTAATTTGCAGTTGATGTTATAAATTTTCTCTAATGAGTTTTCTCTTTAGATTTTAAAGTTTTGGTTATTTAATTGTATCAAGTATCTCTCCCGAAGAAGAAGAGCCAAGAGGAGAGAGACTCAAAAGATCATGGGTTGACACCATTAAAAGAAAGGTTTGTCTCACATTGCTTGTACTGTAGGTACATTACTGGGTTTAGGCATGAAGAAAGTAGTTTTTTAGTACCAGAGAACCTCCATGGTAGTACACTCCTTCTAGAGGACACCTCTATACAAAAGAACAGCTTTCATCATTAAAATGACCATTTTTTACATTGAGCTGCTCTCTGGTAAGAGGATGCCTCTCTTTAAAGGACATTTTGGCTCTGAAATTATAGGTGTTGTCTTTTTACAGAGAGGTTAGTGCTAGCAACTTTGGTGGCAGGGGTTGGATTTATAATCCTAAGATTTCTCTGTGGATAATACTTTGCATCACACCTTTTACAATTGACACAGTTTTATTGACATCTTGTCAATACAGGGGTAAAAAGTGCAAAGTCTGCACTGTTCAAGTAATGATAATGAATAATTTACAATGATGTTATGATTAGATTACATTAAATTAGATATATCTATGTACATGGCGCCTCTGCCACAGCTGCAGAGTTTGTTGGAAGATCTCCAGAGGGTTTCCAGGGACACCATGTATTTCGCGATCTACGAAGAAAACGTAGATTGCATGCTTTGGGAGTAGAGAAAGGGGCCCTCTGGGGCACTTGACAACAGGTGTGTTTTTATAGCTATGCCTGTGGAAGGATTATAAAGATCCAAAAACTTGCACTTTGCATGAATAAAGAAACACATTGCTACTGTTTATATTCTTGTTTTATAATTTATAGCAGTTTTCTCTTCTAAAGGTTTGGTCTGTATGTCCTGCAGGGCAGTCATCCGGGAATGGAAGAAATGCCCCTCTCAGGAAGATCACCTCCCTCAAAACTTCCTCAAGCTCTGCAGGAGCAACAGAAACTGGCATCACCAAAACAAGATTAGACCAAGAAAACACATCCTCCTCATCCACAAACCATCCTGAAGACAACATTGGCAACAAGGAAGTGCGGGATGGGAACAGCAAGAAGACTACTGGGGAATTTTCAAAGCCTTCTGCTACCTCAGCCCAAAATGGAAGAAGGGATAGTATTTCTGCTGCTCCCAAAGTACTGAGCTCTGAGAATTCCAAGTCTTCCCAATATACTTCATCACACAGTTCTCCATCCCACCACCCTGAACCTCTTTCCTTGGATCAACCCCATAATGGCCACCCTACACATCAAACATTAATAAATAGAAGACTGACCCTCCCCAAAGAGCTCTCAGAATTAAACTACATGGTTGGGCCAAGCAAACATTCTCCAAGAACAGACCAGGAGGTTGGTAACAGAGAAGGTACCAGTGTGTACCTCTTGGGAGAGAATGATGAGGTTCGTAACTCTGTATTGGAGCCTGTTTCACCCGATCTCTTCCCCAGTGCGAGTGACTCCTCGCAGGAGATCATCCCTGCTGCACCAGACAGCAGGAGCCATGGGAACCTCCAGCACCTGAAGAGAATGCTGGATGAGATGCTACAAGAAATGAAGGTTCCAATGGTTCCTAAACCCCAGCCAGGTACCCCGCCCTCTCCCCCAAATCTCACCCCAGAGAGGGGAAGTTCTCCCACCACCAGTAGCAGTAAGCCTGTCTGGATCTTTGATCTCCCATCCAAACTCCCCACTCCCCCGGAGCTGTCAGACTCAGAGCCGAGAGAAGTTAAGCCCCCAAAGCTGAGCAGCCCGGAACTGTCGGATAGAGAGCCGAGAGAAGTCAACCCACCAAAGCTGAGCAGTCCAGAGCTGTCAGATACAGAGCCGAGAGAAGACAAGCCGCCAAAGCTGAGCAGCCCCGAGCTGTCGGATACAGATCCGAAAGAAGTCAAGCCACTAAAGCTGAGCAGCCCAGAGTTGAGTTCAAGTAGCGTTGTACTAGCTGTTCCACTGGAGAGAGTAGAGAGCTCTACCCAGGTAGAGAGGTGAGTGTCACACGACTCGGTAGATGCTCCAGCTAACAGCCAACCACCCCAGTTCCAGGGAGCTGGTGGACAGACACACTCAGATGACCAGTACCTCCAGCAACGAGTCCTCCTGGTTGTCTCCTGGAGAGGTGCCATCTCTTGGAGAATATCTTCCTACAGGTGACATTCAACTTAAGTTTTTCATAATTATATGCATGCATATTAATTGAATACTTCTTTGTATACATATAGGTCATTGTTCATATATATGTAGTAATATATGTCAATATGCACTAGATTTTCGCATGTGCTATAATTAAAATAGTGGAACAGCCCCAAATGTAGATACAATTTAACACACCAGCTTGGCCATCACGTAATAACAAACAAGATAATAACATTTGATTGAAACAGCTGAACCCAAGGCGGGCGAGGTCCAATATTGTTGAAATTGCATCATTTCCTCCCAGGGAACTTCCATAAGTTGTTAGTCAGTTTTACGACCACCGCCAGACACCGGCAAACAGGCCGAACAGCAACAGATCATCTCTCCCTCTCATGTAGATCACATTCCCTTGCCACATCTTCGGCTGCTGGTCTCTCTTAGGTGACATCCAATCTATCTCGTCCTTTATGTTACTCATAGATGCCTGAAACCACTTGGCCCCATGACTGCTAGTGCTTGTGGTACGACATATATATATATACAATTCTTTATAATAAACCTTACACAGTTAACATAGTTAATATAGTGTCAGTTTAGCAATCTAAAATAAATAATTATTATTTTTCTGTAATCATTAGAATAAATTAAGCCCTTGTTATTGTGTCAACCTGCAACCCCAAACCACATCATTGACTGTATTGACTCATCCATTGATGAGCTCTACTCATCCCCACCAGACACCATCAACAAGCTCTACAAGCTTGATACCCTGATATGATTGAGTGGAGATAAGAAAGAAGAAGACTACAAGGTAATAAGACCAAATCCAAATAAATTAATAGTGTGTGATGTTTCAGTAATAATGCTGTTACTGAAACATCGCACACTATTTATTTACTTATATTTGGTCTTATTACCTTGTAGTAACATATTTCACAAGGTTTGTATCAAGTGTTCAAGACCTCCCCTCATGCTGTGTTAGGTTTTTCATTTAGTACTTTTGTCTGAAGACAACGCTGTTACCAAAATGTCCCATGTCAATTATTTGGCCTTCCACCCTGGGATTCTTACCTATAATCCATATTGTACCTCATCATTTTTTAACAATGGTAACATGGTGATTTTTTTTTAATTACATGCATTTTTCATTACTAACAGATGGAATTTTCCAAAATCTGATTCAAAATTGAAAAGATTATCACTTGATCTTATAAATGGAGAGATTAGATTTCATTGGAAAAATATTATCCAAATTGTGCCTTATATACTGAACCTTCTCTTAAAAGCTAATTTTTTACCCCCAGTAAATTAAAAAAATTTAAATCTAATGTATTTATTTGTTAACAAAAAATGATTTATAAATAGATATAGCCCTCTCTCCATAATTTAAATGGAACTATAGTATAATGATAAAATTATTTATTGGTTTCATTTAAAAAAAAATGTTTGATCTCCAAAACTTTCTTTTTGTTGTTTCTTATCCCTTTGTGCAAAGATTACACAAATTCCATGAATCCATGCTCCTCGAAATGTTTGATGATAAGCAGCAGCCTCTCCCAATGGTCTTGTTTAATGCATCTAATGCAATGTGTTCTGGAGCCGAAGGTGCTAAGCTACATTTTGGGCAAGTGGGGATAGAATTTGTTGAGTTCCCTACCCTATTGAGTCTGTCCTAAATGAGAACTTGTAGAGTTGAATGAAATGTCACTAGGCGGCACCACTGCATACTGGTGAAACCTACTTGTTCGGCCCTCTTTAATTCGCACTAGGAATAGTGCACAGATCTCCTATATATATCATGTGTGTTATGATGCATCAGCGTGCCATCTGAGCCAAGCCCTCCCTTTAATTTTTCCATTGCAGTAAGGGCAGTAGAAATTGTGTAATTTTCAAATGAATCATACGCGGCTATAATAGTTTCAAATATTCATATTGTGTGTGTGTTGGAGAGAGAGTGTATAGTTTCCCCTCACATTGTTGGTGTGTGTGTGTGTTGAGTATATAGTTGCCTTCACCTTGTTGGTGTGTGTGAGAGTATATAGTTTCCCCTCACAATGTTGGTGTGTGTGTGCTGTAGGGGGGCTGTCCTCAGACCAGGAGTCTCATCTCCAGGTAACTACATCACCTACCTGTGCTGTACCTTCACCTTCACTGGACCTGTACAGGCTTCCTCCACATTCTCCCTGAGTGAAGGAGAGGTTCTCTTCCACAGTGAGTCCACCCTTACAACATATTTCTGTGGTTCCCCAACAATAGGGACTCCATCTGAATTGGGTCAAGTTTCACAGGAGTAGCATTTAGAACTGGCCATCTTGGCCCCCATTGAAGATGGATAATAATAACAAAATCTAACCTACTTGCCCAAAATGTAGCCTAGCACCTGCAACTCTGTTTTTGTTCTTTCTTATCCCCTTGTGTAAAAGTTCATGCTCCTCGAGCTGTTTGATGATAAGCAGTGGCCTCTCCCAAAGGTCCTATTAACCCTTAGTTACTCGCGCTCACTTTTGATACGTAACTACTCGCGCTGGGTGTAATACACCCGGTATTTTAACCTGGTGAAATATCACTTAAAACAAAATAATTTTTAACATTTTTGTATGATACCATTATTTTATTTAACAATTAAGATATTTTAATCGAAAATAGAGTAATATTTATATTTTAAAATATTTTTAAAACTAAAATGTTAATTTTAGCACCAAATCAATTTTTTTAAAATTTGGGATACAATTTTCGAAATATTTCCATACATGCCTACTCATTATAATAGAATGGTCTTCACAAACATTATTTTGGCACATCTAGCATAGTGTTTTGGTCTTACGATCTTTTTTATAAGAACAAAGAAGTAATCTTTTCTGGGCCTTTGAAAGAGTTTCTGGAATGTCTTCTTCCTAAAATATAAAACGATTAGAGATATATTTTCAATTATATTTTGACATAAAACTTAACATAGTTTCTGGTGACTGACCAGCATGTTTTCAGACAATACTTCGAATTGGTTTCGAAAAGGATTTCGTAGCAGACCTGATATGATGATACTCTGTTACCAATTCAAGTGATAGAACTTTTAGGAAATCCTTTCTTCTTTTGTAAAAGTTTAGGGGTTGATTCCCATCAAAAAGAAGTTTGGAATTAACTCCAGCAATATTTAAAAGTTCAAAAAAGATACACAGGGCCCATCTTTTGGTACGTCGTCCCACGGAATAGAGTGACCTCTTTTGATCCAATAGGTCCACCCCTCCTTTTGTTATGTTGTAAAAAGTAATAATTTCTGGCTTCTTCTTTTCATTTGTCTCTTCATCAATTGTTGCTTCTGAGTGCATTGTAGATAAAAGAATGACACTTTTGCCCCTTTCAGGAGCATATGATACAAGGGAGACATTTTTTTGAAAACCGAAAATTGAGCTAAACACTTGCCGTGCGCGATTTGTCATAAATTCAGGTGGTATTTAATTTTTGTTCTTTTCGAGTGTTCCTACTAAGGTCAATTTATGGTCATTCAAAGAACTACTGCAAGAGGATAGCTGGTATACCAATTGTCAGTAGTTATGTTGCGTTTTGACCCGGAGATTGGAAGTACAAGAGTTATTCAACTACATTGTTGGGAGAGTTACTTATTTGATAAGGGCCCTCAGGTTGCTTGCCAGCGTATATTTCAATATTCACCACATAGCTTGTGCGGGACCAACATAACACATAAGTCTTTATGCCATATTTTTCGGGTTTATTGGGAAGGTACTGCTTGAAACTACATCGGCCTTTGAATGGAATATTTTCGTCTACTGTCAAATATTCTCCAAGATTATACATAGTTTTGCAGTTTGTAACAAATTCTTCAAATATTTCTCTAATTGGTGTTAGTTTGTCAATTTTCTTTCTTATTTCACGTGTGGTCAAATCATCGAAACGCAAACACCTGAGTAAAAAGAAAAATCGCTCGTGATTCATTATGGACTGGAAAATTTCGAATCGAGTTCCATCATTTTCCCATATTTCTTGAAAGGAAAGATGGCAGGCCTTTCTTGTCCCAGAAAGGAACAAAAGTCCAATAAGAGCCCAAATCTCTACATCATTACTATCTTTTGCATCCCTTTCTCGAGAAAAATTTCCTCGAATCCTTGAGATATATTGATTGGTGTTACATACTTTTTTTTCAACTATTTTGTTTGTGATAAATTTTCTGTAGGCTCCAACAGCTGTTGTGATGTTCTTTCCATCTCTTTTCGGTCCAGGAAGGTGAGAAATTATGTTGTAAGAGCGAATTCTTACCTTTGTACTTTGCCATTCACTGGTCTTCCACCGCGTTGTCTGGTCTCTCCCCACATAGAAACTAGAAGTTGAAGATGAACCAAATTCTTCGCTTTCAGATTCCAACTCGGATTCAGAATCATGGTAGCTATATATTTCGGTATTTTCATCAGAATATATATCCGATGTGCCACCAACAACTTCATTTTTGGAATCAGAATTAGAGAGAGTTGAAGGATCCATGAAATATTTTTAAAAATTAATATAGCAAACGATAGTTTTTGAAGAGCTAGGAATAAAGAGCAAACAATGAATATGTGAACAATGTCAATAGAAATACATCTATCTGAATCTGAAACCTAAAAAATATAGGCGAGCTGTCACTCACGGCCTGCCAAAAGTGTTACGTAAACACTCGCGCTGGGTGTAAACCACCCAGCTTATCTAATTACCAAAAAGTTAAATGTATATTTTTGAAATTCATTAGGCCAATCTATGCTTCACCACAAAAAATTAAGTTACCGAGACACTCAAGCTGCTATATTTATTATTTACAGTTTATTTTTACAGTTTAGTATCTTACTGGGTGTAATACACCCAGCGCGAGTAATTAAGGGTTAATGCATACCTGCAGCTCTAGAACCCATTTTGGTTTGTATTAGATGCACTAAACAGGACCTTTGGGAGAAGCCGCTGCTTATCATCAAACAACTCGAGAAGGATGGAATTAATGTAATCTTTACACTATAAGGGATAAGAAACAACAGAACCTAACCAGTCAGTTGTGCCCATCATATCATCCATAGTGTACTCATTTATAACTTGATCAGGTTACAATTTGAATTATAACACAAGGTAACAAGACCAAATAAGAGAATTATATGAAATGTTTCTGTAACAATCACTCAATATTTTTCTAGCCTTAATAAATTTTATTAGAGGTATCTTAAATCTTTGTAGAGATATCAAGACCTTTCTAATCCAAAACGGTAAAAAGAAATATGACATTTGGTTAGCGCATCGTTTCTGTCCTTGTCATCTTTGCTGCTCCCATGAGATGGGTGTGTGGCAGCTGAGCCACAAGAACCCAGTCTGCTGCTGTCTGAAGGAGAAGTTGACCCCCACCTTCTAGCCAGACTCTCCCGTTCTCATTCTGCGGTATGAATTTGGTCCATTCTTCCACACACACAGAGTGCCTTTCAATAAACTTACAGCATCCCCCCCACCCCACCCCGGCTCTAGGTTGATATCTATACCCCCCTTTATAGAGTATACAGCATACAAGAAAATAAGACCTAATCCAATTGGACTAGGTCTTATTTTCTTGTATCTATGATCCAAATTGTGCTTTATCAGAGTATACAGCAGTATTGTCAGACTTCCATAATTCAACACTCCAGGGTGCTTCCTGTTGTTGAATTAGGTTATTTGGCTCGTGGATTAGAAAAACACTTGGATTACAGTGAATGTTGTATTATATACTGTATATAGATGGAAATTGGCCCAGCCATTTTGCCAGCTAAACACCTCTTTGGCAGATTGTCAAGATTCCATTAGATCCCGTGTGGATCTCATGGAATAAAGTCTGACTTAGACTGACGAGGGCCATTAGCCCAAAACCATGGTCTCTAGGTGGACGCTTTTCAGTTTGCCAAAGCTAGTGTTGTGGCTTTGTCACCGACCCGAGGCCGCTAGTTGCGGCGACGGTCAATAGATGACGTCTGGTTTTAGGTGTCTATTTTGACAGGAGAGGCGACCCTTGTCTCTTTAGATACTGTATATGTGTGAAAAAGACATCTCTCTCTCTCCCTTTTAATACACTCATGAACAAAACTTATGGAAGTTTCATATTTTGATGTGGCTGGTTGTCTATTTCTTTTTTAAGCAGACAGAGGTTGTTCACACTTGGTTATCTTGTGTGTCTTCAATAAAGGTCACTGTAATATCTTTCTGAGTTATTGTTGGAATCCCTATATACATGCAGAAAGGTACAATTTCCTTAAGTTTTATCCATGAGTGTAAAAAAACATTAAAAATACAAAATAATATATATATAAAAGAAGAGGTACCTTTTTTTTACACATCCTCCTGCACATAATCTGTTTATATCACCAATATAATTACTTGTTTATTGCATTCTTTATTTTTAATTTTTTTTCTTGGTGCTGATTCAAGATGGTGAATTTCCAATATATGATACCATCCCATTTCTAGCATGATTTTTTCCAAGTCCCTATAATAGCCATGTTGCTATGACACAAATGTTTTTTTGACTCTATATGAAAAACACAGCATCGTTTAGGAACCAAACAGAATGGGGGGGGAGTTTCCTAGATGTATAGAGGAATTAATACAGATTGTGTCTTATACTCTACATATCTGATAGTGTTGCTGTTGGTTCTTATTTCCTTGTGCAAAGATTACATAAATTTGATGAGCCCATAATTTGTTGGACTGATACAGTTTGTAGTTAAGACTCTTTAATATTAATAACACGTCTACACTTATATGTCATGAAAACAAACATCTTCAATGAAATTGCCTATTTTTCAGGCACAGGGATAAACTTTTAAAATATGTATGTTGTACCACAATCATAGGGCCAAATGGTTTCAGGTGTCTATGGGTAACATAAAGGATAAGGCAGGTTGGATGGCACCTAAGAGAGGCCAGCGGCCGAAGACATGGCAAGGTCCAGGAGGATGTGATCTGCATGAGTGGGAGAGATAATCTGTTTGTTGGTATCTGGCGGTGGTGTCGTAAAACTCACAAATGACTTTTGAAAGTTCCCTGGGAGAAAATGATTTAATTTGATGAAACTGGACCTTATTCTGCCTTGGGTGTGGCGAGCTCTCAATAAATATTTATTGTTTTCAGTTTGTAATTACATGATATCACCAAGCTGGCATGGCGGTTTCGTCAAATTACATCATTTCCTCCCAGGGGACTTCCATAAGTCATTAGTGAGTTTTATGACACCGCCGCCAGACAAAAATAGTTTATCTTTCCCACTCATGCAGATCACACAAACTTGAAGTTTATTTACATATGGTACATATAAAATCTAGTGCATATTGACATAAATATTGCTATATGTATATAGTTGCTATTTTTTTATAAGAACAAGGTAATAAGACCAAATCCAAATAAATAAATAGTGTGTGATGTTTCAGTAATAGCGTTGTTACCATCTTCAGACAAAAGTACTGAATGTATGGATTATAGATATTAAAAACAAGGTAGTAAGACTATGACTAACTCCAAATTTTAAAAAATGTGTGGGATGTCTCAGTAACTGTTGTTGCTGAAACATCACACAATTTTTTTAAAATTTGGATTTGGTCTTACCTTGTTTCTTGGTTATTTTTGATTTATTAGGAAAAAATGGTTTTGGCATATATTTTTTTCAGGACTAAAAGACAAATAATGTTCAGTTGTTCCAATAGATAGTGCTTAGCAACTTATAGTGACACAATCTGTTCCTTCCTTATTGAGTGGGTGTGTTGGGAGCAGAGAGAATTCAGTCCTCTCTGTTTATGTTGGGGTCCCTCCAGATTCTCCAGTTTGATCTCTTGGTTTGGGGGCCATGTTCATAGGCCTTGTGCTATATATATATATTTTTTGCTTATCCATAGTACATGTGGTACAGGCCATGATAATCATGGTGGGTAGAGGTAGGCGACTGCTTTTTACTGTAAGTGCACCACATGTCTACACATATGAAAAGCAGTTCAACTTTGCACTTACAAATGTGCCAGAGCACCGTTTGGTTATTTGCACTCGCTGGTGGAGTTAGACTTTTGCAAGAATCGGGGGCCATTGAAGCACTTTTTTTTTAAACATAAAAAAAGTGCCCAATGCGGGAATCAAACTCGGGTCATAGCGGTCGTAAACCAGCGGTTTAGCCCATCCTTCCACCGACCCTCTCCTTGTGCTCTAAAAGATAACAATTGAGATCAGCATTCGTGTGAGGGCCATGAAAGAAATGCCATTGTAAATCAGTGGCCTGAAGGTTTGAAAGCCTGTGACTAAAAATGAGGGCATTCTGAAAATTTGTACATATATTTAAAAAAGAATCGATATCCTCTTTGCGCAACTGAAGTATGCATTTATAACCCTTCTAGTTCAAATTGTTCAATTTATAAAAATGTGGCAGAATTTATGGCTAGGCTGTTGTGTATTGTTGTAATAAGGAGCAAGTTGGATAAATTGCAAGTAAAAAAAAAATCATAACCAGATTTATATGAGTGACATTTGTAATAAAACATTCAAATTACTTCTTGATACACCTCACAGTAATCTCACCTATGTGCAGAGATAGAAATATCTGTTATATAATTGGAAGGAATTCAAGGCAGGGATTTAATGCTCCAAACAACAGAGGAATTGAAGAAAAAAACCAATGTACTCTGTGTTTAGAGAACCTAGAGAGAGAGTTGTTTTAGTTATTTGAAAGGTCAAGGTGAAAAATGAGCCTCTGGTTTATTTCTGGATCAGAAACTTATGTAACTCCTGGGATAATTATAGGAGCTCTGGTTGTGAGTTGGCTGATAGCTATCATCTTGAAGATTGCCTGTGTGGCCAGCATTCATAAGTTCTTTTTAAAAAAAAGAGAGGCAATTCATCCAGAAAAGTTTTTTTCGAAGTTTCAACAAAAATCTTTGGCTCTCGTCAGGAAAAAATAAAGTATTTAACCTGGCGTTATAAATATGCCTAAAGCAATTGTCTCTTAATAGCTATTGGTTCCTTTCTTTTTAGCTTGGTTTGAATTCTGTATTAGAAAATTCATATATAAGCCAACACAATCAAGTAATTTATATTTATCAAGTATGAAATATTATAATTTTAAAATTTATTTTATAGAGGGATATATTTATATATATACTCCTCCCGTGTATTTTGAGGATATTAATAACAATTTTGTTTATTTGATTTTACTGAGAAATTATGTTATATACAGGAGTTTGTGTTGATAAGGCACAATTTATTTGTGTATTGATTGACTTTCCATGGGTGGTAGGAAGTCTTCCATTGAAACTAATGATATCAAACTGATGAATGGGTTCTAAACTGAAATGTTCCAGCAGGTACGTACCTGAAATAACAAACTTAGCTAGCTACTTTTGCGGTAAGAGATTGGTGTTATTTAATATATAAATAGAGACCAAATAAATAATTTATACTTGAAATTTTGGCAACACCGTTGTGTTCCCATTTGCCAGCCAGTGTGCTAAATGAGGGAAAACCATATCTCCACATATGTCTTAAATATTTGGCCCTGTTATCAGATGAATAAATTTATATAAACGTTCTTCCCTGATTTATAATATTATAAAGAAAATAAAGTCTCCAGGGCTAAGTTTCTTGCTCAAATTTTTTATTCTCTAGCTTTCGGACCTGTCAGTCCTTCCACAGGACTGACAGGTCCGAAAGCTAGAGAATAAAAAATTTGAGCAAGAAACTTAGCCCTGGAGACTTTATTTTCTTTATAATAAGAATGAATTTATCCAAGGTAAGATAAGCACAAAACAAGTTATATTGGAATACTCTGTGTGAGAGAGATAGTTGTGTGGTTTCTAAGAGAGAGGTGTCTCTAATTTCAATTATCCAATTAATAAAAAAATGAAGAAAGAATACTTCTAGCTATCTCAAATTAGATGTAGAAACCATCTCTTTTCAAACTTGCAGGTTGGTGACAAATCCATTACACCAGCTCCCAGAACCTCCATTCAAAACTGTTAAAACAAAAATAAACAAAAACTGGAGGATCCCATCTAAGCACAGCAGTGGAGTGGAGGAGCTTTGAACCTCAGACAGCACCAAACAACAAGATTTAGAACAGGCCATCTCAAGCCATTGAAGATAGAAAATAACAACAAAATCTACCCCACTTGTCCAAAATGTAGCTTGGCACCTGCAGCTATAGAACACATTGCATTAGATGTACTAAACAGGACCTTTTTGAGAGGCCACTGCTTATCATCAAACAGCTCAGGAGCATGAACTCATGGAATCTATGTAATCTTTACACAAGGGGATAAGAAACAATAACAACTTCCATCTGTAGACCACAATGTAGTCTGGCTATATGGCCCTCGTTTTATTTTAATCAATTGTTAAATTCACTCTCTAGTGAGATTATTTCCTACTATCTTTCAATCCACAAGTTGAACCCTGAAACCCCAAAACACATTATTGACTGTATTGCCGTAGTGGGGGGGCCCGAGTCCGACTTCCAAGTCGTTCCGCCAAGAGATCAACACCATAGAGGTCCGTACGTCTCTTGACCTCACGGACAATACAGCAGCTACATTATTTTGTCTCCTCTCTAATTATAAAGACGTTGCTGTATCACCTCATAAGCATAAATAAATATTGACTGTATTGACTCATCCATTGATGAGCTCTACTCTTCCCCGGCAGACACCATCAAAAGTCTCAAGCTTTACAAGCTTGACACCCTGTTATGATTGGGTAGAGATAAGAAAGAAGAAGAGACAAGTTGAACTAATGTGCTTATCAAATGTGTTTTTTTTTTTTTTCAAGGTATAAAAATACTCTTTAAGTGTTTTGAGTGGAAATATTCTAAAAGATATAGGATAATTTCAGATTTTTTTTTATCAGACAAAAATAATAAGGTACGACTTTTGGATTATAGATTAGAAACAAAAGGTAACAAGACCAAATCTTAAATTTTTGAAATTGTTTGTTTCGGTAACAGCATTTAAATTTACAGATATGCTTTTATTTATATCAAAACAATTTTTTTACCAACTTTTAATTATAAAAATAGTATTTTAGGGTTCTCTTAAATAATTTATTTTTGTTCTATCAGTGTGTGTTATCTTGGTTGTAAAACTGATAACAGTGCCAACTATATAAAAACATGCTGTGAAAACGTTCCTTTAGTACTCCAAGAAAGTTGAGATTTCCTGAACACCAAAAAGGATCTACTGTAATGATTAGGCACAATTTGGATTATAGATTACAAACACAAAGTAATAAGACAAAATAAATAAATGGTGCATGAAAAAAAAATTAACTCAGCTATCATTTATTTCATCTTTGTCTCAAATTATAAATATTTTAATTAAACAAGAGATATGTAAAGTTATTTTTATTAATTTCTTTCTAATTCATATATACACTCAACAAGCCATTTTTCTCACAGTTTTTCTCTTTGACTCCTTTTGTGAGCTTGATTGTTAATCACATTTATCAGGGTCTTCCTCTTGGCTTCCTTCACTGGAGTTCTTTTCATCTTTTTCACCTTTAATGCTCTCCTTAGCTTGGCTCGAATTGCTTTCATCTGGTTTTTCTTCCTCAGAGTTATTTTTCTTGTCCTTCTCTTCAGAATTGCCATCATTTTCTTTAGATTGGGAAGAAGAATCCAATTTACGAGAGAATATGGTAGATTTAATGGTTTTGTCCGAGCCATCTTCCTTGATATCGAGGCTAGGTTCTTTGTAGGCTGAGGGTTTATCTTCAGATCCACCATCATTGCTGGGTGAATGGAGAGACTTCCCTGATATGATGGGGCTTTGGCTAGTTGCTGAAGAGCTTACCTCATTTTTGCTCTCAGAAACTTCTCCTTTTGAGGAGGAATTCAGGTTGTCATCATGAGAGGGATTCTCTGAGGATTTTCCCTCCTGGAAGTATTCACTGGTATTGGAGGCTTTATGGGCACTGTCTTCACCAACAGTGGTGTCATTTTCTTCCCCTGAGGTAGGCCTATCGATATTTTCACTGGATGACACATCCATGGGGAGTTCACTGCTTGAATCATTTCCTTCCTTCTTATCCACAGTTTCCGCAAGAGTATCAGCAGTTTCATGCAACAAGGTCACCAGTTTTTTCACTTTGTCAATCCCAGTATTTTCACTGCTATCTATTTTAGGATCTTCACTATCACTAAGGGAGTTTTCAGGTTTTTCTTCTGGATTGTCAGGATCCTGAGTGGTATCATCTTTAGAACCGTTCTCACTTAATTTAGATGTATCTCCTTCAGTAAAATCCCTGCCAGAAGTCTTGTCAGCAGTTTTTTCATCTGATCCAATTATGGAGTCATTAGAACCTCCGGTGTGGTTGGCTGGCAAGGAATCATCAATTTTTTCTTTACTCTCAAAACTCCTTCCTTCAATACCCGAATGGTCTTTCTTCTCAGCAGTTTTTTCATCTGATCCAATTTTGGATTCATCAGAACCTTCGGTGTGGTTGGCTGGCAAGGAATCATCAATTTTTTCTTTACTCTCAAAACTCCTTCCTTCAATACCTGAATGGTCTTTCTTCTCAGCAGTTTTTTCATCTGATCCAATTTTGGATTCATCAGAGCCTTCGGTGTGGTTGGCTGGCAAGGAATCATCAATTTTTTCTTTACTCTCAAAACTCCTTCCTTCAATACCCGAATGGTCTTTCTTCTCAGCAGTTTTTTCATCTGATCCAATTTTGGATTCATCAGAACCTTCGGTGTGGTTGGCTGGCAAGGAATCATCAATTTTTTCTTTACTCTCAAAACTCCTTCCTTCAATACCTGAATGGTCTTTCTTCTCAGCAGTTTTTTCATCTGATCCAATTTTGGATTCATCAGAGCCTTCGGTGTGGTTGGCTGGCAAGGAATCATCAATTTTTTCTTTACTCTCAAAACTCCTTCCTTCAATACCCGAATGGTCTTTCTTCTCAGCAGTTTTTTCATCTGATCCAATTTTGGATTCATCAGAACCTTCGGTGTGGTTGGCTGGCAAGGAATCATCAATTTTTTCTTTACTCTCAAAACTCCTTCCTTCAATACCCGAATGGTCTTTCTTCTCAGCAGTTTTTTCATCTGATCCAATTTTGGATTCATCAGAACCTTCGGTGTGGTTGGCTGGCAAGGAATCATCAATTTTTTCTTTACTCTCAAAACTCCTTCCTTCAATACCCGAATGGTCTTTCTTCTCAGCAGTTTTTTCATCTGATCCAATTTTGGATTCATCAGAGCCTTCGGTGTGGTTGGCTGGCAAGGAATCATCAATTTTTTCTTTACTCTCAAAACTCCTTCCTTCAATACCCGAATGGTCTTTCTTCTCAGCAGTTTTTTCATCTGATCCAATTTTGGATTCATCAGAACCTTCGGTGTGGTTGGCTGGCATGGAATCATCAATTTTTTCTTTACTCTCAAAACTCCTTCCTTCAATACCCGAATGGTCTTTCTTCTCAGCAGTTTTTTCATCTGATCCAATTTTGGATTCATCAGAGCCTTCGGTGTGGTTGGCTGGCAAAGAATCATCAATTTTTTCTTTACTCTCAAAACTCCTTCCTTCAATACCCGAAAGGTCTTTCTTCTCAGCAGTTTTTTCATCTGATCCAATTTTGGATTCATCAGAACCTTCGGTGTGGTTGGCTGGCAAGGAATCATCAATTTTTTCTTTACTCTCAAAACTCGTTCCTTCAACACCCGAATGGTCTTTCTTCTCAGCAGTTTTTTCATCTGATCCAATTTTGGATTCATCAGAGCCTTCGGTGTGGTTGGCTGGCAAGGAATCATCAATTTTTTCTTTACTCTCAAAACTCCTTCCTTCAATACCCGAATGGTCTTTCTTCTCAGCAGTTTTTTCATCTGATCCAATTTTGGATTCATCAGAACCTTCGGTGTGGTTGGCTGGCAAGGAATCATCAATTTTTTCTTTACTCTCAAAACTCCTTCCTTCAATACCCGAAAGGTCTTTCTTCTCAGCAGTTTTTTCATCTGATCCAATTTTGGATTCATCAGAGCCTTCGGTGTGGTTGGCTGGCAAGGAATCATCAATTTTTTCTTCACTCTCAAAACTCCTTCCTTCAATACCCGAATGGTCTTTCTTCTCAGCAGTTTTTTCATCTGATCCAATTTTGGATTCATCAGAACCTTCGGTGTGGTTGGCTGGCAAGGAATCATCAATTTTTTCTTCACTCTCAAAACTCCTTCCTTCAATACCCGAAGGTTCTTTCTTCTCAGCAGTGTTTTGATCTGATCCAGAAATGGCAACATCTTTTTCGGATACCTCTCGTTTATGAATTCTTTTCTCATTGTGCTTATCAAGTAACAACTTATCGTACCTTGAGACTGTATTTGGGAATATGTTTGTACTTCTAAAGATTAGAGTTTCTTTTCTGGGTTCCCGAGGTAATTCATGATTTGGAACAGAGAGCTGGGATAAGATAAGATTTTTAAAAAAGTTAATAGCCCTGTAAATCAGTGTTATTTCAGGAACCTCTTTAATTGGCAATGATTTATCCATTGAGTTCTTAGGATCAAGTATCTCGTAAATTCCAGATTCCATCTCGTAGTAATTTTCAGGTTCCTTCTCCCATCCAAAGATGGGGAGCTTCCACTTGTTTCGGCCAGGTTCTGCATGGTGTACATCTTCTCTATACTTCTGGAAGGAAGCTTCATTCTTGTTCAGTCTTCTCGCCTGATTATCCATCGTTGCCTTCTCGTTCAATACCATCCTCCTCCTACGTGCCATCTGACCTTGCTCCGTATCTTCAGGTTCATCCACTGGGTAATCAGGCAGGTCTCCAAGGTTATCCATTTCTCCATATTGGTCGGCTAGACCTTCATCCTCTTCCATTGGGTATTCATCTTCGATTACAGTTTCTCCTGGCTGCTCGGGTAGTTGTTCATCAGGGTACTGATCATCAATTTGGACTCCTCCCTCTGTCATCCCATTGATCTCTGGATCATACTCCTCGTTTTCTTCTTCGGCTATCAAAATATTTTCTTCCATATCCACTGCTTCAGATGCTGTTTCATCGCTCTTTGCAACTTTCCCATTGACATTTGGAATGTTACTGTTGAGGGGTTCCTGCACAGCATCGTTAACTTCGTTTTGATCCGCTGTTGGCTCTTCATTTTGAACTTGTTTGACAGTTGCATTGACAGGTGGTGCCTCGTTGATGTTTGAGACAGGGGGAAGATTCTTATCCAGAGATGGTTTTGGATTGGTTCCATCATTGGCTTTATTAATGGCTATATTTGAAGTGATTTTAAGGATGGGGTTTGGTTTTTGAACCATAGTGGTTTCTTCAGTTATTGTGTCTAGGTTTTCAATAATGCCATCAACATTTGGAGTGTTCAGTTCACCGATATCTGAAGGGACATTCTCTGCAGGATTCATACCATCATCTTGGTTTTCAAGTATTTCAATATCGGGGTTCAGCTGAGGGTTAACAAAGTCTGGCATTTCTTGAACAGGTGGGGCCTCATCAGATATTTCTTCCGTATACTCATAGTCTTCTTCTATTTCGATCAGACCTGTCTCAGGGTTGCTCAAGGTCTCCAGGTGTTGGATCATGTTCTGTCCCTGCAAGGCTTTTTCCTCTCCTTTATTGGACATCTCGAAGAACAAGGGTTGTTTCATCCCAACATTACTCAAGGAATTTTCATCTACCTTATTGGGCATCTCAAGGAGCATGGGCTGTTTTGCTCCAACAGGATTTTCGTCTCCTTTGAAGTTGGTGATCTCTCGTAAATAGGCTTCCCAGTTCTTAGAAGGAATGTTAGACATCTTCTCTTGGGTGGATTCCCGCATGGTATCCGGTACATTCCCCTTTAGTTTCTCTCCCAGATCAGAATGGCTGTGAGAGCTCCTGATCTTTTCAATTCTGTTGAGAATATTGCTCTTGCTCTTTGCTTTCTTGTGCTTGCTACACTGGCCCACCATCATGCATTCCATAGGCACCATGTCTTTGAGGTCCACGATCATTTGATCAATTTGGGGTTTGAGGCAGGCATAGCAGATTTCAGAATCCGTGCTTGAGAGGTTTGTTAGTCCAGAGGACTGGATGATCTGACAGATCTCATCGATGGGCTCCAATTGGAAGGCTGTTAGGAAGACTTGGTTGCATTCCTCCTGATTAGGGGGATACACCTGTTGGACAAAGTCTATCACATTGGCCAGGTAGGATTTCCCCTTCTTCTTGTTGGCTCCACGCCACTGGCCTCCATCGCCAGCTAGGTCCTCGAGATCTGCTAGCTCTGCATCACACAGCATCGTTCAACTGACCCCTTGTGTGAGAATTGATACATATGCGGCTAGAAAATGGCAAAGATGTGTGATGTTTAAAGAGCGAGTCATTTCTCATTCTATAAAAGCATAGGGCTCCTCTACCATTGAAAAAATACGTCATAACTAGACGTCACCTAATGAACATTTCTGCAAACTAGCCTTGGAAAACTGAATTTGTACAATGTCACATTGAAAATGGAATACGAAGAAATTTTGAAATAATAGTCATAATACAAAGCAAGAATGGCATCGGCTCAGTAGTAAGTAGGACCACCGCGATGCACTCAGCAACAAGTCTAGGTAGAGAGTCATTCAGACTATGGATGAGGTCCTGAGGGATGACTCTCCATTCCCTTTTAACCATTTGCCACAGTTCGTCTTCTGAACGCGGCTGAGGCAAGGCATGCGGCGTCCAATAATGCCCAGACGTGTTCGAATGGTGAGAGGTCAGGAGAGTACGGCGGCCAGGGAAGCATATGTACATCTGGCAGAGCTTGTTGGCTAATGCGAGCAGTATATGATCGGGCGTTATCCTGCTGACAAAGGGCGTTGGGCACCCACTGAAGGTAGTGGAGTGTCACCGGTCGCGGCACATCATCAACATATCGTTGGGCCGACATAGTGTCCTGAATACGAACTAAAAGTGACATCGTACATGCACGATTACCTGTATGTTAATATGTCATGGGTAGGCTGATTAATAACCGATTGGATTAGATATTTAGATATTTTTTAGATAAATACGAAAACAATAAGAAAAATTTAAGCAAAGATGACATAGGATACTTGAAAGGAACAATAAAACAGATAAAGGATAGTGTATCTGAACTGATAAAATTAGACCAAAATGTCAACAAAATACAGGAATGCTTAGAGGCTAACTTTAATTATATCAAGGGAGACTTGACGAAAATAGCTAAATCTAATAAGGATAAAGATACATATGCAGAAATAGGCAAAATTTGAATAGATAAATATATTCAGAAGAAAGGATGTGCAACCAACTTCAATAATTACAGCTGATGATAGTCAAAATATGTCTTCCATTCACCATAAAGTACGCGATTATGTAAAACATCTACGCCAGGAAGGGAATAAAACAAAAATTATCAAAATTATCAATACAAAGAAGGCACAATCATAAAATCTCCTGATGAAAAAGACATTGATCAATTGATTGAGAGTTTTATGAAATCAGATAAAATCAATTCTTTGAGTAAAATTTAGAAAAATAGATGCGTGACCCAACAGTAGTTATCAAATCGGTCAATAAAATTACTGACATAGTAAATTTACCAAATATTATATGCGAGATGAATTCAGAACTGAATGACTGTGAAAACGAAATTAAATTACTTTTCCTATTAAATCTATATATGTATAAAAATGAATGTATGTGTGTCTGTCCTTTATGCCTGACCAAACCACTCATTGGAACGCCATGAAACTTTGGGAAGTTATTTAGTATAGTACTGGGAAGGTTTCTAGCAAATAAAATTTTTGAAATAACTTTTCGCTTAAAAATAATCTAGATAAATATTCTAATTTATCTGTTATAATTCAGCACAATCTGCTCTAAATATTATCATGATGATACGATGATTTTGTAATGTAGAAAATTAGGAAAGACAAAATTCAGAATGACACGGCAATTTATTTGAGACAAGAATGATACAATTCCAAGGCAAGATACTATTCCTTTAACTTCCAATTACCGAGGGAACCAATTAATATTGATTTTATTCAACTTATCGAGTATTTTTCAAGGGACCGGGAAAAAATGTTCACTTTATCGAGAGATTCGTTAGACAAACCTTTACTCGGGTAAAACCCGGGCGAAGCCGGGTACGTCCGCTAGTTATCAATAAAAATAACAAAATATATACGGATATTCATTGCTGTGAAGTACGGGATAAAGTACTGGTAAATCAATGCCAGAATTGCTTTGAGTTCAATCCTAACCATCGCAAAAACAATTGCCCAAATACTAAAAAATGTATCAAATACGGCTGGAGGGCCAACACCAATGTTCTAGCAATATGAAATGTTGGAATTGCTCAAAAAATCCGTATTTTAAAAATAGAAATTCAGAACATAAACCTAATTCAAGAGAATGCCCTATCTACAGTAAGCAAATCGATTTAATAATACAACGAACTGAGTATAAAAGTCCAGAGATAGAAAGTCAAAACAATTAAATAGCATAACAAAGCATTTTTTCCTGATTAAAAAAAATATATAAAATATGCAAATTAATAATACTAAAATAGTACAACAAAATGCGCGAAAAAGGATTATATGTATAAACGAACTTTACGCTTCCAATGAAATCAAGAGAGTACAAGAACCTTATATAATTGATGGAGAAGTAATTATTCCATGATCAGCTAAGAGATATCAAAAAGAAAATACTCATAGTGTAAATACAGCTATAATTGTCAATAATGTAGTCTTCAAACGAAATTAATTACATAATTTACAAACTCCGCCTTTGCCGGTCCCAAGCCCGGATGGAGGGGGAGCAGTAACAAGCTCACTAAAAATCCTGAGTTCAGCTGGCCTGGCTGATAGTACCCTGTAAGGGCTCCTAATCCAGGGATACAGGATGAGCAGCGTTTGTACTCCATGTTAGGAGCGGCTGCACATGGCGTCTGTTCCTCATGTCAGAGGCGGCCATTTCTTTTGGAGCTAAGTCGGCCTGCCACTGAGTAGTGCTCCCAGTCTTAATGACAAAGGCAGACGCATTCTACTTCACCCAGTGTGGAGATAAGAAAGAAGAAGAAGAATTTACAAATTCTCTCTCTCTCTCTCTTTCGCAACAACTCTTATAGTTTACACTAAAACAAAATGTTTAATAATTTCTAACATATACATACATCCCAACTCCATGAACAAATACCACGAATCATTCTTTAAAGAATTAATTACCAATTTTAGGAATACACCTAAAGACAAAATACAACGGCCATAGATTATTTCCCATTATCGATGTTACTAATCTAATTATACACAATGATAAAACACCAACATGCAGGAATGCCAGTGTAATTGATTTGACATTGACAAATAAACAAACTCTTACAACTATAATGAAATGGTGTACACAACAAATATCCCCTAATCACGTTGCGATACTATTTTAGGTATGTATGACTGAACAATTTTCAACCACAACCCTATATTCAACTTGGAAATTCAACGAGAAAAGAGCAGATTGGCCAAGATTTACACAGAATTTGAATGACGCTGACAAGAAAAAGAATGAAATCTTATCGGTTAATATATCCACACCAGAAAAAAGTTGATCAAATAATAAAATAACTTTCGGAGATTCTAATTGAATCTGCCTATTCCGCACTGAAACAAAAATATAATGTAGCTCCAAAATGTGGTGCAGCTAACTGGTGGAATACAGAACTGGATATTTTAAAAACCTACTTTCACTATGTAAGAAATCTTTATTACCGAACTCGAAATTCTTCAGGATATTTAATAGAGTTATTTAAAAGAACAAGAAATAAATGTATGCGAGAGATTTAAAAGGCTAAAAGAATATCGTGGAGGACCTTTCTAGAAGAAAATAATTCGACCAATCCTTATGGGAATTTATACAAAATGTACACAAAATTGAGAGGTAACTCGAATAAACAACTACAAATATTAGAAACAAACACATATCAAGAACAACAACAGAAAACTGAGGAATTAATAGCGGCTCTATTTCCTGATGACAACCCAGGTGAAGATAACACATACAAATATAAGGAAATATGCATTAAGACTTTCGAATACAAAAAAAACAAAAAACAATACTCACAGTCATTGAAGTGTAAACTCTATTGTTGATAAATTGAATCTTAAGAAATCTCCAGGAATAGATAATCTATATATATATAAAATTGAATGTCTGTGTGTGTGTGTGTCTGTGTGTCCTCTATGGATTCGAAAACCATACATCCAATCGCCGTGAAATATTGGGATATTATTAGGTGTATCTCCGGAAAGGTTTACGAAAAATAATATCTTGAATATCTTTAATATCCTTAGAGTTATTTGCAGATTTGTAGCTTTAACTCGCAAGCAGCGCCACCATTGAGACGGAGATAGGCTTTTTCAAGAGGGGGAGTAATGTTAGGAGAGAGGAGCGCGTCTCGAGGCGGGTGCTCACGTGTCACTGTTAAAAACCTATTTGTTTTGGCTACATCTTTTCCCGTGGACTTAACGATAACTTTTCTAAAACTTATTTCAAATTTCATGTATAATTATTTTTACATCATTTAGTTTAGTATAATTATTTACTATAATTTCCTATCGTTCAATTATTATACTTTTTGTTCTTAAAGATTATTTAAGACAATAATCTTTAATATTAGAAAGTGCTTTGCCAAAAGTTTGGAGTGGGGCAGACCCCGTGCGAGAATGGATTCGCCCGGCCGCCGGCCGACAGTCAAAGTACCCACCGACCAATCAGGGCAGAGTTGGTGACACAGCTATGCCAAGTAGACAAGAAAAAAAGCCTCGCGGGAGCTTGCCCAAGATGACCTCCGGGAACTTCGTCCATCTTCCATAAACGACCATGAATTTATTCAACCTTATCGAGTATTTTTCAAGGGACCGGGAAAAAATGTTCACTAGATAAAACGATGATTTTGTAATGTAGAAAATTAGGAAAGACAAAATTCAGAATGACACGGCACACAGGGACCGGGAAAAAATGATCACTTTATCAGTTTCAAATTATCAAAATTATCTATTTCTTTTTATAAGTCTATAGAGAATTGTTTTAACAAATGTTCGTCAGACAGACCTTTACTCGGGTACCGATTAATATTGAATTTATTCAACTTATCGAGTATTTTTCAAGGGACCGGGAAAAAATGTTCACTTTATCGAGAGATTCGTTAGACAAACCTTTACTCGGGTAAAACACGGGCAAATGTTCGTTAGACAAACCTTTACTCGGGTAAAACCTCGGGCGAAGCCGGGTACGTCCGCTAGTATTTATAATAATATGATAATACACGCGGTACCACTATTAACTAAAATATATCAGAAGTGTCTGGATATAAGTTACTTTCCTGATGAATGGAAAAAAGCAGAGGCGTTGATTATCCCAAAGCCGGGTAAATCAGATTAAAAAGATTGTGGCAGCCATCGACCTCTATGTCTAAATTCAAAAATTTCAAAAATTTTTGAAAGAATAAACAACAACAAAATAATCAAATTCTACGAGGAAATGAAGCTATTCAGTAATCGTCAACATGGTTTTACAAAATCTCGATCAACCATAACTGCATTAACTGACATAATTCACACTGCATTAGAACACAAAGCCAAGGAGTATACGGCTATAATTGCAATTAGTGGAGCTTTTGACAATACCTGGTGGCCAATGGTGATAAAAAGACTCGATGAGGACAATATACCAGCACCAATAATAAAACTCATGAAATCCTACTTCACTAACCGAAAGATAAGATTTAGGTACTCTTCGAATGAATTCACTAAAAAACTAAGTAAAGGATGTCCGCAAGGAGGACCCTTATCTCCGACAATTTGGAACATCATAATGAATGATCTATTAACCAACTTTCAGGAATCTAATAGCGAAATTATTGGTTATGATTGTGTTGTTCTCCAAGACGAGGCAAGATTAACTAAGCATTATTTTATTACCTATTATATATTATTATTATATACAAGTCAAAAGAGATCACTAGCAGAGTATTATTCCTTTTGGTTTCCAGAGCTCAACAATCTATGAGCCTAATACTCTGCACATCTCCTCCCTTAACTTTACAGGAACCTTCGAGGTATCTTGACTGCCCTTCCATATCTTGTATGCACGGCTGGCATTGAAGGGAGGCTCTTCTCTGGATCCTGGTCTTGGCTGTCCCTCCGTCTTGGATAACATAATCTTGCTTGATGTCGAATTTCAAATTTTCTTCGAACAACGACCTTCTTTATGAATTCAGTTTACCGCTTCTAAGCTTGTTTGATGTCGAATTTCAAATTTTCTTCGAACAACGACTTTCTTTATGAATTCAGTTTACCGCTTCTAAGCTTGCTTGATGTCGAATTTCAAATTTTCTTCGAACAACGACCTTCTTTATGAATTCAGTTTACCGCTTCTAAGCTTGCTTGATGTCGAATTTCAAATTTTCTTCGAACAACGACCTTCTTTATGAATTCAGTTTACCGCTGCCACCATGTGTTGTTATCCAAGACGAGGCAAGATTAACTAAGCATTATTTTATTACCTATTATATATTATTATTATATACAAGTCAAAAGAGATCACTAGCAGAGTATTATTCCTTTTGGTTTCCAGAGCTCAACAATCTATGAGCCTAATACTCTGCACAATGATCTAACGGTAATATGTTGGAATACAGACGTAACAAAAATCTTAAGATCGCAATTAAAAATTCAATAGGGAAAATAATTATGTGGTGTGAAAACAACAAAATTTAAAATATCAAGACAGAAAACAAAGATTTTATATTTATTCAATTGTTAAAACAATGTCATTAACTTGCACAATCTTGTCAAACCAGTTGAAAACTTAAAAATATTAGGATTGATTTTCAAGAATCATCGAAACAAGAACAAATTAGATTTTATGCCTCACATCGACAGTGTTATTGCAAAAACAACTAGAGCTTGTGGATATCTTCTTGGTTTAACAAAGAAATCGTGGGGATTGGATAGTAGGCGATCATTAACATTATATAAGACCTTATTTAGAAGCACAATAACTTATGGTTCAACAATCTGGTACCCATATATAAACACGAGATCTAAAAACAAATTGGATTCACTACAGTATAAAATTATTAAACACTATATACATGTTTATAATACAACATCTTCGAATTGTACACATGTTCTCGCAAGAATACCTAAAATTACTGATTTCATTTTTCCAAACATACTTAAAGTTGAAATAGATTATAATAGAAATGATCCAGCAAAAAGAATGATATAATGATATCAAATTACAAAACTATTTTAGAGGCGTAATATTCTTTTTAAAATAAAACAATTTCTACTGTCCTTACTGCAATGGAAAAATTAAAGGGAGGGCCTGGCTCATCAGTGGTGAACCCTCCCAGCGGTTTCGCCAGTTTAATCTACCATACCGCTGTTATATTGCATTTTTGGAACTTCCTTTTATAGTGATACTGATGCTTGACTCTTCGAATGGGTATTTTAGATGAACTATGGACATAAGCTTTTAGAACAGCAGAATTACATACAATTATTAATATATAATATGCTTCGAGCAATCGCTCTTCCGCAAATATCAAATTGTCTTTTATTTGAACAATTATATTACGATAACAGATTATGATATAACAGATGGCGCGCTAGTGCATCGTAATATAATTGTTCAAATAAAAGACAATTTGATATTTGCGGAAGAGCGATTGCTCGAAGCATATAATACATTTATAATTATATGTAATTCTGCTGTCCTAAAAGCTTATGTCCATAGTTCATCTAAAATACCCATTCGAAGAGTCAAGCATCTCAGTATCACTATAAAAGGAAGTTCCAAAAATGCAATATAACAGCGGTATGGTAGATTAAACTGGCGAAACCGCTGGGAGGGTTCACCACTGATGAGCCAGGCCCTCCCCTTAATTTTTTCATTGCAGTAAGGACAGTAGAAATTGCTTTATTTTAAAAAGAATATTACGCCTCTAAAATAGTTTTGTAATTTGATAACAGATGGCGCGCTAGTGCATCGTAATATAATGATATGATGATAAATTGTATATTTAAAAGGTCACGACCATTGTCTTTTTAGATTAATATCCTCCCGGCAAAAATTTCCATCTATAAATATATATAAATCTAATATATGCATTTATTTAAGGCGCCAATTTATAATTGTAACAAATAGTATTTGAATCAAAACATTCAATCGGGTAAAACACGGGCGTTGCCCGGGTCATTCGGCTAGTATATAAATCAAAACGAGATTTTTTTTAGCTCAAGTAGTCACGTGTAGCATTTGCCACGCGATAAAATTATATAATTCGAATAAGGAAAGCGTCCAAATAAGATAACAAAGGACTAATTTCCCAGAAATAAATTTTAACATGTTACAAGATTAAAAAAATATGTATTTTTAGGAATATCACCATTATGATCTTCACATTTCTGCTATTAATGGACCAGTGCCTCATTAACCTTCTCCTCATTAAACTCCTTATGTTGAGAACGGTGTCATCCTTCTGACGCCATCTCAGCGTCCGATCCAAAACAACAAAACCGCCCCTTTCAGCGTCTTCTTGAAAGGTCCAAAGATATTAGAATCGCTTGAAACGTTTGGAGATTGGTCAAGAATTTCCTATTTCATCCTTCGAAGTACAGCCACCTTGGTGTTTGACGGGAGTTATCATGTCAGCAGACTTTTCATGACCTCAGATCTTCCGTTCTTTATTCTCACACAGAGATGTTGAAGATATCCCTCGGCATTAAGTATGGCTCCACGGGCCGCGAATGGAACATACGATCAAAGAACACAGTTATCAAGACTTCCAGAGAAGAGGGGCGACATTTCTCTGGTGCCTCTACATCCGAGGGTAGCCATTACTTTTCCTCTTCTGTGGTTTTGGGTCGTAATGATGGCACCAGTCACAATGCGTTCCAAGATGTCGCTATCTCTCTCTTTTGCGAATCGCCGAAGTTGAGTTTCGCTGAATGATTTTCTTCAGAATTCATTAGGTAAAATTGTTAAAATGTTTTTTATTTAAAAATTAATTTAAAATTTAACAATGCAATATTTTTTATTGGAAAAGCGATCTTTAGAGCAACGACGCTCTTCTACTGGCTTAACATTGGCAAGTGGAGAAATACAAACTGTGTAAAAACATATGTTCACCAGCACACGTGAGGTCGTGTATAACGAAATGAAAACTTTAAAAGCCCTCTAATATACTTATATGTATTATGATGCACTAGCGCGCCATCTGTTATGAAAATTCGAAACTATTTTAGACGCGTAAGATTCTTTTTGAAATTAAACAATTTCTACTGCCCTTACTGAAATGGAAAACGCGTCTAAAATAGTTTCGAATTTTCATACTCATATGTACATATAAACCCCCAATTTATAATTATAATATTTCGAAATATTATAAATACATGGAATAATTGAGTGTTTTATAGGGCTTTTAAATTTTTAATTTCGTTATGCAGGCTCTCACGTGTGCAGGTAAACATTTGTTTTTAACAAACAGTTTGTTACGATGCACTAGCGCGCCATCTGTTATCATATTACAAAGCTATTTTAGAGGCGTAATATTCTTTTTAAAATAAAACAATTTCTACTGTCCTTACTGCAATGGAAAAATTAAAGGGAGGGCCTGGCTCATCAGTGGTGAACCCTCCCAGCGGTTTCGCCAGTTTAATCTACCATTTGTTTGTATTTCTCCACTTGACATTATTAAGCCAATAGAAGAGCTTCGTTGCTTGGAAACTTTCTTTCCCAACTAAAAAAGATATTAATTGTTAAATTTTTAATTATTTCTCGGATTTTCTCTTCTGGCCTATTGTTAAGGTGTGAGGAGGTGATATACGAAATACACTGGACACATTTTATTCTCCCCCCCTCCTGGTCGGAACAAGAGGCGCGGGTTCGTATTGAAACTTGTAGCGTAGAGGAGCTGTACCACGTATTCCTGGATCTTCCGAGAGAATTGATTTTGTATCTTGTGCAACTTTTTCTGACCAACGATGACATGGTAAGCGCTGCTTGGTCGAGAATCCGCTATTTGTGATTGGTATTTGGTAAAAAGATTCTACCAATGCCTTTGCCTGTGACATGCTGGGAGTTTTCTAAAGGCTTGGTTGACTCCCTCTCAGCCACAAGGAATCCTATTCTAGTCATCTGTTCTTGTTTGGAGTTCTCCCTTGCTCGAAGTTTATCCGTGCTACGCAGCAAGTGACTGACTAAATGTTGGGTAGAATGCTTCTCTTTGTTTATCTGTAACGTTTCTTTGACTCCCCCCCCCCTTTTTTTTTTGCTGTTGTTCGAATTAAACACACATTATCGTTTTGTTATATATATAAAATAATCGTTTTGAAAATAGAGCAATCCATATTTAAAACATTAGATAATAAAAAATATATATATTGGATTGAATAAAAAAAATTATTTGCCAATATTTCGGTTGTCTGAACGCCAACCTTTATCAAGGCATTATATTTTTGTATAAACAAACTCAGCGCCGCAGCGCCGTGTTGATAACACTATGCGGTGCTGAGTTTGTTTATACAAAAATGTAATGCCTTGATAAAGGTTGGCGTTCAGACAACCGAAATATTGGCAAATAAATATTTTATTCAATCCAATATATGCCTCTCTCTCTCTTTTTATTATCTAATATTATTTAATAAAAATAGAATGTACATTATAAAGATGCCTCAACAAAGGATAAACAGATATTATTATATATAGCCAATGTTTTGTGCTACATACCTCTTCTTCGAATGATGTGAGTATCTAGCAGACACACCAATATTCAAATTGTTACCTTCAATATGTATTTTACTGGTGGCTAGCTGCTGGCAACATTACTCTAACTGAATACAATATGGTCGAATGTAATGTAGTGAATAGATAACTTTTACCCAGTTACATTGGACAAACCACATTGTCTCCTCTGTACCGTATCAAACATGGTATGCAACATTGTTAATGAGATACCTCGATATATTTGCATAAAGACTCCCTCGAGAGACCATAACCTAGAAACATGGTTAAACTTGGCCTCTCCTGGGGGTGGGCTCTTATCAGAGACTCTGTTTCAGTTGAATTATTTATTTATTTATGCTTATGAGGTGATACAGCAGCGTATTTACAATTAGAGAGGAGACAAAATGAAAGACTCCTTAGTTGGCCTGACATGACATAATATTTAATAAAAGACCACTATCTCCAGAAGAAATCAGGTTCATCCATTAGTCTATGCTCTCTCATGTAAAGACTGACTCTAGTGTATTGCTCCCTTATTGTACCTTCTTAAGCAGCCCTTTAAAAAATGGACAAAATTGGAGAGAAATATAATTCTGAATATTTGTTATATTAACTCTTTATTTGGATACCACATTATATTATTTATTATTACAGTTTTCCAGTATTCCAGTCGAACTTGGATAATTCGAACCCCAAGGGACCATAAAAAAATTCGAATTATCCAAAAATTCGAATTAAAGATGTTTTGAATAAAGGCTTAAGGCTTCTAGGGACCAAGATAAATATTCGAATTAAAGAGGTTTTCGAATGAAAGAAGTTCGAATTATCCAAGTTCTACTGTATTATATTTTTAATATGATATTTTTACATCAATATATTCCATTTTATATATTCTTAATAGTAAAAAAAAAATAACGCATATAGGCGACATCAAAATTCATGTATTGGGCGAAACAAAAGTTACAAATTTGTAATGTTGATTTAGTGAGTCTCTCATTTATTCAAAGAGGTTTATGTTGTTGTTGGCCTTATTTTCAAAGGTTAATAATCTGTAACGCCTGTCCACCTAGGGGGTTAAAATACATGTAGATATTGAGAAAATATCTAGCTTCTAAAAAAAGCAACATAAGAACAATACCTAAATAAAACCTTCCTCTGGGGAATGGGACAGGGAGTCGCTGAAACGTCGGTAAAAAAGCTCAAAAATGGTTGATGTATCATATTTATTCTTGTTTTCAAAACATCCTTCCAACCAGTAAATTATTTTTACAAAACCCCTCTTGTATTTAAAGATCCAGGTAAATAATAAAAAATAAGCCTACATTTGGATCTGTATGAAAATTTTTTTTTTTTTAAATAGTTCGAGCTTTTTCTCACCCTTTTTCAGTTTAAGTTTATTTTGTTCACATACACGCACACCACTTATCTATCGGTAGAGAGGGAGAAACCCTCGAAATATTTACTTTTTTTTTTTCAAACAGATCTCTCCAGTTACATCTTTTATTATGCTTGCATTTAATGGGGTGTCCATTTAACTTTTTAAACACTATTGTATTATCTGATTGATGTTCCCGTACTGTAGACATGTTCCTCTGGGAGTGATTGTTTAGTTAGGTGCGCTGCTAACATTCCTGCAGAGGATGCAATTATGGTAAGTACCAGGGTTCCAGCATGTATTCGAGAAATCCAGTATTACATAGTACTTTTCACAATATAAAGAAGTTACCATATAAAAAATAAATTCACAGTATATACGTTTATTTTATTGCGTTGTTATTATTATTAATACCTATATTTGGTTAGTCTGGGTTCCTGGAGCCCCACGTACAGAAGTGGCCAACTACCCAGGCTGTCCTTCTGACCTATCTCTTCTTGGTTTTGTTTACAATTTCAGTGGAAGTCCAATTACTGAGGTGGCGCCATGCAGTTTTATTTCTTGGGAGATTCTCTAGGGACGCTGTACTTAGGTTGGTATTACGCAATAACAATGTAATAAAACACAGACTTACTCAGATATGAAATTCATATTTTAAATTTCACACGCTCTATATACATATTTCAAGAGTCCATGGGACATTCTCAACTTTCCAGGAGAACTTAAGTCATTGAACATCTTTTTCCAGGTGTGAGAGCCAAGCTGATTGGCGCTGTCTGGAGGCAGGGAAGGCCTGTAGGGATGGGAGAGTCAGGGCTGAGAAAGGATTCCATATGGTGGCGTTCTTTGGAAGCAATAGAAGGACTACCTGCCTTTCTGGAACGTCAAAATGCCCCGAGAGAGGCCGTATCTAGAGTTAATGGAGAGAAGTCTGAACATCGCTTCCAGGGTTAGTGAAATGGCTCCATCTTGTATTATCTGCTATCAATGGAAGGCTCCGAGTTAGATATGTGTGCGAATGACTCCCAGAGGTGTCAGAATGACCTTAGAAAGACACTTACTGCTGTGGTATAGCTCTTACTTGAGGATTATTTTCAAGAATGTCCGAACGACTCCAGTGTTTGTCCAGAGATGGTGGAAGGAACGCATGTAGGTACCTATTTGTCCAAGAATGACTGCAGGAATGTCAAAATAACTCTAAATGTTATCTATATATAAAGGAAGGATCACAGAAGGGCACCTACACACCAGGGAATGACCCTGGACAATGTCACAACTACCAGAGAGACACCTTATGTTGTTTATAAGGATCACGGGTAGGTACCTACTTGCCAAATAACGACTTCCAGGAACGTCATAATGACTTCAAGTTAGGCGGGAATGACCTTGTAGAATGTGACAGTACCTACCAGTGGTGACGAGAAGCGCCCCTGCCACCAGGAATGGCAAGGGATGCATGTCCACTGGGTTCCCGCCGAGACGTAACTCGACGCTACCTAACTATATTTAACTGTCTCCTTCTCTTATCACCTCTCTGTTGTTCTTTCACCCTACTTACTTACATACGTACTTACATACTTTCTTATATAACAGATGTTTCTTTTCACAAATAAATTAAACTTATACTGTCCTTACTGCGATGAAAAAAGAAATATTGGGAGAGCTTGGCTCATCACTGGTGAACCCTCCCAGCGGTTTCGCCAATTTAATCTACCAGACCGCTTCTTTAGAGCTCTAATACTGTAATGGATCACTCTGCTTATATATGATTTACGGAAGGGTGGAATCTTAAAAATGGTATTTAAGCAAACTATGGACATAAGCTTTTATGACAGTAGAATCACATTTAAATACATACTTACATAAGTACTTACATACATACTTATAATTATTTACATACTTACTTGCATAATTACTTATATTTGTACCTGTTGTTGTACTCTTTGGTGGTGTTAACCCCACCACATGGATTTAAAACTCTAAACACCACGTCAGACACGACGTTCCAGCACAAAACCACATTGGACAAACTCATTTTGGGGTAAACCATCAAATATTTTTTTTAAATGATAATCTCTCTTTGGGAGTGTGAAATAAAAGTAATTTGTAGAATATTTCGAAGGAAGTAACGTCCTTTCTATAGCCTGATTAACTTCATAATTCATCCATTAAAACATAATTTTATAAATATGGCCTCAGAAAAAAAAAAAAACATTTCTATAGAGATTAACAAATGACATAAATGTAGTACATGTCTAAATTTAAGGTCATGTGTATTCATTAGAAAAGAAAGTTTAAAAAAAAGTTTCTATGAAAAGTAGACACTTGTCATTTCAGAGAGGTGTTTTGATAAGTTTGTCGTCGCCGTGGTTGTTTCTACACGGCGTCGGTTGAAACAAAGAGATATATCAAATGTAAAAGGTAGACCTTTTATCTAACCTCTGTTGGTTGTGTGGTCCTCCATTTTACACAAGTTATGTCTTTAGCACAGTAGCATGGAATGTGTCGGTGGGTAGAGATGTCACAACTTTGACTGTTTGGAGAAGTCTCCCTGGAAATTGGGGTGTGTAACTCCTTACACTGATGGGGTGAGTTTTCTGTTGATTGTCTGGTAGCATTTAGCTGGGCATAGTGAGACGGTCAGGAGTACAAGGCAGGCATGTCCCACCCAGGGTCCTTAAGATTGATAAAACTAGGCGGGGAGATGAAGTTTCGAGCGATGGGCCTCGTCAGGACGTCTTCGATTGGATGAGGCGCAACTCCCGAAATCTCTCGAATTTCCAACAAATTGGTGTATTGCTGGTGAAGCGGTTGTGGCTATTGTATAGATTTGATGTGAATATTTTACCGATTGGAAATCAAACTTAATTAAAGGTCAATATATACCGTTAAACTAGATAACGGAAAGTTTTTATTACGGGTAGTTATTTGTTTTACTGAAACTTCAGAAGTGAATGGAGAAATGACGGTATAGAATCTGTCTTTAAAAGAAAATACTCCAAGTTGAGATACAAAGTGTCGTTTAGAGAGAGATGTTCTCTTTCAGGAGAGCAGGTAATTTATAAAAAAAGGTAATTTGGGGTTGATAAAAAAACTGTCCTATGTAGAGAGGTGTCTGCTATCGGGAGTTCATGGAGGTAACTCCGTTGTGAGAAAATTATGATAGCAGCGGGTATACCAAGAGAGTAGTGACATCTAGCTGTAATGTTGTAGGAGTATTGTTGAACGTTACGTTGAGAACGGCTCTGTTTGAACAGTTTCTCTCATATTTGGTATCTCTCTCTGCGTAGAATTGTACCCATTTCTCCTCTCGTCAGTGTTCTTTAGAGTCAACGTGCCTTTTTTTTTCCGCCTCCAAGATTGATTAGCGTTTTAGATGGTCTCGTATTTTTCTTATATGGATTTATTTAAAATGAAAGGATTTAAAAGCACAAATGTTTCTTTTATACATAATACAAACTTCTACTGTCCTTACTGCGATGAAAAAATATATTGGGAGGGTTCACCACTGATGAGCCAAGCCCTCCCAATATATTTTTTCATCGCAGTAAGGGCAGTAGAAGTTTGTATTATGTATAAAAGAAACATTCGTGCTTTTAAATCCTTTCATTTTATATGTATAGATGGCGCGTTATTGCTTTGTGTTAATGGATTTATTTATAAATTTAAAAACTCTATCTCTTCTTTGGTTGCTTAAACTATATCAAATATATTATTTAATTTTCCTACACCATTATTCTTGCCTCCGAATTTCACATCATTTATAAAAACGACTTTAGAATAGGTTCCCCACTTGAATAGGTTTAGGAAATAAGCGTCTTCTATCTCTCCATATACCTTTCTCAAAATGAAGCTGCGTGATTGAACGCCTAGCTCTCTGAAGTCCAAAGTTTGTAGGTGAGGGTCCGAGATTACCAAAAATGGTTTTTGCGGCGAATTTCATTGATGCAATTGGTATGGACTTTGTGACGGCCAAAAGATGCTCATGGTGGGTAGAGGGTTGTGACAGCTTGTACTGTAAGTATATCACATGTCTACACATGTAGTACCAGGCCATGGTGGGTTGTGACAGCTTGTACTGTAGGTATACCACATGTCTACATATGTAGTACCAGGCCATGGTGGAGGGTTGTGACAGCTTGTACTGTAAGTACACCATATGTCTACATATGTAGTACCAGGCCATGGTGGAGGGTTGTGACAGCTTGTACTGTAAGTATACCACATGTCTACACATGTAGTACCAGGCCATGGTGGGTTGTGACAGCTTGTACTGTAGGTATACCACATGTCTACACATGTAGTACCAGGCCATGGTAGAGGGTTGTGACAGCTTGTACTGTAAGTATATCACATGTCTACACATGTAGTACCAGGCCATGGTGGAGGGTTGTGACAGCTTGTACTGTAAGTATACCACATGTCTACATATGTAGTACCAGGCCATGGTGGAGGGTTGTGACAGCTTGTACTGTAAGTACACCATATGTCTACATATGTAGTACCAGGCCATGGTGGAGGGTTGTGACAGCTTGTACTGTAAGTATACCACATGTCTACACATGTAGTACCAGGCCATGGTGGAGGGTTGTGACAGCTTGTACTGTAAGTATACCACATGTCTACATATGTAGTACCAGGCCATGGTGGAGGGTTGTGACAGCTTGTACTGTAAGTATACCACATGTATACACATGTAGTACCAGGCCATGGTGGAGGGTTGTGACAGCTTGTACTGTAAGTATACCACATGTCTACACATGTAGTACCAGGCCATGGTGGAGGGTTGTGACAGCTTGTACTGTAAGTACACCACATGTCTACACATGTAGTACCAGGCCATGGTGGAGGGTTGTGACAGCTTGTACTGTAAGTATACCACATGTCTACACATGTAGTACCAGGCCATGGTGGAGGGTTGTGACAGCTTGTACTGTAAGTATACCACATGTCTACACATGTAGTACCAGGCCATGGTGGAGGGTTGTGACAGCTTGTACTGTAAGTATACCACATGTCTACATATGTAGTACCAGGCCATGGTGGAGGGTTGTGACAGCTTGTACTGTAAGTATACCACATGTCTACATATGTAGTACCAGGCCATGGTGGAGGGTTGTGACAGCTTGTACTGTAAGTATACCACATGTCTACACATGTAGTACCAGGCCATGGTGGAGGGTTGTGACAGCTTGTACTGTAAGTATACCACATGTCTACATATGTAGTACCAGGCCATGGTGGAGGGTTGTGACAGCTTGTACTGTAAGTATACCACATGTCTACACATGTAGTACCAGGCCATGGTAGAGGGTTGTGACAGCTTGTACTGTAAGTATACCACATGTCTACACATGTAGTACCAGGCCATGGTGGAGGGTTGTGACAGCTTGTACTGTAAGTATACCACATGTCTACACATGTAGTACCAGGCCATGGTGGAGGGTTGTGACAGCTTGTACTGTAAGTATACCACATGTCTACACATGTAGTACCAGGCCATGGTGGAGGGTTGTGACAGCTTGTACTGTAAGTATACCACATGTCTACATATGTAGTACCAGGCCATGGTGGAGGGTTGTGACAGCTTGTACTGTAAGTACACCATATGTCTACATATGTAGTACCAGGCCATGGTGGAGGGTTGTGACAGCTTGTACTGTAAGTATACCACATGTCTACACATGTAGTACCAGGCCATGGTGGAGGGTTGTGACAGCTTGTACTGTAAGTATACCACATGTCTACACATGTAGTACCAGGCCATGGTGGAGGGTTGTGACAGCTTGTACTGTAAGTATACCACATGTCTACATATGTAGTACCAGGCCATGGTGGAGGGTTGTGACAGCTTGTACTGTAAGTACACCATATGTCTACATATGTAGTACCAGGCCATGGTGGAGGGTTGTGACAGCTTGTACTGTAAGTATACCACATGTCTACACATGTAGTACCAGGCCATGGTGGAGGGTTGTGACAGCTTGTACTGTAAGTATACCACATGTCTACATATGTAGTACCAGGCCATGGTGGAGGGTTGTGACAGCTTGTACTGTAAGTATACCACATGTCTACATATGTAGTACCAGGCCATGGTGGAGGGTTGTGACAGCTTGTACTGTAAGTATACCACATGTCTACACATGTAGTACCAGGCCATGGTGGAGGGTTGTGACAGCTTGTACTGTAAGTATACCACATGTCTACATATGTAGTACCAGGCCATGGTGGAGGGTTGTGACAGCTTGTACTGTAAGTATACCACATGTCTACATATGTAGTACCAGGCCATGGTGGAGGGTTGTGACAGCTTGTACTGTAAGTATACCACGCGTCTACACATGTAGTACCAGGCCATGGTGGGTTGTGACAGCTTGTACTGTAAGTATACCACATGTCTACACATGTAGTACCAGGCCATGGTGGAGGGTTGTGACAGCTTGTACTGTAAGTATACCACATGTCTACATATGTAGTACCAGGCCATGGTGGAGGGTTGTGACAGCTTGTACTGTAAGTATACCACATGTCTACACTCGGCCGTGCGGCCACGCGTCGCGCGAGCTCCTGAGTGTTTCGCCTCTGGCGGGCGAAAAGTGTCGCGGATGGCGACAAATTTTATACGGGCTGAAAGCCCGTCAAAAGCCGAGCAAAAGCCTGTAAGGCACGGCTCACTAGCACAACCATGTGCAGAATTATCCGCAAATCAAGATTTGCAGAACGAAATTCCAATAGTTTTGAGAAAAAATCAAAACTATGTAAATCCGCCCGCCGGCGGCCAGGATGCAAATTCTGCCGCGCCGGTCGACCTCTCTCTCTTGCGGCTATTCCAACTTCTAACGCCGCTGCTCAAGTCCGGAGAAACTGGGCTGACATCACAGAAGAGGTGAATCCTGGAGCTGAGGAAGGATTTACCCTCGTCCAGGGTAGGAAGAGGCGCCGTGGCTCGGGGAATTCACCTACGACGGCTGCACCCTCCTCCAATGCCGGAGCTTCCAGGACCATTCGCCGACCTCAATCATCGGCGGGATCAGTGCCCCGAGCCCAAGAAATCAGGGCCACCAGGGCTCACATCGCGGATGCCAGGGCGCGGCAGGCGTCCTCTTCCGAGGAACACTGTGTGTACATCGAACACAGCCCCGAACTTGAGCCCTTCCACTACCTTAGGGCACTGGACAGGATGCTCGGAGGAACTGCCGGAGTCATCCAGATCACCAAGGTGAACGGCCACCAGCTCCTGGGACTGACCAACAGAGGCCTGGCCGAGCGCCTCATAAGTGAGGGCCTCGAGGTTGAGGGAACACTCCTCAGGGCATTCCCTTTCCGCAAAAGAGCGGAAAGGATTACAGTGGGTAACCTCCCCTTCTTTGTGGCGGACTCTGCTGTCATCACCGCCCTCTCTCCATATGGGCGGGTTACGTCCATCGCCCCTAAGCAGATGAAGGCGGGCCCCTACGTCTACGTCGATGGCCGGCGTGACGTCTTCATCACCCTACATGAGGGGATCACCATCGAGAGGCTTCCAACCCGCCTTGACATCAACATCAAAGGCCAAGCCTGGCCTGCGTACCTATCCTCGGGCATCAGGTGTTCCAGGTGCCACGGACAAGGGCATCGGAGGGCCATCTGCCCCCTGCTTGCAGGGCTGGCCAACAACACCAGAACGGCCCCACCGACCACTCCTGCTGGCGTCCCACCACCGACCACCCCTGCACCGCCTCAGCGGTCAGCAGCCCAGCCTCCTGCGCCAGCTCCCTCCAATCTAGCCATGGAGGTTTGCAGCGCTCCTCCCATGGCCCGAGCTGTGCTCCATCCATCCGCACCTCGGCCATCTCCACCAGCGACTCCAGCCTTACCTATGGAGGAGACGCCTTCTGCCCCTCCACCTGTGATCCCTGCTCCGTCCCTGCAGGTACCCAAGAATCCCGTGGACCCTCGCTCGGCGACGCCGCGTCATCCAGAGCCGACGCCTCCCGCTCGACCTGACTTCGCTGCCCCGCATGGCCCTCCGCCCATCCAGGAGACCCTCGGGCCTGCAGCCCCAACACAGGACGTGGAGATGTCCATCGTGGAGGAGACCACTGCGTCCTCCGCGTCATCAACAAGAAACGCAACGGGGGATGACCTCGTGGCGTTCATAGAAGGAAACCCCAGCGTGTCCTTTGCTAGGACGGACGCCCTTGGTCTTGGGCGGGAGGAGGTCCTGGACCTCCTCTCCTCGAGGACCAAGGCCCAGAGGAATGGACCCCTCCTGTCGCCTCCGCAGTGCGACGCCCTCGTCGGCCTGATCGGTCAAATTCTGGACCTGAAGCCCGGACACACCTCTAATTTATATAAGGTCCTTGGTCAAGTTAGAGCTGAGCTAACGAAAACACCAGCCGCAGCACCTACACCCCCACTGCCTGCGCCTCGGCCTACTGGGCCGACACCGCCCGTTCCCCACGAGGAGCAGATGACAGAAGAGCAAGAGGATGTCATGATTTTTAAAATCTTCAGAAAACTGAAGCACATGACCTGCCTAAGGCCCTTATATGATACAGGGATCGATGTTATTGACCTTAAGGACGCCATTTTATTCACCGAAGACACAGCGTCCCTCATGACGAAACTTTCACCTGCGCTGAAGGGGGTCCTCGCTGAATTCCTCGGCGCGGCCATAGAACTGGCTCGGAGCTACCATCACGATGTTGGCACCGATATGGACACACTTAGGCGGCGATGCCTTGATTCCTGACAACTTATAAATGTAAATATTTCTTTTTCACCCTCCTGGTTGAGTTGTAACATTGACTAACAGTCAATAAAAAATTTTTTAATTGTCAATTGTCACATGTCTACATATGTAGTACCAGGCCATGGTAGAGGGTTGTGACAGCTTGTACTGTAAGTACACCATATGTCTACATATGTAGTACCAGGCCATGGTGGAGGGTTGTGACAGCTTGTACTGTAAGTATACCACGCGTCTACACATGTAGTACCAGGCCATGGTGGAGGGTTGTGACAGCTTGTACTGTAAGTACACCATATGTCTACATATGTAGTACCAGGCCATGGTGGAGGGTTGTGACAGCTTGTACTGTAAGTATACCACGCGTCTACACATGTAGTACCAGGCCATGGTGGAGGGTTGTGACAGCTTGTACTGTAAGTATACCACATGTCTACATATGTAGTACCAGGCCATGGTGGAGGGTTGTGACAGCTTGTACTGTAAGTACACCATATGTCTACATATGTAGTACCAGGCCATGGTGGAGGGTTGTGACAGCTTGTACTGTAAGTACACCATATGTCTACATATGTAGTACCAGGCCATGGTGGAGGGTTGTGACAGCTTGTACTGTAAGTACACCATATGTCTACATATGTAGTACCAGGCCATGGTGGAGGGTTGTGACAGCTTGTACTGTAAGTATACCACGCGTCTACACATGTAGTACCAGGCCATGGTGGAGGGTTGTGACAGCTTGTACTGTAAGTATACCACATGTCTACATATGTAGTACCAGGCCATGGTGGAGGGTTGTGACAGCTTGTACTGTAAGTACACCATATGTCTACATATGTAGTACCAGGCCATGGTGGAGGGTTGTGACAGCTTGTACTGTAAGTATACCACGCGTCTACACATGTAGTACCAGGCCATGGTGGAGGGTTGTGACAGCTTGTACTGTAAGTACACCATATGTCTACATATGTAGTACCAGGCCATGGTGGAGGGTTGTGACAGCTTGTACTGTAAGTATACCACGCGTCTACACATGTAGTACCAGGCCATGGTGGAGGGTTGTGACAGCTTGTACTGTAAGTATACCACATGTCTACATATGTAGTACCAGGCCATGGTGGAGGGTTGTGACAGCTTGTACTGTAAGTACACCATATGTCTACATATGTAGTACCAGGCCATGGTGGAGGGTTGTGACAGCTTGTACTGTAAGTATACCACGCGTCTACACATGTAGTACCAGGCCATGGTGGAGGGTTGTGACAGCTTGTACTGTAAGTACACCATATGTCTACATATGTAGTACCAGGCCATGGTGGAGGGTTGTGACAGCTTGTACTGTAAGTATACCACATGTCTACATATGTAGTACCAGGCCATGGTGGAGGGTTGTGACAGCTTGTACTGTAAGTATACCACATGTCTACATATGTAGTACCAGGCCATGGTGGAGGGTTGTGACAGCTTGTACTGTAAGTACACCATATGTCTACATATGTAGTACCAGGCCATGGTGGAGGGTTGTGACAGCTTGTACTGTAAGTATACCACGCGTCTACACATGTAGTACCAGGCCATGGTGGGTTGTGACAGCTTGTACTGTAAGTATACCACGCGTCTACACATGTAGTACCAGGCCATGGTGGTGGGTTGTGACAGCTTGTACTGTAAGTATACCACGCGTCTACACATGTAGTACCAGGCCATGGTGGAGGGTTGTGACAGCTTGTACTGTAAGTACACCATATGTCTACATATGTAGTACCAGGCCATGGTGGAGGGTTGTGACAGCTTGTACTGTAAGTACACCATATGTCTACATATGTAGTACCAGGCCATGGTGGAGGGTTGTGACAGCTTGTACTGTAAGTATACCACGCGTCTACACATGTAGTACCAGGCCATGGTGGGTTGTGACAGCTTGTACTGTAAGTATACCACGCGTCTACACATGTAGTACCAGGCCATGGTGGGTTGTGACAGCTTGTACTGTAAGTATACCACGCGTCTACACATGTAGTACCAGGCCATGGTGGAGGGTTGTGACAGCTTGTACTGTAAGTACACCATATGTCTACATATGTAGTACCAGGCCATGGTGGAGGGTTGTGACAGCTTGTACTGTAAGTATACCACGCGTCTACACATGTAGTACCAGGCCATGGTGGGTTGTGACAGCTTGTACTGTAAGTATACCACGAGTCTACACATGTAGTACCAGGCCATGGTGGGTTGTGACAGCTTGTACTGTAAGTATACCACGAGTCTACACATGTAGTACCAGGCCATGGTGGGTTGTGACAGCTTGTACTGTAAGTATACCACGCGTCTACACATGTAGTACCAGGCCATGGTGGGTTGTGACAGCTTGTACTGTAAGTATACCACGCGTCTACACATGTAGTACCAGGCCATGGTGGGTTGTGACAGCTTGTACTGTAAGTATACCACGCGTCTACACATGTAGTACCAGGCCATGGTGGGTTGTGACAGCTTGTACTGTAAGTATACCACGCGTCTACACATGTAGTACCAGGCCATGGTGGGTTGTGACAGCTTGTACTGTAAGTATACCACGCGTCTACACATGTAGTACCAGGCCATGGTGGGTTGTGACAGCTTGTACTGTAAGTATACCACGCGTCTACACATGTAGTACCAGGCCATGGTGGGTTGTGACAGCTTGTACTGTAAGTATACCACGCGTCTACACATGTAGTACCAGGCCATGGTGGGTTGTGACAGCTTGTACTGTAAGTATACCACGCGTCTACACATGTAGTACCAGGCCATGGTGGGTTGTGACAGCTTGTACTGTAAGTATACCACGCGTCTACACATGTAGTACCACATGTAGAATGCAGTTTCACTTTAAGTTTGTGCTAACTTGCGGGGAGGGGGGTTATGCAAAAATATCGGGGAGTAATTCTAGACTGGTGTCTGCAAAAATTTAAGGAAAAATATCAACAAATGGTTGGAAAGCACGGAAATTGAAGCGGAATTTCCAAAATTTACCTCTTCCAACCAGAAATATATGTGATTACAATTAAACGCCATATTCTATATATAAATATATATGTAGATAGAATTTTACCTGAGTAATATTGATCTATAGAGGGCCGATGTTGTGGCTTTGTCACCGACCTGAGTCCACTAGTTGGCGGAGACGGTCAATAGATGGCGCTTATAGCTTTAGCGTCTATTTTAACGGGAGAGACGACTTTTCTCTTTTCAGAAATCTACAGCATTATATGAATTCCTATCTTTATATGTGTTACTAGACCGTCGCTAAATGTAACGGCTCTTCTCAAGCCACCCAGTTGTCCTCAGTACTTTTGTTGAATACCCGGGTTGCAACTCGATTTTTTATATAGCGGTTATATAAATGTATCACACAGTGAATAATTAATACATATATATGTGGCAATATCGTTGCGGGGTTTCTTATTGTTGGATGCGAATGGTGAGATTTGGTTGAAGCGCAGCCGTTTGAGTGGAAGTTGCAGCATACAGTTAGGAATAATCAGGACACGTGATTGAGTTTGAAAATAAAGGCAACGGGTTGGAGGAAAGAAAGTTTGATAAGAGCTGAGCGATTTGACTTATTAATTAACTGATCACATGGCGGTGATTGTACTTAGCTGTGGGATGAGCAGAGGGGGAGAGGTCTAGAGCCGATGTCACCTCCTTGGGAGCCAAAGCGTAACTGACATTTCTTGCTTTTCGATTTAACACCAAGCTTCAGTTTCTCTCTGATTGGTTGAGATATGATCACATGGTGTTTTCCTATTGGTTGACCTACTTAGTGGTTCCTCCCTAATTGGCCGGCGGCTCTCCTTGATGAAAGATGGCCTGCCTGGTATATCCGATTTCGTCAGGAAGTATTGGGTATCTTGACGCTTATAGCTTCGACGGATATTAGATACGTCCTGTTTTTGCCGGAAGTATTGAGTGCATCTTGGCTAAAATAACTTCTGCGGTCACTAGAGACGTCCGGTCTCTGCCCCTGCAATGTTGACACAGGGGTGCCAAAATAGTCGTGCCAGCTTTAGTCTTACTTCCTATATCTTTTGTTACTTTCTTTCCTCCAGTTACCTTGTTCTTTATTAAGTCTTTGAAAATCATACATGATATATACATAGTGGGTCGGGGTTGCATTTAATTATATACAAATTATGACAGATGCGCCCCCTACATGTGAAGAATTCAAGAAGGGGTTAGCCTGAGAGAATTCTGTAAAGTGAAAAATAATTTTGTGGGAAAATTAGTTGTGGGTATGGAGGGGCTATATACAAACATTGCTGGTAATATAAAAGTAAAATAGAATGGTGTTGATGATATAGGTTGAGTATAATTAATAGAAATCAAAAATTTTTAATTGTAAGAAATCAAGGAATGTTATGGTACATAGTGGATTAAAAGAAAAGAAAATGCGCCTAAACGAATTCTACTCGAGTTAAGAAATGAATTCGAGGGGGTTCTATTTAGGCTTTGAAATCAAAATAAAAATAATATAAAAATAGTTGAATGAAATCAAAATTGAATGTGTTTGGTTGAATGGTGAGAAAAAAAAAAAAGAAAAATGCCTAACCATATTCTAGCTCGAAATTGGGAATGAAATCGAAGGAATTCTATTAGGTCTTTTGAGAAATCAAAAATAAAAAAAATAAAAAGTTGGAAGAAATCAAAGTGAATGCTTGGTGCGTGGTGAGAAAAAGGAAAAATGCCTAATTACTTTTTTGCTTGAATTTTGGAAAGGAATTCGAGGAAATTTCATAAGGTCTTTTGAGAAATCAAAGTAAAATAAAAATAAAAAGTTGGAAGAAATCAAAGTGAATGCTTGGTGCGTGGTGAGAAAAAAAGGAAAAATGCCTAATTATATTCTAGCTCGGAATTGGGAATGGAGACCGAGGGAATTCTATTAGGTCTTTTGAGAAATCAAAAATAAAAATAAAATAAAAGTTTTTTGAGCGAAATCAAAGTAGAGTGCTTGGAAAAAAGAAAAATGAAAAATAAAAAGATTTCAACAACAAAGGGTGATTTAATGTTTTTAGTTTAATCGAAAGTCAGTGAGTTTTCGTTGATAATTGAGTTGTGGTAATATAAATCAAGTGGTAAGTAGAATGATAATTGATAAATGAAAATGATAATATAACTAATTGGAAAAAAAAATGATAATTAATGATTAAAAGTGGCAATAAGTTGAATAAATTGATAAATTGATTAAATATTTACATTTTTAATTGCGAGAAAATAATGAAAATGATTGATATGAAAAATAAGGTGTATTGGTTGGAACCCTTTGGTATCTACATGCCCTGATCTAAATGTATTGATTGTTCCATTTTGCCCTATAAATGTTTTACTTGCTCAATTATGCCCTATAAATTTTTTGTCTCATCTGTAGCGACACTTAGGTGAAAAACGTGATTCTAGCCCTCAAGTGCGTTTATGCTGTGTGTACAGGAGACATGGAAATCTATATAACCTTTAGGTGTAATTTTTTGTCTTTGTGTGTGTGTTGTGAAAAATGTTAGAAGTCGGTTGTGTAAGAGATGTGTGAGCTAGTTCTAGGTGTTGTTTCGTGGACGTGTAATTGGGTGATAAAAATCGATATGTAGACTCGAACTGGAATCAAAATCGGTGGCGTAGCGAGGTTCCCAGTTGACCTCAATAGGGGATCTTCTCATTGTAATTAGAGATACGGAAGTGGTGTGTGTCGGGCAAACGAGAGGGAATGAAATTGGAGATCGGACGAGGGCGCTTCGCTTTGTTTACAGAGGCCGAATTTATCCGCTGCGGCCTACACTTCCGTCGTGGTGTCTCAAATTCTCGTTTCCTGCCGTCTATTTATTTTTGGTGCGGCTCAGATCTTGTTTTTGGAGCGTGATTTCTCCGACACTGTTTGGTCATCTTTTCAGTTACTGCTATCTCTTCGGAGTTTATTTAGATTTTCTGCGAGGATGGTTCCTAAAATTAGGAGAAGTTTTATAAATGCTTGTCCAAAATTAAAAACTGCCTCTTGTAGTTCGAAGATTTTCTGAGCGGGCATGGTGTATATAAACAAGTAATTGATGAATAAAATTGGAATATAGTTGTATGGCAGAAGTAACAAACAAAGGATGAAAATCAGATGGAAAATAGGGTATTGCCCCATGTTCGTCCACATTTTTGTAACTGGGGACTCTGAAATATTTGCTTGAACCTTATAAATTGTAGAATTTGAATGATTGGTAGGTTCGCAGTTCTCCTGTTTGATATCTTTAGGGAGTGGTGTGATATGATTGAGCTGGTTGTCAGGTTTGCAGTTTTTAACGTCGGGGAAGAGTGATGTAAATCGTCTTGTTGAAAAAATGGTAGGGTCTAAATGCCTGAAAGGTTCGCTGCTGGTGGGTTTGAACCTTAATGACTCTGTTGGGAATAATTCGGGTGTTAAATGTTTGAAAGGGAACGTGTAATTGGGGTTGTGTTTTATATGATAGGTGTTAACGGCGGGTGGTGATATATAATGGATTTTTTCTGTATACAGTTTAAGTTTGTTGACGTGGATTGTGTCAGTGTCTCTTTGAAGTGGTTGATTTGGTCGATCTATGCGGACCACATTTGGTGAAATAATTTCTAATATGGTGTGAGGTCCTGTGAAATATGGCGCAAGTTTCCCTGTATTTGGGTGGTGATATAATTTTACTAACACTAGATCACCTACTTCGAAATGTGGTTGCTTGTGTCGTTGGTCATAAGTGGTTTTGTCTTGTAAATGTTTGTTTTGTGTGCGTGTGTGATATGTTTGGTGTACGAAATTTTGTTTTGTTTGTGGGTTTTACTTGTTTGACGATGTCTTGTGTCATGTGTTGTGGTCTGCCAATACATTGTGAAGAGATAAGTTGGTGTAATTTCGGCATTATTTGTATTTTGAAAATCCGGACGTTGTATCCATTTATTAAATCGAATGGTCGTTGTGACTTTAGTAAAAATGCTATTCAGTGGCATTAGGGTGGAATTGAGTGAAAAATGAGGCTTACGACGTGAACACGCTTTGAGTGAGAGACGTGTCACAGGCTTGGTGAAAGGCGTCTGTGGCCTGAAGTGAAAAAGTTTTGTGGGTGACCTGTGACACGAATCGAAAAAAAAAAAAAATTGTGAATGAAAAGGTGTCACGCGAAATCCTTGTTTGTACAAAATTTTACCTGTTCTCACTATGAACAACAAATTTATTAAAGTCATATATCGAAATTTCTATTGTTAGAGTATATGGTACCTTTTAAGGTGAACATTTTTTAGTGTTTTGGGTAGACGAGATGATTGTTACTAACGACGGTGCATGCGTTTGTTTGTGGTTGTCGTCTTTTGGCGCGAGTGTCGTGCTTGTTGGGCGGGTTGTGCGTGTTTGCTAGCGTGAAAACCGTCCTTTGGATGGATGTTGTCGGTGTATTGTTGTTGCGAATGTTGTGATTGTTGCTAAATACGTTTGTGGGATTGTTGTGAGGTACATTTTTATGGCGTGGCGTCGTATGGTCATGCATATATTTTGTGTGGTAAGTGTGTGAGCTGTACTGACACGTTTTTTTTTTTTGGCATGGTGAGGGTTGAAACCGTTGTGGCTTGTATTTGAGGGCATATAGTACTGATAATTGGGTTGAGTGATAAACATGGTAGTGGGGTCAATGAATGCAGGCAAGGGTTGTCCTGTGTGACAAATTTGATTGTAGTGCGAGTCCTTTCGGACAGGTTTGGTCTAGCCCGTGCGTGCATTCATTGAGTACAAAGGTTAGATATGGTTAAAGGGGTAGGTAGGTTAGATAGAAGTTCAAAGTCAATTCCTTGACGGCATAGGGTGGGTGCCTACCTCAGTTCAACAGGTCTCCTTTGGGACGCCTTGGTTTGGAGTGGTTGGCTTGGGGCTCGGGACTGCTCGCACCGTCCGCGAAATTGAAGTAAAGTCCGGTACTGGAAGATCATTTTGGGATCGTTTGGGCTGTCCCGGGTCGCGGGGGTTGGTTTCGGGGACTGTGTACGGCATGGCGGTGGATGACTCCTCGGTGGTCGGTGTCCGGTCTTGGTGACACTCGCCTGGGGTTGGCGGGGGTTGTGTCCGTCGTCCTCCCCGGGGAATGGTGCTCCGGAATTCCGTCTCACTTTGTGGGGCGTTGACACGTCGGAGGGCCACGGTCATTTGCCATATGATGGCCGCTAGAAGGCGCCTGGTCGCTTCTCTTCTTGTCCGCTTCTTTTCCGCTGGTTTTGTCATTGCCTTTTGATTTGCTGGTGTCTGGGCTAATTTCCATCTTGATCCTGATTAAGCTCCATAATCTTTATCCTGATTAAGTTCCATAATCTTTATCCTGTCGACTTAACCGTTCTGTGGCAATATCGTTGCGGGGTTTCTTATTGTTGGATGCGAATGGTGAGATTTGGTTGAAGCGCAGCCGTTTGAGTGGAAGTTGCAGCATACAGTTAGGAATAATCAGGACACGTGATTGAGTTTGAAAATAAAGGCAACGGGTTGGAGGAAAGAAAGTTTGATAAGAGCTGAGCGATTTGACTTATTAATTAACTGATCACATGGCGGTGATTGTACTTAGCTGTGGGATGAGCAGAGGGGGAGAGGTCTAGAGCCGATGTCACCTCCTTGGGAGCCAAAGCGTAACTGACATTTCTTGCTTTTCGATTTAACACCAAGCTTCAGTTTCTCTCTGATTGGTTGAGATATGATCACATGGTGTTTTCCTATTGGTTGACCTACTTAGTGGTTCCTCCCTAATTGGCCGGCGGCTCTCCTTGATGAAAGATGGCCTGCCTGGTATATCCGATTTCGTCAGGAAGTATTGGGTATCTTGACGCTTATAGCTTCGACGGATATTAGATACGTCCTGTTTTTGCCGGAAGTATTGAGTGCATCTTGGCTAAAATAACTTCTGCGGTCACTAGAGACGTCCGGTCTCTGCCCCTGCAATGTTGACACAGGGGTGCCAAAATAGTCGTGCCAGCTTTAGTCTTACTTCCTATATCTTTTGTTACTTTCTTTCCTCCAGTTACCTTGTTCTTTATTAAGTCTTTGAAAATCATACATGATATATACATAGTGGGTCGGGGTTGCATTTAATTATATACAAATTATGACATATACATTTTGAGCTTTTTGGAAAACATTGTTTTAAACATTTTACCATGACGAGCCAAGCCCTCCCAATATTTTTCATCGCAGTAATGACAGTAGAAGTTTTTTTGTTTTTATGTGTAAAAAAGCATTCGTGTTTTAATGTTTTCATTTATTATATATAGATGGCGCGTTATAACCATTGTATAATGCTGTCTTTAAAATGTAAACCAGATACAAATATATTCTATAAAATAATCCCTCGCATTAATATTGAGTAAAATTAATCTCCAGGGAAAGGAAAGGACACAGAAAAGGCACTTTTCTCTGGAGGCCTGATTAATTTTATACAAATATATATATTTTTAAAGTTATAAATTCATTTGTACAGTTTTTTTTTTAAATTATTATCTTTAAACTTTAATTTTTTAGTCTAAGGCGCGAATTCGGCTTAAAATTGAAGACATTGAAGACATCAACTGTTCTACAACTCAGGTCCGAGCTTCCAAGACTTCAGTGGAATACACCATCCAGATCCGATACTGAATGTGGTAACTTTTTCTCCAATATATTGTAACGTAGAAAATATTGGATGAGGTGGGCAGAGCCAACTGTGTTTACACCAAAATATTTACAGAAGAACCTGCTGGTTCATAATATGCTTAGTATCCACTTCAGTGTTAAGTGGGCAACACTAAGTTGAGCCAACTTTAGCTTTATTGTACCTCAATGTGTACCGGATATAGACAATGTCTCTATTTATACTCGCCGCAGCCATGTCTCTCTAGAAAGCTACGACACATGTGTTATTTCCTAGTATCCTGATTGGTGCGATCAACACGCCAACTTCTCATTGGCCGCACACGACCTGATAACCCGCCACGCCACTTTCTGGGACACCAGACTTTCCATTTGTAGTAGTTTGTATAACATCTTTTAAGGTGTTTCTATAGATCTTTTAATTCAGCAGCGAGTTTTAAAAATGTTTGCACACTGTTTTTAAATTGTAACAGTTCAAACGAAGAGAGCTGATACACCGCACATAGATAACAAATTTATTGTGACAAGATAGCTTATCTTGGATCAAACACTTTTTATTCAAATGCTCCGATATTTCGACAAGGACGACCGCCTAGCTTCTTCTAGGAGAGAATGGTCTCTAGAAACTTTCTATCTAGAAAGTTAAACCATAACTATATATTATGATACATTAGTGCGCCATCTGTTATGAAAATTCCAAACTATTATAGACGCGTATGATTCTTTTGAAAATTAAACAATTTATATTGCCCTTAATTTTTCCATTGCAGTAAGGGCAGTAGATATTGTTTAATTTTCAAAATAATCATAGGCGTCTATAATAGTTTCGAATTTTCATAACTATATATATTAAGGTGAAAATATCAGACTTCCAGGGATACATTTATTTTAAATATATAAACAAAATATTTGAAAAGAAACTTATGACTGGAAGTCTGATATTTCATCTTAATATTGATACAAAGGATCATTTTATTGGAACTATAACTATCTATAAAGGGGTAACTTTTTATAGAATTTTTTTATAGACCAGCTTCTGGAAGAAGATAGCCGGTCGTCGAGATATTGGAGGATTTCAATAAAGTTGTTCGATTCAATATAAGCTCGCCATAATTAACGAACACATTGGAGGTATGAACACTCGCTATGTTGATGACATCACACTGCTAGCAAAAAAACAAAGAAGACCTGAAAGTGATTATTGACAAAGTTAAAGAAGTGAAATGTTTTTGGTTTAAAATCAAATATCAGCAATAATAAAAATCCTAAATAATTGCAATTAGATATTCAATGAATGAAAGGAAGAAAGAATTGCAACGAGTTTCTTTATTCTGAATGTTGGCGAGCTTTCAGGCGTTAGCCTATCTTCAGGCCGATTTCGCAAAAAAAATTTCTTTATTCTGAATGTTGGCGAGCTTTCAGGCTGAAGATAGGCTAACGCCTGAAAGCTCGCCAACATTCAGAATAAAGAAACTCGTTGCAATTTTTTCTTCCTTTCATTCATTGAATATCTAATTGCAATTATTTAGGATTTTTTTTTGTGTATTATCTAAATGGAACTGTCTCAGATGAAATAATAAAAATACCGATAATATAAATATCTTTGAAATTCAACAAGACAAATTTGATAGAGTTGATCACTTCATATTCTTAGGATCCAGGATTGATAAGACGGGAGGATGTTTAGAGGAAGTGAAGAGAAGAATAGAATTAGGAAGGGACACAATGATGAAATTGGACAAGATTGTGAAAAATAAAGACATTCGAGACAAAGAGGAGAATTGTAGAGACTGGTATTCTCCGTATATATGTGAGAAATGGACTCAGAAAAGAAGAGAGAAAAATAATTGAAGCTTTTGAAATGTGGACCTGGAGAAAGCTACTTAGAGTGCCATGGACAGATAAAAGGGTAAATATTTCCATATTAAATGAAATTAATCCTGGTAGATCCCTAGAATCCCAAATATGTAAACAAAGACTGGCCTACTTCGGACATATAATGAGAGCAAATGGTTTAGAAAAGAGGTTGGTGTTGGAAAAATTGAAGGAAGACTTGCAATAAGCTGGTTAGAAGGGGTCAAGAAAACTACAGGAAGGTCACTAGATGTGAGTAATGGTGATTGTTAGTGATAACAATATAAAATTGGAGAATATTTGTCCATAGGGTCACCAAAAGTTAATGGACGCTAACAACATCCATCTATTACGGGGAGGATTTTAAAGCAGCATTTATTGGTGGCACGTCCAATTGGTCATTATTTTTATTGGACACCGCCATTACCCTGGTTAACTCTTCGCCCCACTGCCACCGTTAAATACGTCATCTGTCCATGTAGGGATAATTTATTCCCTTATATAGTGGTTCTTTATACAAGTCATAGCAAAGTAACCTTTCTAATATCAAACTTATGTAGAGTCAATAGTATTTGGCCAATTCTGGAATAATTAAAAATCAACGAGAATAGTTGATATTTATTCCGATAGACTTTCAGTTGCACGATAAGGAGATGCCTTTTTCATAATTTATGCACCTTATCCCAGTACAATATCACATTTGTACTATTTTTTCACATTGTGTCGCGGTCTCACACAATTCTGGCCTTAACTACCCGTTTCATGATTTTTCAGGATGCCTGAATGACCAATTTTTTGGTCGTTGAGGTACAGTTTGCACCACGCTGATGAGGGCCAACAGCCCGAAACGCGTCCGTGGTTAGCTTTTCTTGATTAATCAAGATTTGGTACTTGGCCAATTCTGGAATAATTAAAAATCAACGAGAATAGTTGATATTTATTCCAATAGATGGCGCAGGCCATCAGCAACTTTCAGTTGCACGATAAGGAGATGCCTTTTTCATAATTTATGTAGAGTCGTTATGGTAGAATTAAACACTTTAGATATTATTGTATTTCTTCGTCTTTTTAAAATGTTGGAATTTAAAACGAATTCGTTACCATATTTCATTCTCTACCTTCTCAAAAAGTAACGGAATAATATGGGGACATTATATGATTCTGAATACTTTATTAAGCCTTGTGAACTAGGAGAATCTAAAATGTGTCAATTCTATTTATAGTTTTTGACATTTCATTCTGGAGGTGTTGGAAAATCGACCCAAGTAAGGACACAGATACATCTTGATATAGAATGCTATTTAAAAGAATTCGGAATATATGTCTTTTTTAATTCAACGTGTCATAAATATTTGTTTCACTTTTATAAAAATATATACAGTAGAACTTGGATAATTCGAACCCCAAGGGACCATAAAAAAATTCGAATTATCCAAAAATTCGAATTAAAAACGGAAATTCTATTTATAGGAAATTCTAGGGACCAAGATAAATATTCGAATTAAAGAGGTTTTCGAATTAAAGAAGTTCGAATTATCCAAGTTCTTCTGTATTTACATTCTAAAATACCAGTTACACCAAACTTTTATCTAGACAAGGAACAACTACCATACGCAAGAATTGGCGGCTTGCCATGGCAACATATGCAAATTTGGCGTCGGTGGACGAAGTGGTATAAACCGTCGGTTTCCGACAGCCACGACCCGGGCCCTTTTTTTCTGAATAAAAAATTGCTCCAATGGCCCCCGATTCTTGCAAAAAGTCCATTCCCACCAGTGAGTGCAAGTAACCAAACGGGGCTCTGGAAAATTTGTAAGTGCTAAAGTCGAACATGCTTTCTACATGTGTAGACATGTGGTGCACTTACAGTAAATACAGTCGTCAAATATTGCCAACCATGATTATCATGGTCTATTCCACGTGTTATAGAGATAATAATAAAATAACATATGCAAATTAGTTCTTTAAATTAAAGATACTCCAGCCAGTAAATATGTTTTATTGTCTCGACAAAAATCTTACAAAAAGTAAAAGATTTACTGGCCGAAGTATCTTTAATTTAAAGAACTATGCATGCCGGCCAGGCAGCCTCTATCTTTACGATATGCAAATTAGTTTAATATTGCGTTCCAATACTGATGAAGAACGGATGCATATACTTATTTACCCCCAATTAATAAACCACTTTTATATATTGAACATATATCTCACAACACAGTAACTTGGGTGTTGGAAATGTCAGCCAGTGATATATCTACAACTGAACTATGATTCAGTTGGCGAGATGGTGAAATCGAGAAAAAACAACAAAGCAATGTGTATAATTGTTAAAACGAATATTAGAGCAAAAGTTTCTTTATTTTTATTATTGGCTCTACATTACGGTCTCCGTTTTAGCACTATGTTGTCGAGCAGAAAAGTGGTATTCTCTCTTCCCCAACAACCACTCCATATTAACAGCTGAGTTATACAGAGATGAGATATCCCTTTGTATTCTTGATTGCCCCAAACTTCAGGAGGTAAGACAGTCACATATCTATCACAGTAAATAAGTCAAACGTTTTTCTCTGAGATGTTGATCGATGAGATATTTGTCTACTTGTACCAACAGTTATACAGCTGGGAATATCGTTAGAGAATGGAAAAAGAAGATAAGACACGTAGTGGTCATGTCTCTCCACCAAAACTGTATATAGTTGATTATCTAGTTACTTTCTTCATTGTTTGCTTTGATCTTACACTCCGGCATATGTAAGACGTCTTAACAAAAGTCTTGTTGTTGAACAGCATTCAATGGCTAGGAATGCAACTGTATGCAAATACGGCCCGACAGTTGTATATGCAAGTTTCTGTGCTCTGACCGCGTTTGAAAGAAGACATTAAAATAAGCTCCGAGATAATTTTTTTTTAATTATTTTATTTATTTTCTTTTTTGGGGATAAATACCTATCTAAAACCCTCCTTTCTCTCTCTTTGATTCTATAATTCGCCATTTTAGATTTAATGTTGAACTAGTTATATCTTATTGTTGGAGTCCCGAGTGTTGTGTGGAACCATTCTTACAGAGCGGGGGTTACTTGGAAGAAGTCAGCCACGCGCTCAGATCAATTTTGTCATGTCCACAGCAATGGCATAGTTTCTCCACAGTACAATTAAAAAATATACCAGTAGAGATTCTAGGAGGAAAAAATAGCGTTTTCTAGCAACTACTACTAAAAATGAGGGTTTTGTAATCATTTTCAAACACCCGCTTTCTTTCGCCAATTTGCATAGCAATTCGGAATTATTGTCAGCTAGTGTGAGCGTAGTAGCTACTGCGACATCTGGTGAAACGCCCGGGATAATAGCATCGCAAGTCCAGGACGGCTCCGAAGATCGCATATCTTTAAGAAAGTTACAATTTGAGGGCTCCATTGAATATTGCGAGGAGATTGGCGGACTAATGGTATAAACCCCACCAGTGAGTGCAAGTAACCAAACTGGGCTCTGGCACATTTTTAAGTGCAAGCTTTTAACTGCTTTCTAAATGTGTTGTCATGTGGGACACTTACAGTAAAAGCTGTCGCTAACTACCCGCCATGATGATCGTGGCATACTTGGAATAAGTACCACCACCATTCAATATCCCCTGTGAGGTCTTGAGATGTCTTCCCTTCCCAAGAACATCAGCCAGTTCTTCTACGGCTTCACCCAGACTGCACTGCCTTTCAAGCTGAACTCTTAGCAATTCTCTGAGCAGTTCAACTCGCGGAGGTAAAGTCAACCAACCTTTGTCTCGGACTGCAAATCCGCTTTAGCATCTATCTGTACCTCTGGACCAGCACGATCATCTTTAGTGGCGGAAATAACACAAGTCCTGAACAGAGCACCCCACATTAAACTGTGCTGGGTACATGGAGCCAACGGCAATGAACTAGCAGACAGGGCACTACTTCTGTCCTACCACATTCATACTCCATCTTGCCTCGAAATCTATTGCATATGGCTGCTCTAACGTCATGGACAGAAATATATTCCAGGACCACTCAACCAGATCCCTAAGAAGAATTGCCTCCACTCCAAGCCGTCTCCATACCAACAATCCTCCACGGAGAGGCCACTGTCCTAACGGGCCATGTACTGGCAGACATTACACTTGACATCTTTGAACCAACCCAACCTGCCCTCACTGTTCGGAAGAGTCGCAGACAGTTGATAACCTCCTCTTCAACTGTCCTGCTTTCCCGAGACAAAGGATGCAAACAGCTATCCTTCTTGGACTGGCCCACCTCAACTCTACATCTATGGCCAGCTTCGACCTCAGCAGGGAACTTCCTGGTCAACTGGTTTAACTCAGCAATATATCCATTCAGGACACGAATAAAAGTGCTTAGCACTAGTCCGTACTGGTGAGCTGGACAGTCCGGGTAGTTGGCGTTCTGTGCTCCCTGGGTTATAAATCTCTCTCTTGAGGTGTCACCCTACATTGACGGGGCTTTTATCCCGAAACCTTCAGGTGGACTTCGTGACAAGTTGTTGCAGAGAGGTGTCGGTTTATAAGGGGAAAGTACTTTTTCCAACTTAATTCTCAAGGCATTTTCTCACATTTTATTATATTTAAACAGTATGTATATAATATATGCATATATATATATATCTCCCACTATAAGTTAAATACACCTGAGATATGACCTGGTGGACCGCCATGGTGTTCAAGGCGCCGTTTGTTTAAGGAAGCTAGGCGACCGCCACCACCATCACGGAGGAATGAGACGACAGTATGTAAATAGAGTTTACTACTGGAGGAAGGTCCACCCTTCAGCCCTCCTATAAAAACCCCGGAACGGCTTGAAAATCGGGGAAAAATCCAAGCGGCTGCGGATCGAAGCTGGCTTGCCGCGGCTCAAAGTTCGCTGACCTCTGATCGAAGTTGGCTGACCTCTGATCGTACCTATTGTTTTTCTTGCGCTTGCGCTTCCTTCTCTTGCGCGGGATCTTCATGGTGCGAGTCTTGGAGGAGCTGCACTTGTTGGAGAGCAGGCACGACTCCGAGATGGCGCCCCGGAGCTCGTTGATGAGTTGGTCGACGTTGGGCTTGATGCACATGTAGCAGATGTCGGGGTTGCCCGCCAGGCCGTTGAGGCCCACGCCGGCGATGGAGGTGCACACGCGCTCGGCGTCTTCGGCCACCTTCTGCAGGAACTCGACGTCGCACAGGTCGGGCCGCGGGTAGGCCGTGACAGAGAACCTGACCACCGCCTTGATGTACTCCGGGACGTCGTCGCTCTCCCGCGGCTTGGTGACGCACCTCCCCCGCTTACACACCGTCCTGGTGTCTGCAACATGGCACGGGGATATATGTCAACACGGGGATTCGTGCTTAATTTGGAAAAAAAAAGCGAATCAAAGAAATAATAATGTGCTCTAGACCTATAGTGACATTTATCTAGCTAATTCAGTCAGCGTTCGAGGGTAACAGACAGTTAAACTCTCGAATTCAAGCAATAGAGCCTTTTTAACAACAGGTCTGCAATATAATTTGCATGTCATGGGATATAAACATTTATTTCAGAAATAAAATTCCAAGTGGGGATCCACACATTCCTGCCATCTCCTGCTCATTGGTTGAGAACGTATCCCTCCACCTCATGGTCCGTTTTATTGAACAATCCAAAGGCATCGAATTCGCTTAGGGAAAGGCGCAGACTATTATGAAGCGGAGTCCAACACTTCCATTTCATCCTGGCAAGTTATGTACGGGCGAGAGGTAATTCTCGACACAGTTCGGACAAGAAGAGTTCTAGTACTTCCTCGCTGCACAGGATTGACTTAGTGTTTGGGGGAAATGTTTCTAGGTGTGTGTGTATCGTTATTCTTTTCTTTTTTTCACGCATTTCAAATTAAACAAATATATATGTATTTAAATTTTTAAAAAGGCATATCCTGACCACGTTCACGTGAACTTTTAGACGGCAGAGCGCTATCTAGTGGAACAGAAGTCAACTAACCGTTGATTTAGCCTGTTTCCTGATATTTGGCCAACCCATTTTCTTGATAAATAAAAATAAAAGTTCATGTGAACGTAGTCAGGATATGCCTTTTTTGATTTTAATAACAAACACTGACCTATTTTTTATTATATTTACACACACATAAATATGTATATGTAGTAATGTATAGTTGTTGTATCTTCTGTTGGATGAATGCAGTGTGGTATGTTGGTTTGCAGTCGTGGTGGCCACAATTATTAGAGTGGTTTCAGGCGTGATTGGAATTACACAAAAGGACGAGACATGTTGGATGGCACCATAGAGATGGCGAGCGAGTGAGTTTAGCCTACACTCGTCAGGGGAGCTCTGTCATTTCTGTCTCAAAGCGGACTAATCTGTTTGCATAAGAAGGGGGCATACCCGACTTGTTTTTCGGACCTCTTTCCTCCTTCTGGCATCGACTGTCACTCACTCGAAATTTTATTTGTCACTTTGGCAATTACATTATACATTTATACAACACATGGAGACATAGATATATTGGAATATATTACAACAGTTTATGCCCCGGTTGATGAAAATTAGCTTATGGTGATTATAGATGAAATCATAAGATAATTAAAATTGGGGAAAATAATTTGTATACAAATTGGTTTAATGTATTATGGGGTTGTAGAATTATAACATTGGGTATGTTTTCCCTAATAATAATGATTAACAATAAAAAGAGAAATGTTAACAAATAATAATGTTAAGCCCAATGTATAAAAATATATGAAAAAAGATTTTTGAAAATGTAAAGATATAAATATAAATTTGGGCGATTATATACAGCATTGAATGTTGGAATTAATAATTGAAAGTGCATTGAATTATAGGGTGAGCTAATTTAAAAAGTCTAGATAGGTGGACATAGAATAGATTCTGGTACTGCGATGCAATGCGACATTATGGGATTGTATGCATTGGTCCATCTACGGTATGCTGAAGGTATTCGACATGGGCTGTCCTATCAGACGGATTTGGGAATAGGTGGTGGAAACTTTGGTCGAGAAAAAGAGTGATAGAAAGTGTGGCAGAGAGAGAGTCGTTCTGTCGCATAAAAAATAATAATAACGATTTGGCCAGTGAAAGTGAGGTGATTGAGAAAAAAAATGCCCGAATAATATAAAAAAAAAGGTGGGGGGCGTTGATGCTCGAACCGGGCCGTGAATGAAAAAAAAAAAAACTCATCTAACTAGCTGCTCAAGTTCAACTGTTGGGAAGGTTACAGCGAAGTAACGATCTCTCTGATAAGGTATGGGCTGAGATGTCATGAGAATTTGGTGGGTAATGGTGTCGATGCATTTTCTAAAATTTTAACTTAAAAATCTAAAATTAGGATTTAAAAATTGAAGTTGAGAAAAAAAAATTAAAATTGAAAATTGTGTGTGATGAATGTTGGTACAATAGTATAAGAAGTAAAAATGATTATAAACATTGAAGATTAAAAATATAAGTTATCATCTCGATTGTTCATATAAAAATAAAAAGACAAAAGTAAAAACATGAAAAAACTCGAGATATATTTGAAATAATTCATTAATATAAATATGCGAAACATAAAAAAAGATGTGAGTATTTGAAATGATTAAAAATAGAAAAGTAATATGATATGAAAAGAAAGTAACAATACTAAATAATTTTAAAGTAGGAAATATATAGAACAGTTGGCGTTCAAGCCAAGACAATCTTTAAGTATACATGGATTGATGTAGAGGTTTCGGCGTGGTTGCTTGTCATGTGTGTGTGTTCTTATGTAATGGTGCTGTGGAATGGTTGAACAGTGGTACTATAGCTGCGGTTTTACTTTTCGCTCGTCGATGTGAGGCATGGAACTGCCATGGTAATGATGGGCCAGGTGAAGATGGATGTGTCCGTGTGGTGGTTGGCAAAAAAAAAAAGGAAGGCGGTAAAGTAATACGACGGCATAGCAGCTATAGACAGTGGAATAGATAAGTGTGCCATTGTAGGAGTGATGTGTGTCGTGTGCTATATGACTATGGCATGGGGAATGTAGTTATATCGGTGTTCGTAGGTCGATGTATTTCGACATAAGTTTGACTAGGTAAATGTTTGTTCACGAAGTGTTAGGCCAGATATGCTCTTGATGAGACTTGCGACGCGGACACGCTTTCGAGTGTGAGAGAAAAAAAAAAAGATAAATGTGTCACAGGGAAAAAGGAAGGCATAATGTAGCCTGTTAAAAGTGAAAAAAAAAGTGTTATCGAGTCGCTGTGACACGTGCGAAAAAAAAATTATAAATGGAAAGGTGTCACATGAAATCGTTGTTTGGGTAAATAATCTAGCCTAATTCATCATGAACAACAGGTTTACTGAAGTCATAGGTGGTAGTTGTACGAACATACAACGAGATTTTGTGAATGTTGATGTTTAATTGTGAACGAGAGAGAAAAATTTCGCTAAGTGGGAAGCGAGTGTAAATTTTACATTTCAAATACATTGGTAGAGGGGACGTAGCTTTTGAGGGAATTGAACGGTCCCGCGTTATATTTAACCTTTGTTGTTGAAGAAAAGATGGTTGATTAGTGATGATTTTGAAATTTTGTTAATTTATATTGGAAAATGGATTTTGAAAAAGGAATGTTGATAAGGTAGCGAAAATCATCAATGGAATAAGGACATGGAAATATAGCAAAACTTTTTTTTTTTTTGAGACGTTTACACGTAATGGTGTAGATGGAATAAAAAAAACAATGGTTGCCTGTAAAGTCGGTTTTACGGGCGAAGATTTTACGTGACAACGGTAGAATATTTATTGATATGAATATAATTATATTGCACAATAGGAACAAGGAATTGAATGAAAATAAGAATTGCACAAATTTTAACTATAGAAATATATTTTGTTTACTAAAACATTGTACATGTAAACTTAAACTTAACTAATTCCTATTTGAGTGATTTTGTTGAGGATAGGACGATGATAGGAGAAATATGAAATGAAAGGAAGTGTTTCTGCTGTAATGTGTCTTGCGAAAGTCAAGTCGATAGTTGTTCCTTTTAACGTAGTTGACTTAGAAACGTTTGATACGCAATCAAGATTATACGTATTTTTCATGAATTTAAGAAACGAGTTGTCAGGCTTTACGTTTTTGTTAAAATCACCACACAGAAGAATCGGTATACTAGAATCAACTTGCACGAACGGTGGCACGTACTGGCTGTTGTGAATGTACGGACCGAGTCCTTGCCATAGTAACATTCCAATATCCTGCATACTAGCTCCTGGATGAATATATACAGCACCGAGTATAAACTTGAAGCTAGTATTAGCGGCGAAGCAAGTAACTTCAGTCATGCACATGTCACCCTTGGTTTTAATGACACGAGTTACGTCTGTAATCGCAACTTGGAACACTTCCGCCGTAGATGTCGATGATAATTTACGATAGATCGCCACTCCACCAGCCGCGTTGGTATTTGAAAATCAAAACACTTATTCAGATCGAAGGTTCTAATTTTTGCTAAATAAATTTGAAATTAAATAAAATTTGTAATTGTAAATGATGAAGTTGAAAATTAAAACATTTACTTAAATTAGATGTTAAAATTCTTGCTCAACACAGTTTAAATAAAGTTTTCTTATATCTGCCACTTTTTCTTAATATTTGTAATTTTAAAGAATCAATTCAAAAATTAAAACATTTATTCAGATCGAAGGTTCAAATTTTTGCTAAATAAATTTGAAACTATTTAAAATTTGTAAAATAATAATTAATTAATTAATTAATTTTAAACTAATAATTTACTTAACACTATCAACATTTATCAATAGTATGACATAACCTATAAACTCAGTTTCTCAACTTTTGTGTCAATCTAACAATTAATCAATCAATCATAGTTTACGATAATGAAATATCAGTGTACAATTATTTACCTTTATTGTTGTAGTTGTTGTAAATGACGAATCTAAGCACTCCACATTTTCACTACAGACACAGCTGACGATACTTTAACCACACGTGTGAACTTGTATTATGACGCTTTCTTGTTTTTCCAACGCCAAGAACGTTCGAGAAAGACAAAGACAGAGACAAGCATGCGCCGATTCAATGCGCCTAATTCTCTAGCGCTGCGCGCGCAGCACTCTCGTTCGATGACTCATCGTAACGTTACCGGGCGTTACACTTTTTCATAAGTGACTCCCAGCCGCAACCTAATTTAAGACGTTGTCACGTCAAAAAAAAAAAAAACAATTTTGCGAAATTTAATCATAAAATGGGTGTAGGTAAAGGTGAAAGAGATGGAGGAAAATGTGAGGGTGATATATTTGCAATTTATGTTTTCAAGAGTTTTCTTTTTAAATTAACGTTGTTATCATTAGTTGGTTTGTGGAATTGAATGTTTTTATAGAAGGAACAATGGTGAAAATGGCATTACACTGGGTGAGGTGAGTTGGTATTTGTGAATGTAGTTGTGATCAAGACATGGGGAAACTTTCTAAGTGTTGGCTATATATTGTTTTAGTTGATAGCAGGTGTACATTTAAAAATAACAAAAACTTGAATTTTTTCTTTAAATTAGAATTTTGAGTTATAGAAGGTTTTATTTTGAAAATGACATTATTCAATATGAATATGTAAAAAGGGGTTTAAAGTATAAAGGTTGGTTGAGAACACAATAGCTGAAAATATTAAGGATAAAATTATTATGAAAAATGTGTAAAATGAAGTGTTTTTTTTTGTCGTGAAATGAAATTATAGTTTTTATGATATGAAGATTTAAAAGTAAATGAAAACTGAAACGGTTAAATTACTATAGGTTAACTGGCATATAATGAAGCATTATAGGCGATTGATAGACTTAGAATTTAGTAGGATGGGTATAAAATTGAATTGAGGAAACTTTGATTAAAATATAAGCAAAGAAAAAAATGATGGTTATAAATTAAATGCGATATGGTTATCTAATTGCAGGGGCTAAACGTAAAATAAAATAAACGAAATAAAAATCTACTTAACAAACAATTGGATATTTAAGTTCAAAATGAGTTGTACTTACAGTACAAAAGTGTTAATTGTAGTGTAGTTTGAAAGTTTGCACTGGTTGATGTAGCCATGGTCACGTTCTTGGTGATGGTTGGAGAAGGCGTGAGGGAGGAGAAGTTCTCGTCGTCAGGTGGATTGTGGATGTTTGCAGTGAGCACATTGGATTTGTAATGGCGAGTAGAATGCAAGTTTTGTGGCAATTGAAGATTGGCTATCTACCTAAGGCTTGGAAGCGGCGATGTCTTGGATAGTTTTCGCGAGTTGTGCCACGATGTCCGTGGCTGTGGGTGGCATGGTGGTGATCTTCGGCGTTGCTCTGTTCTCCAGGTTCCATCCTCTTTGCGTTGTCCTCGGTATATCCTGTCGACTTTCTGTAGTAATGTATAGTTGTTGTATCTTCTGTTGGATGAATGTAGTGTGGCATGTTGGTTTGCAGTCGTGGTGGCCACAATGATTAGAGTGGTTTCAGGCGTGATTGGAATTACACAAAAGGACGAGGCATGTTGGATGGCACCATAGAGATGGCGAGCGAGTGAGTTTAGCCGACACTCGTCAGGGGAGCTCTGTCATTTCTGTCTCAAAGCGGACTAATCTGTTTGCATAAGAAGGGGGCATACCCGACTTGTTTTTCGGACCTCTTTCCTCCTTCTGGCATCGACTGTCACTCACTCGAAATTTTATTTGTCACTTTGGCAATTACATTATACATTTATACAACACATGGAGACATAGATGTATTGGAATATATTACAACATATATATATATTATAAATTGAGAAATATAAATATTAATATAATTTTTTGAAAATACAATTATTATATATATACATATTTATGTGTGTGTGCATATATTGTTTTTCAGCTATGGGTATTTATAGAAAGAAAATATTTTTGAACAAAGAGTAAAATAAAATTAAGGATAAAAGGTATATAGAGAATATATATTCACAAAAATTCCAAGAAGAGATATATTTTATATTCATTAATCAAAAAAGGGCTTTAACAAAGTTCACACCGTGGCAGATAAACCTCATAGATGCAGAACATAAAAAATAATAAAGATTGAGTAGGAAAGAGCCAAAAACAGATAACACACACTTTGGTAATATTCAATCAAATAAATAAAGAGTTCAGAGAAAAAGAGGTTGTTTTCATTAAAATTTTGTGAATTTTATTTTAAAAATATATTTTAATAAAATTTTAAAATTATATTAAAGTTCCTATAGTGGAAATTGGAGATAACATATGATTATTGATTCATTAGGTTTTAATATGATGAAAACCATAATGGTTCACAACCGGGGCGGTGCCGGGTCTTGTCAAAAACAAACCTGGCAACTGTTTCAACCCTTCCATTTTACAGCCCTACCTTAGACGAGGCAAACTGAAAATTACAAAATATATTAAATGAATCTTTAAATATTTATTTTCCACAAGATCCTGAAGTGAGCTGAACATGTTATCTCTGTTACTCTACCAAAAGCAAAACGCTGAAAAAGAATTGGTACTACCTGTATATTGAGGGGGCTTAATTGGATTCAGTTTCACTATCTCATGACATCAAATAATGAATCGAGGTGCTGCTCTTCATTTTCTACACCAAAAATCTAGTTTAAATGCATTTTATATTTCCTCTTTGGAATTTAGTGAAATGGCCTCCAATTCTTTCAAAAGTCCGGTGAGAGCAAGTATACTCGGGGCTATTTCACTGAAAACCAACGCGGAGAATGTTCTAACTCGGCAGCCGTTGGCGTTAACTGGGACATTTCAACACGTGAGTGATGCCCACAGAGAGAGAATATATAACCCCGAGTGTGGGTTCGAATCCTGTCCGGCTCACGTAATTCTTTATTATTTTTTTTATTCATAATGCGCACGTTATACTGGGCGTTGTTCTCACTGTGGCTGTCAACACCACAATTCTAGAAAATCTTGTATTGTCTTCTACGACCAAGTTGCAACATGACTTGAGCATTTTGGGACGTCCTCTAGGAGGTCCTCTATTCAATATATACATTGAATTACACTCATGGACAAAACTTAAGTAGTTAAGTACATAAGAAAGTATAAAGTCTTGAACGTCGCCGGTCTTCTTCTTCTTTTTTTTTTTAAGGAGACATAGGAAATTTTGTTCACACTAGGTTATCTCGTGTGTCCTTTTTTATCTCATGGGTAAGATTACACCAGGTCATGAAGGTTGAAAGCAATAATTTTTTCTACTATAGTTTTGTTGTATAGGTCTTATCTCCAATACAGTCCAGGATATGTGCTGGAGTTGCAGTGAAGTTGGAGCATTTTGAGCAGACAAGAAAAACCTTTTCTCCATCAATGAACATAATGGGTCTAGTATGTCCGGTCTTTAATCTTGTAATTTTTGTGGCTTCGTTTCTAGAAATATGTTATTGAGTCTCCAGGTTTTGTTCCTTCATACCAGTGGTGGGCCATACTATTGATCCATTCTTTGGATATATCTCTGTTCTGTTTGTATCCATCTATCTATGTTTTCAGGATAGCTGCTGACTTTGCCATCGACATTCCCCCTAATGCCTACATGCAATGGGATCCACTGAAATATCAATCTGCTGTCATAGTGAAGTAAGTCAATATTTTGGGCAATTTCTCTCAAAATTTGTAAGTTACTTGTATAGCAGTTTTCTATGGACTTTAGGGCTGATAGTGAATCTGATAGAAAGTGGTGAGGAGCTGCTTTATCCAAATGCTCAAGAGCAAGGTTGATTGCATGTAACTCAGCAAGCCAAGGAGGACACCAAGGATGATTTGATTTAACGTATTTAGTGGAGTTTTCGCCAAGGTCCATTAAGACTCCACTTCCAGATGCACCATTTTCCAGGAGGGATCCATCAGTATACACTTTTATGGGGTCAAGACCACTTATCAACATCTCCCAAAGGTGTTTTAACAAAGTGGGGTTTTATTCGTTTTTACTGTTTCTGTTTCCGATATTAAGGTTTATTGTTAGAGGTTTTCTGTAACTGTTGGGGGGTTTGTAGAGGTTTGCATTTAAATGATTTGAATTATTTAATGGGATTTCTGTAGATTGAGTGGAGACAAGATCTCCTTTTTATTCTAGATATCATGGTCCAGGTTTTTTATTAATTTGCTTGTCCGGTCATTTTTCATGTGCGTACGCTTTTCAACAATTTTTTTTAGGGCCAGATTCCATCTTGTGTCTTCAATAAAGGTCACTGTAATATCTTTCAGAGTTATTTTCCCGATATACATGGTACAACTTCCTTAAGTACTGTCCAGAAGTGTAACTTGTGGAAGGTAGGACTACTTAAGTATGCCCCAGAATATAATTTAAGTTGTTTTAAAGGGTTGAGACGTCGGACGGTTGTGGAATAATGAGAGTTGTCAGGATGAGAGCAGACACTCGGGATAGGGGACAGACGGTACTGAACATTTGAGGTAAGTTGGGGCTGATTCTAGAACGTAACAAGTAGTATATATTTCAATAAAATTGAAAAAAAAAAATTACAACTTGTTGGCTTTCGAGCCGACATTTTTATCTTTTTCTTCTATAAACGAGCTTTTAGGTCCGAAAAGCTAGAGAATTGTAATAATAATAATAATAATAATAAACAATCATCCCAGATCGCCGAGGTAATAGTTGTGTTAGGGTTATATCCGTGGTAGGTCCTCACCTCCTCCCACGATGTTGTTCTGTCTCCCCATAATGGCCCCGGGGGGAGGGACGAGGGGCTGACCTGCCACAGCAATGTCACAGTAAGGGAAACCCTGTATTGGCACTATAGCTGGGGCTATGTCCGGTTGTGGCGGAATTACTAAACTATGGTGACTAGGTGTGGAATCTCATAGCAACGGAATCTGTCCGCGGGATCACAACTATGGTATTCTGTAGAATCCCAACAATGATAACTACCGTAGTGCGAGATTGCAACAATGGTAACTATCCTCTGTGATGTATCAGAACAATGGTAACTATCTATTCTGTGTGGAATCACAACAATGATGACTATATATTATGTAGCATCACAACAATGGTAACTATCTATTCTGTAAATCACAACAATGGTAACTATCTATTCTGTGGAATCACAACAATGGTAACTATCTATTCTGTAAAATCACAACAATGGTAACTATCTATTCTGTGGAATCACAACAATGGCAACTATCTATTCTGTGGAATCACAACAATTGTATCTATTCTGTGGAATCACAACAATGGCAACTATCTATTCTGTGGAATCACAACAATTATATCTATTCTGTGGAATCACAACAATTGTAAATATTCTGTGAAATCACAGCAATGGTAACTATTCTGTGGAATCACAAAAATATGGTAACTAACGCAATGGTAACTACCGTAGTGCGGAATCACGACAACAATAACTATTTATTCTGTTGAATCACAACAATGGTAACTATCGATTTCTGTGGAATCACAACAATGGGGGTAAATATCTATTCCTTGGAATCAAAACAATGGCAACTATCCATTCCGTGGAATCACAACAATGGTAACTCTATTCTGAAGAATCACAACAATGGTAACTATCCTTTAGAATAACAACAATGGTAACTATCTATTTCTATGAAATCACAACAATGAGGGTAAATATCTATTCCGTGGAATCAAAACAATGGCAACTATCTATTCTGTGGAATCACAACAATTGTATCTATTCCGTGGAATCACAACAATGGCAACTATCTATTCTGTGGAATCACAACAATTGTATCTATTCTGTGGAATCACAACAATGGCAACTATCTATTCTGTGGAATCACAACAATTATATCTATTCTGTGGAATCACAACAATTGTAAATATTCTGTGAAATCACAGCAATGGTAACTATTCTGTGGAATCACAACAATATGGTAACTAACGCAATGGTAACTACCGTAGTGCGGAATCACGACAACAATAACTATTTATTCTGTTGAATCACAACAATGGTAACTATCGATTTCTGTGGAATCACAACAATGGGGGTAAATATCTATTCCTTGGAATCAAAACAATGGCAACTATCCATTCCGTGGAATCACAACAATGGTAACTCTATTCTGAAGAATCACAACAATGGTAACTATCCTTTAGAATAACAACAATGGTAACTATCTATTTCTGTGAAATCACAAAAATGAGGGTAAATATCTATTCCGTGGAATCAAAACAATGGCAACTATCCATTCCGTGGAATCACAACAATGGTAACTATCTATTCTGTAGAATCACAACAATGGTAACTATCTATTATATGGGATCACAACAATGGTAACTATTCTGTGGAATTACAACAATGGTAACTATTTATTCTGTAGAATCACAACAATGATAAATATTTATTCTGTAGAATCAATAATAATAACTCTCTATTCTTTGGAATCAGAACAATGGTAACTATCTATTCTCTCGAATCACAACAATAACGACGATCCATTCTGTGGAATCACAACAATGGTAACTCTATTCTGTGAAATCACAACAATGGGGTAACTATATATTCTGTGGAATCACAACAATGGTAACCATCTTTTCTGTAGAATCACAACAATCTTAACTCCTTATTCTGTAGAATCACAACAATGGTAACTATCTATTCTGTAGAATCACAACAATAATAACTCCCTATTCTGTAGAATCACAACAATATTAACTCCCTATTCTGTAGAATCACAACAATGGTAACCATCTTTTCTGTAGAATCACAACAATAATAACTCCTTATTCTGTAGAATCACAACAATGGTAACTATCTATTCTGTAGAATCACAACAATCATAACTCCCTATTCTGTATAATCACAACAATGGTAACTATCTATTCTGTAGAATCACAACAATAATAACTCCCTATTCTGTAGAATCACAACAATGGTAACTATCTTTTCTGTAGAATCACAACAATAATAACTCCCTATTCTGTAGAATCACAACAATGGTAACTATCTATTCTGTAGAATCACAACAATAAAAATTCCCTATTCTGTAGAATCACAACAATGGTAGCTATCTATTCTGTAGAATCACAACAATAATAACTCCCTATTCTGTAGAATCACAACAATGGTAGCTATCTATTCTGTAGAATCACAACAATAATAACTCCCTATTCTGTAGAATCACAACAATGGTATCTATCTATTCTGTAGAATCACAACAATGGTAGCTATCTATTCTGTAGAATCACAACAATGATAACTCCCTATTCTGTAGAATCACAACAATGGTAGCTATCTATTCTGTAGAATCACAACAATAATAACTGGGATTTTGATCTATAAACTAAAGGTGACTTCTCCTGTCAAATTAGACGTCTAAACTAGGCACCACATATTGGCCATCTTTGCATATTAGAGAATTCAGGTCGGTGACACAACACCAGATTTGGCAAACTGAGGAGCGCTCACAAGGAAACAATGGTTTCGGGCTAATGGCCATCGTTAGTCCGGTGCGTCCATTACAAACTAAATAAGAGAAAATGACCCGCATAAAAGTGTACCGTAGTTAAAAAAAACACAAAACTCACCTCCATTGGAGATGCTGTTCTGGGGCCCCAATAAAGATCCTGGGGGTATGATGGCTTGGGGTGGCTGACCTGTGCACAACTTTCCCTTGTAGAATCAAAACAATATAGTAACTACCGTAGTGAGGGATCACAACAATAATAACTATCCGCTCTGAATTATCCCAACAATTATCTATTCTGTGGAGTTACAACAATATGGCAACTATCCGCGCTGATGTATCCCAATAAATGTAACTCATAGATATCAGAACGTTGGTAAATATCACTGGTAGCCATTACAAACTAAATAAGAGAAAATGACCGCATAAAAGTGTACCGTAGTAAAAAAAAAACGCAAAACTCACCTCCATTGGAGATGCTGTTCTGGGGCCCCAACAAAGATCCTGGGGGTATGATGGCTTGGGGTGGCTGACCTGTGACAACCGCAGCACAACTTTCCCTTGTAATAAATCACAACAATGGTAACTATCCCTTGTAAGACGTAATTTTTTCCTATAGGAAATTGATCTAAAAAAGCCTGGGGCTTTTCTCCCGTCAAATTAAACGTCAAAACTAGACGCCATCTATTGACCGTCGCCGCAAAATAGCGGCTTCGGGTCGGTGACAAAGTCACAACACCAGCTTTGGCAAAATGAGAAGCGTCCACCTAGAGACCATGGTTTCAGGCTAATGGCCCTCGTCAGTCTAGGGCGGACTTTATTCCTTGAGATCCACAAGGGATCCAAAGGAATCTTCACAATCTGCCAAAGAGGTGTTTAGCTGGCAAAGTGGCTGGGCCAAATCTATGGCCTTTGCAGATTGTGAAGATTCCATTGGATCCCGTGTGGATCTCAAGGAATAAAGTCCGCCCTAGGCTGACGAGGGCTATCTCGTGACGGCTTCTCATGTTGTAAAAGCTGGTGTTGTGGCTTTGTCCACCGACTCGAGGCCGCTAGTTTGCGGCGACGTTCAATAGATGGCGTCTAGTTTTGAAGTTTAATTTTACGGGAGAGGAGCCCTTTTTTTTATCCCATGTAAGGAATCACAACAATGGTAACTATCCTATGTAAGAAATCACAACAATGGTAACTATCCGTTGTAAGAAATCACAACAATGGTAACTATCCTATGTAAGAAATCACAACAATGGTAACTATCCTTTGTAAGAAATCACAACAATGGTAACTATCCTATGTAAGAAATCACAACAATGGTAACTATCCTTTGTAAGAAATCACAACAATGGTAACTATCCTATGTAAGAAATCACAACAATGGTAACTATCCCTTGTAAGAAATCACCACAATGGTAACTATCCTATGTAAGAAATCACAACAATGGTAACTATCCTTTGTAAGAAATCACAACAATGGTAACTATCCTTTGTTAGAAATCACAACAATGGTAACTATCCTATGTAAGAAATCACAAAAATGGAACTATCCTTTGTAAGAAATCACAACAATGGTAACTATCCTTTGTAAGAAATCACAACAATGGTAACTATCCTATGTAAGAAATCACAACAATGGTAACTATCCTTTGTAAGAAATCACAACAATGGTAACTATCCTTTGTAAGAAATCACAACAATGGTAACTATCCTTTGTAAGAAATCATAACAATGGTAACTATCCTTTGTAAGAAATCATAACAATGGTAACTATCCTTTGTAAGAAATCACAACAATGGTAACTATCCTTTGTAAGAAATCATAACAATGGTAACTATCCTATGTAAGAAATCATAACAATGGTAACTATCCTTTGTAAGAAATCACAACAATGGTAACTATCCTTTGTAAGAAATTACAACAATGGTAACTATCCTTTGTAAGAAATCACAACAATGGTAACTATCCTTTGTAAGAAATCATAACAATGGTAACTATCCTTTGTAAGAAATCATAACAATGGTAACTATCCTTTGTAAGAAATCACAACAATGGTAACTATCCTTTGTAAGAAATCATAACAATGGTAACTATCCTATGTAAGAAATCATAACAATGGTAACTATCCTTTGTAAGAAATCACAACAATGGTAACTATCCTTTGTAAGAAATCACAACAATGGTAACTATCCTTTGTAAGAAATCACAACAATGGTAACTATCCTTTGTAAGAAATCATAACAATGGTAACTATCCTTTGTAAGAAATCACAACAATGGTAACTATCCTTTGTAAGAAATCATAACAATGGTAACTATCCTTTGTAAGAAATCATAACAATGGTAACTATTATGGTGTAAATATCAAGCCTCCAGGGAGAGATTTAAAAAAAACAAACTATATCCAATGACTGGATATCATGTTTTTCTCCTGTAGCAGGGCTTCCATGCCCGAAAGCAGAGATATTTGTAAATAAAGTTTTAAAAAGAAACTTTTCAGGAGGCTTGATATTTTTAACTTGACGCAAGGGATTATTTTATCAAATGGTAACTATCCCTTGTAATATAACAATCACAACAATGAAAACTATTCTTTGTAAAAAAAATCACAACAATGGTAAATATCCCTTGTAAGAAATCATAACAATGGTAACTATCCCTTGTAATATAACAACCACGACAATAAAAACTATTCTTTGTAAAAAAATCACAACAATGGTAAATATCCCTTGTAAGAAATCATAACAATGGTAACTATCTGCTATAAAATATCAGAACAATGGTAACTATCTCTTGTAAAAATAAAGTGGCATGTCTCCCGTCAAAATAGACGCCAAAACTAGGCGCCATATATCGACCATCTCCGCAAACTTGCGGACTCAGGTTGATGACAAAGCTACAACACCAGCTGTGAAGATTTCATTTGGTCCTTTGTGGATTTCGTGTAATCAAAGACGCACCGGACTAACGAACGGCCATTAGCCCGGAACCATGGGATCCTTGTGGGCGCTCCTCAGTTTGCCAAATCTGGTGTTGTGTCACCGACCTGAATTCTCTAATATGCAAAGATGGCCAATATGTGGTGCCTAGTTTAGATGTCTAATTTGACGGAAGAGGTCACCTTTAGTTTATAGATCAAAATTTCTATCACTCGTGAGACATCGGAGCATTGACAAGTTGTACGGAAACACATCAATGATTAATGGGAGTTGCCATGAGAATCATGACTAACGGTATAAGAGATTCGCATAATTGAGAAAAAGAATGCCCTAGTCAACACCCACCTCCATTGGAGATGCTGTTCTGGGGCCCCAACAAAGATCCCGGGGGTATGATGGCTTGGGGTGGCTGACCTGTACAACACCAGGGCAGTGTTACAGGGAGCCTGCAGCAATACTTCTGTTTCCTTGGAGCGCCGGAACTATCTAGTTATCGGCTTTACGAGAGGGTTTTCAAAATATTCTGTAAATAGCATGTATATCGGGATTCAGACAATAACTCTGACAGATATTACAGTGACCTTTATTGAAGACACACGTGATACCTAAGTGTGAACAACCTCTGTCTCCTTCAATAAAACAGACGACCGGCGATATAAAAGACTTTCCACTTCTTTAAGTTTTGTCCATGAGTGTAGTTTAACTATAAAAAAAAATCACATTTTCAATCGTTTTGAACTTGGCGAACAATCGCCTCAGATTTGCTTAGAGCTGTACCTCTGACAGTAGGATTCAAAGGTTTACAGCAGGAAGAGAGAGAGAGATGCTGAGAGACCGTGAAGGAATGTCAGCGCTGTGAGCCTATCGACGGAATTCCACCGTAATATTTGATGTTGGAGTCTCTCCACCGACATTGGCATATTTGAGAAAAATATGGACAACATGGATACCTCACAAGCTTAGTGATATTCAATAATTGACTTAGAGTGTAATGCGATTTGCCAAAGCATTCCAATGTACACTCATGGGCAAAACTTAAGGAAGTAGTAACTTTTAGCCTGTATATCGGGACAATAACTCTGAAAGACATTCGATACAAAGTGACCTTTATTGAAGACATACGAGATACCCAAGTGTTAACAAAATTGTCTTTGTATCCTTCAATAAAACAGACTATCGGCGATATCAAAGACTTTCGACTTCCTTAAGTTTTATCCATGAGTATACATTAAACCAAGTAGAAATTCTTTGATCTGGCCGGTCATCTATTTTTTTTTTTTTTAAAGGAGACAGAGATTGTTCACACTTGGTTATCTCGTGTGTCTTCAATAAAAGTCACTGTAATATCTTTCAGAGTTATTGTTTGAATCCTGATTCCCATGCTAAAACTTTGTTAAATGTTGTCCATGAGTGGATATACCCATCAGGCAACATCCATCTTTCCATCCCACCCCCACTTTCAGAACGACCCACGTGCGAGATAAACCACAACTCCGAAGAAAGCAATGGATTCTATTATTGGTTAGTGCCTCTGGTCAAGTTGTTTCCAATAGGAAACAATGGCCTGGGTTGACGTTCTGGGCGCTCAATATTGCTCCTGGAGGTATGATGACCTGTCGTCACAGCAGCTGGACACAACCTTTGATCCCTTCACTATGACTTTCCTGACAAGATAACCATGGTTATAAAAAATACCTTGGATCAGAAATGAAACAAACAAACAATAAAGGGCTGGGTGGATAAATATGCTAGGGGAGAGCCATCAGCGATACTCTGGATAAAATACGACAAAACAGGAATAAAATTAAGTTCTATATTAGGTCATAATTAGACATGGTATACCATTTTCAGTATCTTTATGATCCATTTGGCAAATATAGCTAAGGGGAGTGAATAGAAGGGGTAGATTAAATAATCATCAGTAGCCGAAGTAGAAATGTGGAATAAAAACCCCAGAAGCAGACAGGGAATCAAGGACGTTAACCAACGGACAGGGAACCAAAGATGCGTGGTGAAGAGCCATGGGGGTCGGATAGGGAACCAAGGACGTGGAGAAAGAACCATCGGAAACTAACAGGGAACCAAGAGTGTAGAGTGGACAGGGAACCAAGGATGTGGAGTGGACAGGGAACCAAGAATGTGGAGTGAACAACCATGAGGGTTGGACAAATAACCAAGAACGTGAAGAATGAAGGGCCGAAACTGACAGGGATGAGGAGAAATAACCACCAGAAATTGACGGGGAACCAAGGAAAGAACCATGGGGGGTCGGTCAAAGAACCAAGGACATGGAGAAAGAATCAAAGGGAATTGACAGGGACGTGGAAGGAAGAACCACCGGAAACTGAAAGACAGGAAAGGAGGCGGAGAAAGAACCGCCGGAAGCAGACAGGAACCAAGGAGAAATGAAGAACACCACCAGGGACACGGAGCCAGCTATGAGGTAAAGAACCACCACCCGGAGCAGACTCACCCTTCACGGCAACCAGCGCCAAGATCAGGGCCAGTGGCCACATGGCGATGTCGCCAGAGTAACCCGACCCCTGGGTAAGCGGAGACAGCGCCCCGGATTTAGCTGCTTGGAATCAACTTCAGTCTGGAAGAGGCTGCTGTTCGGTTAAATCATGTTCTGCTTGTACTCAGCGACAACTTTCGGCCTTCCCTAATCTTATATGTCAATATAATAAACCAGAGCATGCAAGCGATGGCACCTTGTAAGTACAAAGTCCTTAGTTTAGCATGTAGAAAGCGGACACAACCTTTTGACCTACGCTACCTGATCTAACGTAACTTAACACACTGTGTAAGCAACCGCTCACTCAATTCATCGAACCACATCTAAGGTACCACACGAGAGAACAGATATATAGAAAGTAGCCGGCACATCGACCCCAAAGCGCGAGGCGTGAAGAAGAGAATGTGTCCACAATTAAGTGCAAGGTCACCGCCGTGAGAGCAATCAATAAAAGATTGCCCAACTCACACAGAAGGACAAAACCCTATCAGGAGGGATATCGAGCGGTTGAAAAGGAGTTGACCAAGAGCATTAAATAAAGTTGTCGTGGTGAGGAATGTGTCCCAGTATTTCCGGCAGGGGCCATTATAGACGGGGGTGGGGCAGGTCCGGGAAAGCCTCATTAGAGAGAGGCCCTTGCATCCCAGTTACGCCATCTACCCAGGACATCTCACTAACTGTCGAAAACCATCAAGGCCACCAGAATATTGTACATGTCCAAACCACCACTGAGTGAAAGTAACATAAAGAGGGGCTCTTGCAACTTGTAGACGTAAAGTTGAACTGTTTCTATTATATATATATGGACAAAATTTAAGGAAGTGGAAAGTCTTTAAGTTCGGCGGTCGTCTGTTATTTTTAAGGAGACATGGGCAATTATGTTCACACTTGGTTATCTCGTGTGTCTTCAATAAAAGTCGCTGTAATATATTTCAGAGTTATTGTCCAGATATACATGCTAAAAGGTACAACTTCCTTAAGTTTTTTCCATGAGTGTATGTATATGTAGTAAGCTTTCAGTCTAAATGGAAATAAACCCCAATTCACCCTAGTTATCTTGGCCATGTGCACTTGGAATAAGTAGGAAGAAAAAAGTTGTTCTGACCTTCCAACATACAATCTCACAATTAATCATCACAGAAACCTGCTCACAATCTCCCTTTATATCACCGTTTTCACTTTTCTCTCCACCTTACTGTGGTTCCTTCACCTAAACACACTCACTGTCTAGCTCGACTCGTGTATCCATCCATCCATTAGATGGAAACCTAGTATAGTCCTGCCGAGATGGTAATACGAGCTGGTCTAGAGAGACGTCAAGTGGCAGGAAGAATGTCATTCAACATCTATAAAAAGAAACAAATGTATGTCCCATATAGGTTTCACACCCAACCTTTCTCCACCTACAATACGAACTGTTGGAGTTAGAAAAGACGATCCATTCAATATAATTATATAAAAAAGTGGCGTATATACCTACTTAAGTATGATAGTTTGGACAAACCGCACACTAGTCAATTTTAGGATTTCGATAAACCTCGGAGGTACCCATTTTGTCGCATAGATTGTTATTTCAATGCTATTGTCCAAGATATAGAGTTGTATTATATATAAGATAATCCTTGCCAAGTTCCTTCACACCACCCTACCATCTCACGGCGTCCAAATAATGTCGTCCTTCAAGGTGTTTGACGTTCACGTTTTAATCCTTCGTATCCACCTGCCAACTGTATCTTACGGAACAACAAAACCTACTGTACATATTTATGTAAATCTCATACCTCTGCAGCGATTGTTCGCACAGTTTAAGATAAGTGTGGAAGTTTCCCCCTTACAAACATTATATATATTTTAAAATCAGGCTGTGCTAAATTGCATTGGAATTGAAAAACAATAAATATTTTTCTTCCACAAATCCAGGTACGCCTTTTAACTCAACCTACATTGGAACGTTTGAAACTCAAGTGTTTCTACCCATCTGAATAGTTTTGTCTCTTACTTTGTTATCTTTGGACCCCAAGACATCGTTTTTAATTAACTTCTTGATTGACCGTCGTATACTGTTGTCAGGACAGCGACGCTGGCCATTGATGATCATTGTTAGTTTTTTTTTTTTTATAATTATTGTATTTTATTAATTAATTATAATTCATATTCATAGAATTTTATTGTTACTTATCATCATTCTTTCTGTTGTTTTTTTTTTCTTCTTCTTCTGTTTTCTTTTGTGTTATAAATACAACTAAATCGCATTAAATCGTAGTGTAATTATCTTTTGTTGTTTGAAATAAATCTATTGAATTGAATTGAGTCAGCTCGTTCTTTCTAGAAGAAACTTCAAAGAAAACGTGCTAACATTTTTTGGTGCCGAAACCTGGGAAAGAAGTAGAAGAAATAGAAAGTTCTTAGAAGCCATAGAAATAAAGAAAGGTAAGGTTTTGAATACTAATCTTTAAAATATGGAAACAGAAATCTTAATTATTGAATCTCTGATTAAAAGTTTAGAATTGATAAAAGCAGATGTAGAATATAATTTAGAAGGCAATGATAAATACGCACTTATGCAAAATAAAGAAGACTTGTTAAATTTAAAAGCTAGCTTTGATAATCAATATGTGAAATTAGTAAAATATAAAGGCATTAATTCTGAAGAAAAATTTAAGGTATCCTTTGAGGCAAAGTCTAAAAGCAATTCTTTTTTGATAAAAATAAATAGATCGCTGGGAAATTTAAATAAAAATACATTTTCTGGTGAAACGCATTTAGAACTTCCCAAATTTCAATTGCCCACCTTTAGTGATGATATTTCAGATTGGCTGAGTTTTAAGGAAATTTTTATTAGATATATTGATCAAAATCCAGCACTGGGAAATTTTCAAAAACTTCAATATTTAAATTCTGCACTAAAAGGAAATGCCGCTAGACTTATCAGGGCGTTCAATATTTCTGATGAAAATTATCCTATTGCCTGGCAAACCTTGGTCAATAGATTCGACAAAAAAAGTGAATTGGCTTTTAAACAAATTCAAAATTTGTATGATCTAAAAAATGTAAAACAAGAATCGACTAAAGATTTACTTGATCTCCTGGACACTTGTAACGAAAGCATTCAGAATCTCTCTATCCTCGGATTTGAACGTAATAATTTATCGGATATGATTTTAATTCATATAATTCAATCAAAACTTGATCGTTCAATAAGAAAGGAATGGGAGATGAGTTTGCTTGAGAAAGAATATCCATCGTATGAAAAGATGATTTCTTTCTTGGAAAGATTTGCTGGAAGTCTCGGGAGTTTTCAGAATAAAGAAAATTCAAAACAATTCTACAAAATGAATAAATCCACTCATTCTCATTCAGCAACATTTGCCTCTGACTCTAGTATAGATAGCAGAGTCAAGTCATGCGTCTTATGTAAAGGTGAACATTTTTTGTTAAAATGTCCTAAGTTTAATGGTATGATGTTACCTGAAAGATGGACATTTGCAAAAGATAATCGTCTATGTTACAACTAAGATCTAACCATAAAGTATCGTCATGCGTCTTCAGGCAAAATTGCAAATCATGTAATAAGAGACATCATACTCTTTTGCATCAGTTCAAACCGGAAATGTTAAGTCCTGTTGCGGACATATCTCCATTGACCCATGCCAGAGTCTCATGTTTTGCAGACAACAAAAGTCATGATCGGATATTACTCTCTACGGATTTAATAAAGGTCAAATCGGAAAATGGGGTTTTTCAAACATGTAGAGCCCTCATAGATACAGGCTCTCAAAGGTGTCTTAAAACAAATAGTTGTCGAAAGAAATTAAATCTTCCTCTTGCTGAATGTAAAACTACAGTTTTTGGTTTGGGAAACAAACTTGTAGAACAATCAATGGGTGAGGTCTCTCTCCAATTTAGCCCACATTTCTCTCAAACCTAATATTCAACGCCAATCCTATAGTCATTGATAAGATCACATCAGAATTGCCCAATTTCTTTATAGAAAAGGATAATTGGCCTTATTTGAAAAATCTTCTGTTGGCTGACCCCAATTTCGACAAATCTAGCCAGATTGATTTAGTGATAGGAGCAGAGCTTGCTCCATGCTTATTTAACGGGAAGGTTAGATTTCAAAATTTATCTGGACCCACTGCGTGCGGATCCAAATTGGGATGGTTACTTACAGGTAAAATATTACTGTCAGGTGAAAATTCCAATCAAGATATAACTTATGTTCGCGTCGGAGGAACAAGATGATTTTCTAAAAAAAATTCTGGGAGCTGGAGTCAGTACCCTCTGCCAAATCTTTAACCAGAGAAGAAATTTCGTGTGGAGAAATATATATTAATAACCTCAAAATTCTGGAAGATGGAAGGTACTCTGTTGGGCTGCCATTTAGAACATTGCCAACTCTTGGTGAATCTAGGAACAATGCTCTGAAACGATTTCTATCACTTGAAAGAAAATTACAAAAATCTCCAAGTATCCTAAAACAATATTGTGATTTCATGGACGAATATCTTTTAATCAATCATATGGAGCTTATTCCCAGTGATGAGCTGGATACACCTTCAGGACAATGTTATTATATACCTCATCATTGTGTTTTTAAGGAGCAAAGCACTACCACTAAATTGAGAGTTGTTTTTGGTGCATCTTGCAAAACTAGCAATGGAAAATCTCTAAATGATTTTCTTCATGTAGGACCAAAACTACAACAGGATATCTTCAACATTCTGATAAGATTTCGAACACGCCCAATAGCTTTTTCAGGAGATATAGAGAAAATGTATCGCCAAGTAAGAATCGATTCTAGGAATTGTGATTTCCAGAGAATTTTATGGAGAAAAAACCCATCAGAACCTTTATTGGATTATAGACTGCTGACTGTGACATATGGATTGCCTTGTGCGCCATATTTCGCCATGCGTACCCTACATCAACTTGTAAGGGACAAGGTGTCAACTTTCCCAGTGGCCTCAAAAATAGTACAAACCGATTTTTATGTTGATGACTTGCTTTCTGGCGCAGACACAATTGAAGAAGCTACATGTAATATTCGTGAAGTCAATAATCTTCTTTCTTCAGCGGGATTTTCTCTTAGGAAATGGAGATCAAACGTCCCGGAGTCCTTTCTGGATTTTCAGAATAGGTTGAAGATAGGCATAATCTTCGGGATTTTGAGAGTGATTCATGTGTCAAAATACTTGGTATTTGTTGGAATCCTTCCTTGGACATTTTTCAGATTCTTGTTAATGACATTCCAGAACAAACGAATTCTAAAAGACATTTGTTGTCCCACATCTCCAGAATCTTTGATCCTATAGGCTGGCTGTCCCCGGTTATTATTCGTCTTAAAATTTTGCTTCAATCACTTTGGAAACAGAAGTTGAATTGGGATGATCCCTTGCCTGATACTTTGTGCTCTCAATGGAAGAAAATCGAAAAGGAATTATCCGTATTAAATAAAATTCAAATTCCTAGATACTTCTCGTGCAAAGGAGCTTTACTTTCTGTTGAACTTCATGGTTTTTGTGACTCTTCTTAAGTTAACACAAAGCAATAACGCGCAATCTATACATATAAAATAAAAGGATTTAAAAGCGCCAATGTTTCTTTTATACATAAAACCAACTTTTAAATCCTTTTATTTTATATGTATAGATTGCGCGTTATTGCTTTGTGTTAATTTATTCCTAACTGGCCTTGTCTTTATAGTTTGCTGAAGAGCATTGCTCGAAGCAAATATTTGAATGTAATTCTACTGTCCTATAAGCTTATGTCCATAGTTTACTTGAAAACCATTTCTAGGATTCCATCCTTCAGTGTAGCATATAAAAGCAGAATGATCCAATACAATATTAGAGCTCTGAGAAGCGGTCTGGTGGATTAAATTGGCGAAACCGCTGGGAGGGTTCACCACTGATGAGCCAAGCCCTCCCAATATATTTTTCATCGCAGTAAGGACAGTAGAAGTTGGTTTTATGTATAAAAGAAACATTGGCGCTTTTAAATCCTTTTACTCTTCTTAAGTTGCATATGCAGCAGTATTTTATATAAGATCTCATTTCAAATCGGGCGCCAAGTGAAAGTTTCTCTGATTGCTTCCAAGACGAGGGTAGCTCCTCTGAAAATGATTTCCATACCACGGCTGGAGCTGTGCGCTGCTCTTCTTCTCGCAACTTTATATGATACTATTCGCAATTCTTTATGCTTACAAATTGATAGAGTATTTTTATGGACTGATTCCAAAATTGTTCTCAGCTGAATTAAATCTGAATCTAGACATTGGAAACCATTTGTCGGAAATAGGATTGCTTAAGTTCAAAGATTGACTTTACATTCTTCCTGGCATTATGTCATTTCGAAAGATAATCCTGCAGACTGCGCTTCCAGAGGTATAACTCCTTCAGAGCTGGTGGATCACTCTCTTTGGTGGCGAGGACCAACTTGGCTCTCGGATGTGAACTTTGAAGATCCAATTCAAACTCAATATGATTTTCCGAAAGAAATTTCAGGTGAAAGATGAAAAACTTTCTCTGTTTTTCATTCCACTAATCTTCTTTTCCCAGACTTCATTTTCAAATACTCAAATATCAACGAACTTGTTAGAATTACAGCATGGATTTATAGATTTGTATTCAATGTCCAATGTTCTTACATTGAAAGAAAGAAAGGACATCTATCTTCAAGCGAATTAACAAGTTCAATTCACAATATCATTCGTTTCATTCAAAGTTCTGAATTTCAATCAGAAATTACCTGTTGCAAACAAAAGAAATCTTTACCAACTAACTCAAGGCTTTTATCTTTGAATCCCCTTTCATTGATGAATCTGAACTATTACGAGTTGGAGGAAGATTACGTCATTCAAATCTGAAATTTGATGAAAAGCATCCAATAATATTGCCAAGAGATCATTTTATCACGGAATTAATAGTGCGACAGTGTCATCTGGATCATTTACACTCTGGTCTTCAACTGACCATGTCAGCACTACGATTACGATATTGGATTCCTGCAGGCAGAAGTTTGGTCAAGAAACTAATCTACCAATGCATGGTGTGTTTCAGGGCTAAACGCCAAGTTACCACCAGCAATGTATTGGAGCCTTGGTCGCATCACCAAAGTCTTTCCGGGAGCGGACGGAAAAGTTCGAGTCGTCGAGGTGAAGACCAAGCACCAAGAACCCCTTACTAGAACTGTCTCTAAAATAGTACCATTACCTTTTGCTGAGGACTAAGTTAGTCCACCGGGATGGAGTATTTTAGGTTTTTTAAATTATTATTATTGTATTTTATTAATTAATTATAATTCATATTCATAGAATTTTATTGTTACTTATCATCATTCTTTTTGTTGTATTTTCCTTCTTCTTCTGTTTTCTTTTGTGTTATAAATACAACTAAATCGCATTAAATCGTAGTGTAATTCTCTTTTGTTGTTTGAAATAAATCGAATTGAGTCAGCTCGTTCTTTCTAGAAGAAACTTCAAAGAAAACGTGCTAACAATCATAATGGGACATATGTACCTCATCCAGTAGGTATCTGAAAGACGATATAGTTACGGATGCCCTCTCTAAGGTTTCTTTTTTTAACGAAATCTTCTTCTATAGACCTGACTGCAATGTGAAAGAGTAATAATAAAAAGATAGTTCTGAGGGCTTGGGGTCCTTTAGTGGTGTGACCTCATCCATTCCGCCAAATTTACGTCCAGGGGGGTTTATATTGTATTCGGCTGTTTTCACCGCTGGTGCGGCTTAACTACATTTTCTAGTATTACAGTAGGGCGCGTAGAGGAGATTTTTGTTTATATATAAGAAAAACTATACGGTCAAAATAGTTTAACAAATTTATTTGATAGATGGCATCTTATTAATTGATATTTGTAAAAATGTCTATTTACTGGTGTCTCCCTATATATTGTGCACCACAGTACACATGTCATCAAGGGAAGTGGAGAGATACATCACGGGATGTTACCAGGTGTGTAAGACACTGCAAGTACCTACGCCAAGGAGAGCCCCGTCATTTGAAGGCCTCACCTGACTAAGTAATACCATAAAAAGAGGCGGCGACAAAGCGATATCTTCTACTCCACTTAGGTTTAATTCTAATTAAAAAATCTAATCATCACTATTGTGCTCTAAATCATAAATTAAATAAATCACTATATCAAATAAATCACTAAATCAATTACTCCACTTAGGTCCGTTGGCAAAGCGCTGCTGTGTTAATATTGTAGCTTTAAATTTTTTTATTTTTTTTAATCCACCGATTATTTTAATTTAGATATTTGTTACCCCCCCCCCCTTATATTTCTCTTATTTGTCGCTCATAATTGTTGTTTTGATTAGAATAAATTGTTTTGTCAAAGTTTGCCTTTCTTCATTTTTCTACGTAACAATATTGTTTGTTTATAAAAAAGAACCGTCTCCGCAAACTAGCGGCCTCGGGTCGGTGACAAAGCCACAACACCAGCTTTAGTAAACTGAGAAGGCGTCTAGTTTTGAGAGGGGAAATGACCTTCATTTTTATAGATCAATCCCGGTAAAATTTCCATCAATAATGTTTTTGCTATATCGAAAAATATATATATAAAAATCTGGCAAAAAAAAAAAGCTTTCAAATGCGGGATTCAAACATAAAGAGATTGACAACAGCGCTTTAATCGGATACATCCCCCCGGCCCATCAACTTTCTACATGTAGGATCACCCAGAACCAATCAGATTCCATCTCTCCAGGCCACCGTCCCCAAATGGACCAATTACAGTTGATGTTATCTCCCTCAAGGTCGCCAGCCCGGACCAATCCGATCAGATTACAAGCTGGCCCATAGCGTCTTGGGAAATTCGGGGGATTAAAAAAAAAAAGAAGAAGAAAAATGTGCGTGCGCAATAGCCATTAATGGGATCAGTTTTTTCCTTAAATATATAACTGGCAGGTAGGAATGTGGCATAACATCGCTGTGAACAAACTTGAAATATGTAAATAGGTCATGTTACCTTCCAAGTTCTTCCGATCTATGCAATTAACTTCTTTTTTTTTTATATATATAAAAAAAAAATGTTGTTACAAAATGCGCTCATTTCGTTGCATCCTTGTCAATAATGATCATTAGAACATCAAGGCCAAACACGTAACGGGTATTCTGAGCAAAAAATCTGGACACATTAATAAATCTTGACATAAATATACTTAGTTTAAATATTTTAAACATTAACAGCCACTGAATAACACGGGTTTATTTACATAGCTTCAATGACAAGGTTGGTGCCATCGCCAGCTTCTGTACAAAGATGCCATCCACTTCGCTCAAGCCATACTGATACTTAGTCGTGGTTTAAGGTAAAATTGGGAAGAGTACTAAAATTATATTTAAAAAAAAAAAATTGACAATGAGGATCTTAACAAATTGTTATCGCTTGAAAGCTTACATTTCAAACGATGATACTCATTGTGTGGAATAATATTTTCTAATTTTAATACTGGATACTATTGATAGGGGCTGATTGGTGTTCTTTGTCTTTCCATCCTTTTGACTTCTTCCCGGGAGCCTTATTATTCTTCTCCACAAAAGCGAATGTGCGCTGAGTCTGAGCTTTAGGTCCGGTGTAAATTCTTACATAAAATTCTATGACGGAATCAGCTTGGACTGAATACACTCGGTCGGCATTGATGGCGTACATCGACTTGCGGAGTGGTATAAGTGGACCGATCCACACCGGACTTGGAATTTTTCAGATGGATTGACGTCAGCAGGAGTTGAGTGGCTGACTGAAACATGTAGATCGGGGAGTGTGGCTAAATAAGATTTATTGTTCCGAATGAAGTCTTGTGATCTGGAAGATCAATCAACCACTCTTTCTTTTTTTTTTGCAAAGCTATCTATTTTGTTTAGAGATAAATTCGCTTTATTTCAATTCCGCAATGTATCATGAACATGCCCAACTGAATCCTTCAACGTCCTTACAGCATCTCTGATCAAAATTCCATACAGATGCTTAGTGAATTTGTCTCCATTAGAGCTTTCGCTTCCCTTTAATCGTTTTTCTGGTAGATCGCTTGAGAACCTATCCAAGGTGCTGTATATAATACTTTTGTATCTATTTTCTCTTGAAAATAGAGCACGGCGTATGTGCTATTCCAAATTAGATTTGTATGCAATTGTTTTTATAACCTATTCAATAGAAAGTATTTTCCCCTCAATGACTTATTTGTTAGCACCTGATCGTGTATATACCTCAGCCTTTCACGTGACACAGGCTTCACTACTCACGAAGTTTCAAAATCCGAAATGGCTGGAGTACAGCCTCCGTGTCCAGTTTTCCTAGGTCCCGTTAAACTGGGTGTTAGGTAGTATATCAACAACGTCTTCTAAACTCTGGCGTGGTGTTGGAGCCAAATCTATAATTTATAGACCTCTTTTGTCTTTTTGAATTCTGGGGATTTTAAAGTAAAATAGGTGAGAGAGAGAGAGCCGAATATATACGAGTATATATTTAAAAAAGCATTCAATTCTCCAGGATAGTATACCTGAACAAAACGAACAACAAATAAAGTGTGCTATTATTTAACTGCTATCAGGTTTAACCAGACCTAGCGTAGTGTTAGACTTCAGTCAAATGTGGATTACTACCGCCTTGACGAGAGCTGCTGGGAATCCCTCATCAAGACGGCTGTTCTCTGGGGCAGGAAGGTTGAATTCGTTGATGGGATTAAAAGTTATTTTTATTATAATTATCATCCCATTATACAAGGTCACGGAGACTAAATTCATAGATCAAATTCACAAACTTGGTCAAATTCACAATCTTGGGAGACAAAGTCGGACTGTCATGCGATGGAACCAACGACAGCAACTCTCCATCATGGATTAAAAGTAATAATTCCCACCTTGTACCAAGCATCAGGTACCCTCGGCGTTACATTATCAACTACATTAACAGGATGACATAAGAGGTTATGGTCTCCCAGAGAAAATGATTCCTGAACTGTAAGGATTCCACGACATTGTCTAGAGACCGAGGGAAAAGTCTCTGCCAAGAAGAAGAAGAAGAACACAGATTATTTAAAGGGTGGCGTAACTCCCCGGACTAGGCCACTGTAATGTGCTGCACATGTACAAGTGCTGTGTCACTCCGCTAGGGAAGTAGTTCCCAGGATGACAATGACGGGAAGTGTCACAGGTCGGCGACCACCTCTATACAAGGTCTTATAGCACTTCTTTCTTTGTCCTTACAGACAGAACCAATGGCGACTGTTACGTCATCTATTAGTGTTGAGGTTCACCAATTTCCTCCAGTCAGGCTTCTCAAAATTGACTTTAGCAGCAAAATTACCTTTCAAGAGAATATAGTTGAGATAGATCGACAATCTATATTTTAGATGAAAACACATATGGATCTTCCTTTAAAATACTTTTTAAAACTTTTAAAAATACACTCATGGACAAAATTTATGGAAGTTGTACCTTTCAGCATGTATATCGGGACAATAGCTCTGAAAGATATTACAGTGACCTTTATTGAAGACACACGAGATAACCAAGTGTGTGAACAACCTCTGACTCCTTCAAAAAAAACAAAAAAACAGACGACCGTCATCAAGCCACTTCCTTAAGTTTTGTCCATGAATGTAGAGTTTATATAAATTATGCAAATATAATATCTAAGACATGTGGTGGGTTCTATATCTGTCACTTAGACTAGGTCCGGAAAAAGTCACAGTTTGACCCAGGAATTTATAATTTGTATGTTAACTGGATACTTTATATAATGTGGTGTCCCCGCAAAAAGTATATATGCATAAGAATATACAGTTAAACCTGTCTATAGCGCCCCCTCTAAATAGCACCTTCCTCTCTATAGCGCCCGATTTTAAACATTAAAATGTAAGCATTCTACATTAAAGGTGACCTGTCTATAACACCCTATTTTGGTGAGCTCCAAGAGTGGGCGCTATAGAAAGGTTTAACTGTATCAATAAATTCTTATAATCTCTCTCTCTCTCTAAGAAATTAAACCATACAGCACGAATGTTTCCTTTAAAACCAAACGAAACAAACTTTCTTCTTAAATATTGAAAAAAAAAAAGAAGAAGAAGGCCCCTAGCTGGAACTGTTAAAGAAAAAAAATCTTTTTTTTTTTCAAAATATTTCGAGGGATTTACTTCTTTATCAATTTATTGAACAATAAACTTAAAGGTAATGTACAAATCTTGTAGATCACATGGAAACAGAAGATAAAAAAGTTACAAGAATTTATTGTTTAATAAAAAGTGATAAAGAGGGAGAAATCCCTCGAAATATTTTGTAAAAAAAATTCTCTCTCACAGATCCACGTAAGCCCTTTTTCAATATAAATATATTCAATGGATCGCCTTTTGACTCAAAGTTTCTACTGTCCTTACACCACTGGGAGGGTTCCCCACTGATGAGCTAAGAGAGCCCTCCTAATATATTTCATCTCAGTAAGGACAGTAGAAAGATTGTTTCATTTGGCTTTAAATAAACATTTTTAGTTATATAGAGTACTAGACGAATGACCCGGGCAACGCCCGGGTTTACATGATTAAATGTATTATTCAAACACATTAAACATGTGCCCGTTGGCTGCCAGCGAGTAAATGTCTGCGCCCGTTGACTCCCGGCGAGCAAGTGACTGCTCCCGTCGGCTGCCGGCGAGCAAGTGGCTTCCCGGCGCATGCGCGCGCACAGGGAAGCCACGTGCTCGCAGGCAGCGAATGGGCGCGCCCCGCCATCAGATCCACCGCGTTCTAGAGGGCGCTGCTCGTGAGCTATTTAGAATAATTTGAATATATAGTTTTAATAATTGATTTATATATTTTTTAAAATAGCCTATCGTCATCCCCGTTATTTTTTACCTATGTATGGAAATTTTGGTTTGAATTAGTGAACTACTGCGAATTTGTATACCGGACATACAGACCAACAAACATACAAACATTCATTTTTATATATATAGATGGCACGTTATTGTGTCTCATGTTTTACTCTACCAACAATATTCCTTTGAAGTTTGGAGAAATACTCGGCCGTTTGTCTAGTTTCTAACAGACGGGAATTAATTGTTTCCCATTTTACACATAATTAATAGCTGAATTGCTTTCATCAAATTTAGAGGGGACCTAATTGATGGCAGAATGGAATTACAGGTTGACGCTGACGGAATTAATTAGATTTTGCTGCGTGGTTTTTTAAAAGGGAGACACTACGCTGACAAGGGCCAAAAGTCCGAATAACATACGTGGTTGGCTTTCCTTGATTTTATTTATATACATATTATATATTCTGAATATGTAAATATATATATTTTTAAAAATATATTTTCATTTTATTCATTTTATTTTCATTCATTGATCATAGTTTTTAGAATATATCACTTTGAAAATTGTTGTAAATATGTATAGTAAACCTACCTCTATTTTTTTTTAATTCACTAATTATAGGATTAATTTTATAAATTCTATATAATTGTGATAAATATTTAATATGTATAATTTGCTTCAAGTAATTGAAAATAAAAACTAATTGATAAGTAAATAATTATCTTTCCTATTTTCACGACTGCACCTTCAACTCTCTATCTTTTCAACAAAACATTATATTCATAACATACATACATGTATTTTTATTTATATTTATTATATATTATATTTATTATATATTATTCATTATATTTATTACATGTATTTTTTATTTTCAAAATACATACATGTGTTTGACAAATATTTGCATACTGGGTTATCTTTCAATGGGTTTATTAGTGGACGTGAGATTTAGTGAACGTTTAGACTCGTGGGGAAAGAAAATCTTGTAGACGCTGAGAGAATAGATTCTAGACTCGTGACGACGGCGTCTACCGAGAAAACCTAGATAATAGATCAAACACAACATCTACAAACAACGGCTGGCCTTTCTCTTGAAATATAGATGTTGTGGATATTGAACTGAACTACTTTTATCGTAAAGATAGAGGCTGCCAGGCCGGCTGCATTCATAGTTCTTTAAATTAAAGATACTTCGGCCAGTAAATCTTTTTATTGTCTCGACGTTTCGACAAAAATCTTTTGTCCTCGTCAGGAGCGAATTTTCGAAATACCGCGTGAGAACGCCCTTGCAGCCTTAGAATAATTTCTAACGCTTTGCCAAATGTTTTAATTTTTGTTCGCTCCTGACGAGGACGAAAGATTTTTGTCGAGACAATAAAAAGATTTACTGGCCGAAGTGCCTTTTATTTGAATAAGTATGAACTACTTTTGTTACATAGTCCCTACTAGCTGACTGACCCGGGTTCTGCTCGAGTGGATGTTTGCCCAACCAATATATTGGTTTAATACACACACAAAAGCCTTTATTAAGACACACAGGTCTTACAGAGGATTCTCCTTGGGGTTACAAGACGGAGAAACCCATGAAAGTGGGAAATATACAAAGGGATAAAAATGGAGAAATATTATATACACATGGTAAATATATACAGATTATTATTTGAATAATCCTATGGAAAATAAGATTTTTTTTTTTTTTTTTTTTGAAATATGGATGGGAGAAGTGGAGAGCGAAAAGAGGAAAGAAAACAGGTATTTACATATGGAACATACATATAATGGAACAAGTCAATTTAAGCTCTTCTGCTCACACAGCACAGGTGGACCATGGCTTTTCAAGAAATCTTTAAGAGATTTTCCAGGGAAAATCCGAGTGTTCAGAGTTGTAAGGTAAACACCGTTTTATCTGTGTGGGGGGTTGATATTGTGTTAATACTTGTTTAATCACATTATATTTATATATTGATAGTAATCATGAAGAGATATTAATCCATTTATATATTATCATCCACCATCATATCTCATTTTCCAATCCCAAACTGTTATTCAGCCAATTTAGATATGTATATCCTCAACACATGCCGAATTCTTCCTTCAGGATTAACTCACTAGTTTTTCCGGTGACTAGCATATCTACCACTGGCTTCCCATTTATAAATACACTCGTGGACACAACGTAAGGAAGTTGCAGCATGTATATCGGGATTCAGAAAATAACGCTGAAAGATAGCACAGTGACCTTTATTGAAGACACATGAGATAACTAAGTGTAAACAACCTCTGTCTCCTTAAAAAAAGAGACGACCGTCAAATACTCAAAGTTTTGTCCATGAGTACACGTATCTACCAGCACTGACATGACCACATGTTGACGGAATAGGTCAGTGTGGTGGCATTTCGTTTTTTACCGCCCGGGGGGTGATTCGCTGGGGCGCGTCACGTGACCCGGGGGAGGGGGGCATTCGAGCGATGGAACGCCGTGCCTCGGATGGCTGTCCTCCCAGGTGGGTCGGTCACATTTCTCTTTGGTGTTAATGGAGCATTGTGTACACTACTCTTCATATATGTATACATTTCTTAACTATTTCTATACATACCTTACTGTTATGACAAAATATATATAACGGAAAGGCTCATCAGTGTTGAACCCTACTAGCAATATCGCCAGTTTGCATGAGGGGAGGTTCATTCTAATTAGTTCTACGTCATTATAGCTATGTCATTCTAAGCTTTCGAGGTATCGACCTTGTTCAATAGATTGCATTGTAGGGCTTTAGATTTTACAACGGTTAAAACTCGAGGAAACACAATGTTTGTATCACACATACAGACATATACTAATTGTGCACTAACCTAGGTTTTTACATATAATAATAAGACAAATATTTGCATAAGACAAAGAATATGTATATAGAGCGGATTATAAGATATGCAGCTATGGTTTTGTTGCATACTCTAACGTCACAGAATCCGACGATATTTACGAGGTATTCCCTTCGCCAGTCCTTGGACACACGGCCGAACTACTGAAGTTTGTCGCTGGATAGAAGAGAGAGTCATGAGGTAAAAGGAAAAAAAAGTGCCAGTGAGATTTGAACCCGCGTTCTTTCACCAAACACAAGGTTCTACCTAGCGAGCTACCGCTCTGACCAATCTCTCTATTGGTCCTCGATATAGTCATGGATACAGTAGTGAAGTGTTAACCATATATTTTGGTGGTTCGAATCCCGAGCTGCGGCAAAATTTGATGGATATTGTTCTTCTATACTGACAACACACACACACATTAAACTCATGGACAAATCTTAAGGAAGTGGAAAGTCTTTGATGTTGCCTGTCGTCTATTATTATTATTTTTTTTTTTAAGGAGACAGATGTTTGTTCACACTTGGTTATCTCGTGTGTCTTCAATAAAGGTCACTGTAATATCTTTCACAGTTATTGTCCCGATATATATGCTAAAAGGTACAACTTCCTTAAGCTTTGTCCATGAGTGTTTATCTTCCCACAGCTACTGGAAGACATGCTTTCCAGATACTATCTCTGCAGAAACTCCAAGATCACCAACTAGCTTCTTCCAACGAGGCAGCTGTGATGTTAGCGCCAGATATTCTACCATGACCTCGGTCATAGAATTACAATTTTGATTTTTAGCCGAAGTGTGTTTAATGGGACGTTCATTGAGGGTCGCAGTCAACTTGTTTGATTTAATTGATGGTTGATATCTCCACTTACAATCCCACTCTAGCCTGTGTGTCACTGCGGGGTTATAAGACACATCTCAACCATTTGGAGAATTACGTATAAGATGTCAAACATAGACACCACGCCATCTATCGGCCATCTCTGTAAACACTTATTGATTTACCAACACCACACAGCTGTAGAAGACACGGAAAGCCAACCTGTAGACAATAGTTTCTAGAACCATAATTTATATATCTATCACTTTGATTCTGTTGAGGACTCTCTACAGAATTGAAGAAAAAACTATGCTTCATCTATTGACTGTCTCCACAAAATAGCGGCCTCGGGTCGGTGACAAAGCCGCAACACCAGCTTTGGTAATCTGAGGAACGTCCACCTGGTTTTAGTGCTGGTGTTCTATCGTTGACACTGACCCGAGTCGACTAGATTGCAAAGAAGGTCAATAGATGGCACAGAGTTATTCAGATATATTGAAGTAAGATGTGGCCTTTTTCTCCTTTCTTTTTAGATCAATAGCCTCCACAGATAAGATGTTCACCAATGAAATGTTTTAAGTGCCGTATGTTGGCAAGTATTCTTGTATTTTTCTCTTCCAAGGGAACACGCCCCCAATAAAATATTCTGTCGATCTCTACAATTACCTCCTCGAAGGAGATTTTTTTTGTGAGTGAAAGTAACCAAACGGGGCTCTGACACCTAGTAAGTGTAAAAGTCTAATTGCTTTCTACATGTGTAGAGGAGTCCTCGGCTGTATCTACAGTACTCCTAAACCCCAGGATTACTGCGGCCACAAGTAACAAGAACAATACACCACACTTCGTATTACTACGCATCATGTAGCTCCCGAGAACAGTGGAATGATAGAACAAAACGTGACAAGTACAAGATGGAGGAAAGTACCTTCCATTAACAGTGTCAGTCCCCGATATTGACATGGGGTCGTCATTCCCCCCGTAGGTCATCATTGAAGGTCGTCTTGATGTCTCTCTTATATTGTGTGTATGACCCTTTCCTATAAAAAGCCCGGATTATTTATTGGGGTGTTTAACACAAAACCTTTGTTCTTCTTTTAAATATAAATTTCATAATAATTTCAATATACTTTCAAAATTAAAAATAAAGAAAGCATCTCCTGACCACGAGCACATGTGCTTTTTAGATGGCAGAGCGCCATCTAGTGGAGCAAAAATAAACTAAACGTTTATTTAGCTTGCTCCGTGATATTTGGCTAACCCAATTTCTTGATAAATCAAGACTTTCTAAATTGTGAGCATTTGAAGTGATTCCATTTTAAAATACCTATATATAACAAATTTTCGCAATCAATGCATGAAATGTCGAAAATGGGTAGACCTGGCTCATCAGTAGAGAACCCTCCTAGCGGTTTCGCCAGTTTAATATCACTAAAACCTTAATTGGTTTGATAGTAGTGTTAAAAGTAATTTATATTTGTGCGACGTATTTGTCCAATAAATAATGCTTTATATAATAAACGTTTATTACTCTACAAATTTTATTAGTAGCATGGATACACCATGATATATCATCGTCATGACATAGCCTCTAACTATGCAAATTAGCTAGTTGCCTCAACGTGTCGGTTTTTACTTTACATAACACAGAAAGTGATGCTAGGATATAATGAATCTGATTGGACCAAGTAAAAGACAAGTTTTCAGCGGACAAAAAACTCAACTTTATATATGCACTCATGGACAAAACTTAAGGAAGTTGTACCTTTTAGCATGTATATCGGGACAATAACTCTGAAAGATATCACAGTGACCTTTATTGAAGACACGCGAGATAATCAAGTGTGAACAACCTTTGTCTACTTAAAAAAAAAAACAGACGACCGGCGATATCAAAGACTTTCCACTTCCTTAACTTTTGTCTATGAATGTAATTGTAATGAAAGTGGGCAGTCGTGGTTACCGAAGTGTTACAGGACAAAGAAAAGGAGAAGACTCCAAATTACAAAGACAGGTGTCAAGGGGACTCGGATTCTATCAGCACTCGCTCGGACTCGGCACTAGTTAGACATACATTTTATATATCCACCTGTGGCTCATCGTTAGAGAGAACCCACCAGCAGTTTCGGCAGAAAGTCTATTGTTCGCCTCGACTAGAACCTCAGCTTGCCGTAGCGACGGAGAAATTCGAGGATCACTAAACCGAAATTCTCTTTGAACCATCTCCAAATCACTTTTTATAAAGCTGGGAAACAGCTGGCGGGGCTACGGTAAATACAATCGACAGTGTAGAGAAGCGTGTGACGGCATGTCACGCGATAGTTTCACCGATAGATGGCGACTCCCACGCTGTGGAGGACAATGGAACCCTCGAGCGACACCGGTGGCGACGCCTATCGTGATTCATGATCACGTGCTGTCGACCTGCCCCCCCGCGGTAAACACTGCCCTGATCTAGCTGTCTGTGCACTGGAGACGAATAACTTGTCCTGGAGGACAAATCTACTCAACAACCTACATCGATTACTGGTATAGAAATTAATTAAAAAATTAAGTTTTTTTTTTTTTAATTGTGACAGAGCAAGCTTTCTCTCTCAAGCCAAAAACGCCCTTCTACTGGCTAACAAAGTGAAGAAATACAGACTATTTATAAGAATCAAATGCTTACCTGCGCGGCCATGCAAGACAATTTTTTTCCATCAATGAATTTTTTCTCTCGAAAAATCAGATGTGTTAATTCTGATTTGTTTGTTTGGATACATTACTGTCTACACCACGGTGTCTGTTCCCGCTTCTAGCTGCTCCCAGTTTTGGCCGTTCACATGTGAATAATTTTATCATTAAAAACGGGGGTTTTAAACACAGATTTAGTTTAGAAGATAGTTTATTGGTTGGAAGTTTGTTTGAAAAAAAAAACATAACTACATCAACCACACAATAATTTATTCAACTCCCGACGTTGACTCACTCTCCTTAGGGGAATGACAGCGAGTTATTGTAACGTCGGGAGTTAAATAATTGACTGATGTTTTCCAAACAAGAGAGAGAGAGTCTATCATTATTCAGTGTAAATATTCCACCGATACAAGTGTAAGGAACTCCGCCAACAGTAGATGAAGAACGGGCTCCCGCCGACCGCTCCAGGGCCCAGAAAGAAGGCGGGGCAACAATTTCGAGGCAGTAATTAATGAAGGATTGTCATAGGCTGGGGTTACGAAAGGGAAATTTTTTAAAAATTGTCCCACACCTTGTCTAGGGGCGGTGTTTCGGCAGTATTTGGGGAGCCGCACCTGTGTGATGGTGGCTGCAGGGGGAATGACTGGCTCCATTAACTTGTTGCTTGGTCTTCTTCCCTCGCTGGGACAAACGCTAGTTGGATTTGTTCTCACATACATTAACTTCCCTTATGGTGGGGGCAGCTAGGATAATTTTACTACCCTCTCATCAATAACTTTATCGTAGCCTAACCTCCGATCAAAGACCATCTCCAGGAGAGACCAGGGGATTTCATAGTTTTAGGCCATACAGTGTGGTTGAGTGTTCTAAACTGTTGGTTTTCGACCACGACGACCCGGGCTCGAATCCCGCATTGCGCTTTTTTTAAATTAAAAATTGTTACAGAGGACCCCCGATTATTGCAAAAGTCCAACTCCATCAGTGAGTGCAACTAACCAAACGCGGCTCTTGCACACTTGTAAGTGAAAAAAGTCGGAGCTGCTTTTCACATGTGTAGACATATGGTACACTTACAGTAGAGGCAGTCGCCAACTACCCACCAAGATTATCATGGCCTGTACCACGTATACTTGGGATTAAAAAAAAAAAAAGGCCATCTCTAATGTGTGGTTGATCAAGTTTAATTTTTAAAAATTGGGGTTCCCCCAACAAGGGAGCGAAGAAGAACTCTATAAAATGACTGCTAACGGTTATCCTTTCGCCTTCATAAACCTTTTACAAAATTCATTTCTCCAAGGTGAAGTAAACAAAATATTTTTTAAAAAGTGTATTGATCTCGTTTTTATATTCCGATAAATTTATATTCCGACATGATAATGGATGGATCATCGAAAGTTTAAGGAAAGGGGAAAAGAATTAAGAGAGAGATAAAGAGAAAATTTTCGAAGTTTCTCCGTCAAAAGGAAGTCATCAACTTTGGTTAACCAGGCTCCAGCTGATGTCGCCAAGTTGTGCTCGTAGGAAGGATGTGGTTGAAGGAAGTTATTAAGAGTTTTGTGCCTTTAAAACACTTTTTTTCAACTCTTAGTTTTTTGTGCCGGTGACAACGTTGTCTTCCCATAACTATGTCCTCGCCAACTCGGCACTTTATTCTGGTGGGGTTGAGACCTCTGGACAATCTGGTGAGTGCGTGTTTCTAAATCAACATATAAACAAATATTGTAAAATCCTAGGTATCGATCTAAAGACAACTGATGTAAAAAAACCCCTCTCTATCAATATTAAGGTGTCAGGCTTCCAGGATAAGTTTCTTTTGGAATGTCTTAAAGTAAATAATCATTGAGGATATATTGGCAAGTTTTTGGGGTTTTTCAAAATATTCTGAGTTTCTTCGGTTTTAAAAGTTTGAAGTGTGAGCAATGGCTATGGACATGTTTAGTTAAGGCTTTTGATGTTTTTATTTTGTCGCTGAGAGGAAAATTGTATATAGTTGAGATTGAAGGATGGCTTATAGTATATATATATAGGATACAAAAATGTAATGCCTCGATAAAGGTTGGCGTTCAGCCAACCGAAATATGCCTTTTTACTATCTAATGATTTAAGTATGGATTGTTCTATTTTCAGAAATATATATATATTTGTAGAATACATTTGTGTGGAATTGCTGTTGTATATGCGAATGATTTTTATATCTAGAACAAAAAAAAAAAAAAAAACAGTTATCCCTAGAAGCCTGATATTTTCACCTTAAGTATGTTCGTACAAATTTACATCGTGTTTTACTATCGTTTCCTGCACACCTTACTCTATAAACGTGTTGAACTTTACCTGAAAATTGATTGACAAAAAGAGGAAGCTGAGAGAAGATGGAGGAAACCCTTGTATAAAAAAGAGAAAGCACTTAAGATAATTCCACATCAATTTTGGGGCGTTGAATAGTGTGAGATTTGCATACAATATATGTACTTGTATTTGCATATTGGATTGTCGGGGATCATCCACGGCCTTCTGTGATTGGAGAAAAGCCGCTTAGTGCAAACATGCTTGCAATACTGATTTGGTATTTTATTATTATTATTTTTAAATATCATATAACTGCTTTTTCCATGCTTTTAGCTGTTATACAGCATGTTTTTATTTTTTGGTAATTATTACACTTACACGTATGTTAGCCACTGCCTTAAGTACACCATATGTCTACACATGTAGAACGCAGTTCGACTCTTTGACTCAGGTGACTGGTTGGTTACTTTCACTCAAGTGCAAAAATCAGGGTATATATACAGTGGAGCAATTTAGTATTTTAATAGGAGCCGTTTCAATGCGGGTTTGTCCAAAACTTAAACCATCACTCCCTTACTATCGGAAGGTAGAGCAGAATGATGGTAGCTCTTCCGTGCGCCAGAATAAGGAGAGTGGGGGAGGTCTCGGGACTGGTTCCCATGTTTACTCCCCCTAAGCATACCTAACATTGTCATGTAATCATTTTATGATAGATTAAGGATAGAAAACATGGGAACCGGACCTCCCGGAGAGTACAATCGACGACCAGTTTACTAAGCCCTCTGTGTCCCGGGGTTGGCGTGTCTGGGCAGCAGCTCGGGGGAGATCACCGTGCAGCTGAGCTCCACTTCCTCCTCGTAGTCCGAGTCCTCGGCGGCGAGTTCCTCGGGCTCAGCGCGGCTGAAGCCCTCGAGGTACAGGGCGTCGCCGCCCATCTCGCAGGCCGCCTCAAGCAACTCCTCCACGTTCTGGCCCTGGAGCGCCCGCACGCTGGTCACCCTCGCTAGATCCGGCCGGAACAGGTCCGTGTAGGAGTTACAGGCTTCCAGCTTCCTCGAGTCCACCTGCACCGCCGTCCTGTTGTCCTTCGAGGAGGTGCTTTTGTCGGAATCCTGGAGTCCCGCAGGTTTCTGGAGGTTGCGGAAGGCGTTGTCGGCCAGACCGCGGATGGCAAGTAGGCTGAGGTGGTCGGCGAATAGCCCGGGCTCCACGTTGAGCGCCCGACCTAGCAGCACGGGGCAGACGTCTGGCACGGACTCCATCTCCACAGACTGCTCCTCGGTGATGGACTTCTTCGAGGACTGCGGCGGCAAGGCCTCGAAGTGCTCGGATCTGCTTTTGAGCAGGTCGTCCGAGTCAAGCTCGGTGGCCTTCTGCTGCTGCGAGTCGTCCTGGATTTGGTTGTGTCGGCTCGGCTCCATCCCTTTCTCTAGTCCGTCCCGCCTGGGGAATACCTCGCACTATAGAAGGGGAAACAAATAACAATCATCGACAAATAGCTATTACTTTACTCTTTCCATTAGCTACTTAATCGTTAAAACTATTATCAGAAATCAATATATCGCCTTGAGGATGCCATCATTGGAATGACTAATTCCACATTTTACAATAATAATTACTTGTCACTTCCTCGAACACTTGAGAAGTTTTCAGAACGGTTCCATAATTGGAGTCGAGCAAACAAAAGGCATGTGGGAGCACGTCTCATTGATTCTTACGACGAAAAATAGAAAGGATCAAAAACAAAAACTTTTACTCACATTTCAGAACGTACATTTATCTAAAGCCTCAACTTCCCAAGTTGGGAGCTCTGACAACATTCAATATAGATCTATCTCACAGCCATGGAGATACGACGGAGATAGTTGGCGATATCTAGATCGAGAAATGCTCTCTCAAGATATCTCTCTACGCTAAAAAACAAACTTAATTTATAAATAAAAGTAAGAAAAGTCTAAGAATCACCTAGGAGCGTTAATCGTATTATTTAGATACGTACTCACTCAGGAGAATCTGTATATACGACTAGAGGTCTTAATAACGGTTGTTTTAATACGCGCCCCGGTATTTATATAAATATATATGAAGGCGTCTAAAAATAGATAAAACCTGAGAGCGACGTATTTATATGAATACAACCGTATTCGTAAAGATAGAGGCTGCCTGGCCGGCATTCATACTTCTATGAAAGGTAGACACTTCGGCCAGTTAGAGTTTTTTATTTTCTCAACGTTTCGACAAAATCTTTTGTCTTCGTCAGGAGAAGTAAATAAAGAATTTGGCAAGGTGTTAAATGCCAAATGCTTTATTTTTATTTACTTCTCCTGACGAAGACAAAATATTTTGTCGAAACGTTGAGAAAATAAAAAACTCTAACTGGCCGAAGTGTCTATTTTTCATAGAAAACTGTATTACAGCCTGTTGAAGAACGTTACTGTACGAAAGCTCTCCAAACTTATATCTTTTTTATAAAGAAACCCGTCGCCGTCAGATTTGAGCTCTTCTTTGATATGTTATCTGGCGATTCTCTCTTCTTCCTATATTTAAATACATCTTTCTACAATAACGATTTAAGTGGGAAATTTTAGGAGGGTCTCCTGCTCGTCTGTGGTAGGATTTAATCTCCAGATGACTACTATAAATGTCTAATACAATCTGGCCGGTTACTGATGGTATTTTCTGTAATATCTCTCAGTGCAGATGGAGGCTTCAATACTCCGTTTTGATTATAAAAGTAAAAGAAAACGCAGGAAATGTGTTCAGCTTTGCTTTCGAAGAGACACAGTTGTAATAGGAAAGTTCCGTGAACAGATAGGAGTCGAGCCAAGAGCAAGATGGAGATAGAAGAGTTCTTACTGTTTTACATGGTGATGAGGTGGACCTGGGTACAACCGACGTGGGCTCACGCTGATGATGAAACTGACAGTTTTTTTCGGCTAGGGCAGATGTTTTATATATCTTCGCCGAGGGGGGGGGAGACATGCGAGAATTTGGACTTTGAACGGGTCCAAAGGGCGTGGGGTGTCTGCGGTATTTTCTACACCCTTTGGACCTGATGGCAACGACTTGCCAAATTCCTCTTTAAGGTTGTTGTATTTCTATCTCGATCTCTTGCTTAGCTCAGCTCTTAATCTATTACATAGTTTTATTTATTCATCCTCAGTTTGTACCAAGTACATTACATATGGTGATGCAATGACATTTTTAAAATAAAACTATACAACAAAAAGTGGCGGGAGGATGATATTCATGTACCAAAAGAGGCATCGCTCACTTTAATTGTGCATCACAACGATGCACTGTACTAGTGTCTGAATTTGCCAAAACTGGTGTTACGGCTCATTCTTTATCATCATCAGTGTACCAGGGTGATGCACAGTGCATTGTGCTGATGCACAATTAAAGGGAGAGGTGCCTCTTTTGGTACATAAGACTATATGAAAAAAATGATAGAAAATATAATAAAAAGGTCAAGTGTTGATATTAAAAATAAAGAAGGCATATCCTGACCAGGAGCACATGTGCTTTACAGAAGGCATAGCGCCATCTGGTGGAACAGAAATCAACAAAACATTTATTTAGCCTGTTCCCTGATATTTGGCCAACCCAATTTCTTGATAAATCAAGAAAAGCCATTCACGAACGCGTTTCGCGCTGTTGGCGCTCGTCAGCGTGGAGTAGGCTGATACGGACTATATAACACCATGAAAGGTAGGGAGCACAGAACTCTTCCACCAAAAAAAGCCAACACCCGTTTTAAGAAATTTGGGAAACCGTACTCTTGAAAAGTGTTTTCAGCTAAAAAATGTCGTTAATACGGGGGATGATAATTTCTACTGGATGACGAAATGTTCCTCCAAAGCTATATTCAGGCCACAAGATTGGTGTGTCCGCTGTAGTAAATAATAACGTGGCTATTTCCAGCGATATCGGACCGTTGCAAATCGGTTCGACAATGGACAGACAACAATGCCTGGGGGACTATTAGATCCGTCAGTGGTGGGATCGAGCTGGAGTCCATGGGAGCAACGTGTAGGTAGCCTCCTACCTTAGGTTCAGTGCGTTCTCACCCGTAACACTGAAATTATAATATGATGATGCATTAACGCCCCCCTGTTAGGAGAAATTGTAACCGGAGACATCAAAGACTTTCCACTTCCTTCACTTTTGTCCATCCACGGTAGGGAGGACACAACTTCACCACTAAACCTAATTACACTTCAGTGATGTGCCGAGACATACACATTCTTCCTGTCAGAAACATGGTATGACTAACTTCTATAGAATAAAACGGTCGCAACTTCATTAAAAAATATGGCACCGCACCACACAAACCTTTAAAGAGAATTCAAGAAAAAAGTTATATTAATGTGTCTATTCTATACCGTCGCACTAGTAAAACAATATTTCGTCCGATGGAAATCCTTTATTTTTTTGTGGCGTTTCAGGATTTCACTACCTTTTACCAAAAATGAAGATAAACAGAAAATTGAAACCTTATTTGTGACCTTGCGCGATATTCAAAATACCGAGAAACACGAAATAGGTTGTAATAACACACAACACAAACCACTTATTATATCTCTAATAAAAAAAAAACGACATCACAAAAAAGAGAGATAATGGGCGTGACAGCTGTATTGGACATGTTCCCATTTAGTCCTCCCGGGGAAAAAACACACCGGTGGTTCTATCAATTAATCCCATGTTACTTGGCATTGAGACAGTCCCGAGTATCTTGTCCCACGTTGATACCGTCTAGAACGATTGAAACTGATTTATTACAATGTCCATATAAGATTATATAAGGTTAAATACAGATGAAATGTGAATAAAATAAGGATAAATATGTGAATAAATAGATATAAATATATAAAATAAATTTAAAATATACATATATGTGATATGATCCTGTCGACCTTTTATGTGATATGATCCTGTCGACTCTTCTGTGATGATCCTGTCGACTTTCAATGTGGCAATATAGTGGTAATAATGTGGTGAGGAGAGAAATAATCACACGACGAGTTGGTAGGGGAAATAACCCAGGCAGCCAGCCGAGAGAGAGAGGGAGCGAGGTTCTATCCGCTGAACGACCGTTTGTCGCACGCCCCCCGCAAAACTGTCCCAAAATAGTCCCTTTGGAATGTCGTGATGTCTAAAGTGACTCCCTTTAGCTGCCCATCTCTCTCTGGCTGACTCTAGGTTTGTTTTATTAATCCTGGAAGAGCATATATTATGACATATATATATAAATATATACAAGGTCTTCATTGGTGGCGCCCACCGCGAGAAAGACTCCGCCACCGGTGGACTGCGAGAGTTCTCTAGAGAGAGAGTACACGCTTGTTCGGCGGTACATATACTAAAATAGGAACGATACAGAGAAGATTAGCATGGCCCCTGCGCAAGGATGACACGCAAAATCGTGAAGAGAGAGAGAGATGTGAACAAAGGGTCGTGACGGCAGATTAACAGACAAACAAAGAATTCTCAATACGAAAAAAAAAAAAAAAAAAACGTACGCAAGTGAAATTGTACTGGGATCTCTCAAGTTGATAAATTATAATGTATTTCTGATCGTAAAACTCAAAGTTGGCTTAATAAAGAAAGGATATTTGGCCAATTCTGGCCGTTTTATTTCGAAAAAATCACTGATTAGTTGATATTTATTCTGACAGATGGCGCAAGGAGATTCCTTTCTCTTAAAGAGCTCTCAATCCAACTAGACAGGTCTAAGACACGTTGACACACACAACAAAGAGGACAACCAGAGCAGCAAATAAGTCAACAACTCGAGCGATACTTGCGACATAGCTCCCATACCATCACCATACCAGAACGAATAGTTTACGAAGCATAGTTTACTTAAGTGGATTGATAAGGGCAACTTTTTATTGAGATAAACCTCGAATGGCCCCTCGGGTTCTTCTGTGCCCGAGTGAATGTTTACCCAACTGATATTGCTTTTAAAAAACTACAAATATTGCTTACAATTAATTTCCTTTTTTTTTTTAATTTCAAAATGCTAGCTTTCAAGTGATAATCGCTGCAGTAAGGGGGTAGTATACAATCAAAAATAGTTTCAATTTCTCATATACAAATTTGCATAACAAAAACCGCAAACAGTCAGCTTTCCCTATATATTTTCATATATCCCTCACGCTACATACCAATCAGCAGACGCGGTGGGCGAGAAATTCAGTGAAGCAGTTATATTTACACACCTTATTTACATACTGTCGATGGAACACTTTGACAAGGCCCCGGAGTTTCCTTGAAACAAAAAAGATAAAAAAAAAAGTTCGAGAGAGAGAGAGAGTTGTCACTGGAAAGGAATGTTTCCCTGGGGGAAAGACGCCTCCATCTAAATTCTTCCTCGCCGGCCATTTTGACGGGAACCGTGCAATTTTCACAAGATTAGGGATATAACTTTTTCCCTCCATTTTTTCCCTACCCTTTTGGCATAGGAAAAACCAGATAAAACGGTGTTTCTGAATGTTTATATACCGCTAGATTAACGCATCACTCACACCGAAGACTGAAGTGGAAAAAACGAAAGAAAAAGCATGTAGTCAGAACAAAATAAACGAGGGGAAAGCAGTCCAACTTTTAAAAAAGAACATGTGAAACCTAGTTTTTCCCTACCCTTTTGGCATAGGAAAAACCAGATAAAACGGTGTTTCTGAATGTTTATATACCGCTAGAGTAAGGCATCACTCATACAGAAGACTGAAGTGGAAAAAACGAAAGAAAAAAGAACGTAGTCAGAACAAAATAAACGAGGGGAAAGCAGCCCAACTTTTAAAAAAGAACATGTGAAACCTAGATTACCGCACCACCTTGTAAATACGTGAAAACATTATAAATGAGGGAGATGTGCCACTTTTGGTACGTGAATTTTCATTCTACCCCGTGTTTATGTTCTATTCTTGCCTTAAAACAGGCCCCTGCCACTTAAACACCTTTTGGCCATTTCGACCGATTTTATAACTCCCCTTGTAGGATGTCATGAAATCCCCTTTGTACTGATGAGGGCCAAAGTCCGAAACCATAATATACAGGTTGTTGGCTTTTTGTCTGAATTTGTCAAAACTGGGGTTGTAATCATTCGTTATCACCAATTCTACGTTTTGTACTGTGATGATAATCAAAAATGCATTGTTTCAATATTTTTAATGCATTTTAAAAGGGAGAGGTGCCATTTTTGGTACGTATTCTTCATTGTAAATATCATCACATGGTTTTTGATAGAGAAAATATGGTTTCACGGGCTACTAACCCAGGTGTATGATTAATTGCTCTTTATGCTCTTAATTTTATGCTCTTAATAGCTCTAAATGGTCTTTTTGTGCGGTATTTAATAAAAGCTATTGTTGTACTGAATCTATAGATATTGCTGACGCCTAGAATTTTTTTTCTATATTTTTAACACAATCCTCTAAATTTGGTTGTCGGGGAACAAAATTAGCGGTACATATCCCAAGTACATATGGTACAGAATTCATGATAATCATGGTAATATAATCTTTCTCCATTTTTATTTCCCACTTTCATAGGTTTCTCCGTCTTGTAACCCCAAGGAGAATCCTCTGTAAGACCTGTGTGTCTTAATAAAGGTTTTTGTGTGTGTGTGTGTGATAATCATGGTAGATAGTTAGCGACTGCTTTTACTGTAAGTTCACCACATGTGTAAGAATTGGACTCGTGCAAGAATCGGAGTCCATTGAAGCAATTTTCTTTGTGGCTGTCGAAAATCGACGTTTTATACCATTCCTCTAGCGAAAAACAAACATTTTTGTTGATTCCCCCATGTAGCTAGGAGAATGTGGCACAAAGTACCTCCCACACACACAGCTATGTCTCCCATCACTACAGGGATGGCTATGTAAAATCCAACATTAGAGTAGTTGCATATTCACCATCGTCCTATTTTATTTGCCCCCCACACGAGCATGATATAGAGATCTTCTTCTTTCTTATCTCCACTCAATCATATTACGGTATCAAGCTTGTAGATCTTGTTGATGGTGTCGGCTGGGGAAGAGTAGAGTGACAACCATTATGACTGGGTGAAGTAGAATGCCTTTGTCATTAAGACTGGGAGCACTACTCAGTGGCAGGCCACTGACTTAGCTCCAAAAGAAATGGCCGCCTCTGACATGAGGAACAGACACCATGTGCAGCCACTCCTAACATGGAGTACAAATGCTGCTCATCCTGTATTCCTGGATTAGGAGCCCTTACAGGGTACTATCAGCCGGGCCAACTGAACCCAGGTTTTTTTAGTGAGCTTATTACTGCTCCCCCTCCTTCTTTTTTATCCGGGCTTCATGTAGAGATAGATCTACAATATACAAACTCTTTTTGCTCTATTATATCTAATATTATATCTAAGGTATTATTATTTAGGATAAATAAGGAATCCCATTGATAATGAACGTTACAAGAAACTCCTATTCAACAAGTCCCCGTACAGAGAACTATCAATAAAAGACATTTCTCCTTCGCGCGCTCTTTGTCTTATATGCAAATACATAATATCTCTATATTGGCAAAGATATATTCTATAGAAGTACATGAAAGGGTAATCCTATAAAACTAATGGATATGGCGAATCAATATTCTAGACGTTAAAATAGAATTAATCGAAAATGAGATATTTAAAAATAATAATAACATAGAGAAACATATTCTTCAAGCGCTTTAAAAGTTGTTTGTTTTTTTCAGGATCGATTACATCGTTTTTTTCAGCATGAAATATTGAGACGTCGCGAAGGCTATTCGAAAGAAGAAAAAAAAAAAATCAGTGATTAGAAAAAAAAAAAAAGAAACGTGCTGAGAAAAATCAATTGGCACTCCTGCCCTAGCTAATAATAAACAAGGTAGCCAATTAAATTTGATGCCAAACGATAATAATAATTTTTTTTTTTTCAAATGGACCAAACGACGACGCGTCTACCCTATCATCATCACTGTAAACATCTCCCAGAACTGGCCCCGCTGGAATTTCCTGTATTAGTTCCCGTGGCGCCCACTAGATGGAGGAACTAGTTCGCCCTCTTTTTTTCACCATCTTCACTTAACTGTGGGAGGGGGATACGTGTATTAATTTTTTTAAATCTAATTATTTTTTTTCTCTAAAGTTTTTAAGATCGAATTATGATTGATGGGGTGTGTTTTAAGATATACTTTCTATCAGTGTTTAAAGGTGTAGATACATTGCCCTAATAGAGGCTGATGACATTAAATGGCAGATCAACTAACATGTCTCCAAATTGTCATGCAATCAAGTCCCTCCACGTTCGTATTTTTTACCACAATGTTGGAATTTTTAATGCTACATTTAGGGAGAGTACTTTTTATTTTTCTCCCCCTAAATTTTTCTACCAAATATCGTTTTCATATAAGAAAGAAATCCTCATATATATGAATGCTATTTTAGTTTTTTTTTTTTTTAAGAAACCTTTCGCCTTATGATCTCGCGCTTTTTTTAAATGAGTTTTTCATGTTTCACCTTATTTCATTAGAAAGGATAGAGTGTGTGTGCTAATAAAATAATAATAAAGAAACACCGATATTCTGATACATCAATTGTATATCAAGCGGAGAAATCGATGCATCAATCATATATCAAACCCAACCATCGAAGGACCAATCACGTAACAACCGAGAAACCGGTGCACCAATCATATATCAAGTCCAACCATCGATGAACCAATCATGTATCCACCAAGAAATCGGTGCACCAATCCTCCTCACGTGTCAGGGAGCCAATCATGCAGCAGAGAGACAGTAGTGGGACAGAGAGCCATAGGAGAAATCCAATCTGGTCATTGTTGGGTAAGCAAGGATGACGCAATAATGGATATAATAATCTCGTTAGGCGGGTGTTGGAGACAATGCCATTGTTCTTGGCTTCCGGTGGTGGGCGGAGTGGAAGTCGTCGTACATTTAGGACGGAGACTGAGTGAGCGAAGAACGCACATCTAACTTGACATCGCGGTCATTGGAAGTTTCCAGCATTAAAACACCGCGATTCAACCAAATACTTACAATTAAACGTTGCAAAGATTATTGCCGTCATTTATCAGCATGGTTCAACACATTTAAAACATATTTAATTATATTAGAACTGGCACAATTCTTATTTGTGTTAGAGATGCTAAAATCTTAGAAAGTATTAAAAAACGAAATTACATTTCTATTGACATCGTCTGTGGCTACCCCATACTCAAATAGAAAAACACATGCAAACAGTAATGCGATAACCTCAGAGAACAAAACTTCAGTGTTCCGTTCAGAGATGGCACTGGCGTCTAAAGTGGTGAGTGAAGCTGAGCGAAGGATAACACAGGGATGTCAACTTCGCTGTGACATCTCCCCAAGTTGTCGTAGGTATCATCACACTTTATTTGTCAAGTCTGTTGTGGAGGAATTACCTTCGTGACTTGGAGTATACCTTAACCGTAAAATATCGAAGATATGATATATGCAATTACACTAATATGTAAATTAAGACATTTCCTTATCGCGTGAAGCTGAAAGTTCTTAATGGCTGGCGCCATCTATCCGAATAAATATCAACTAATCGTTGACTTTTCTTAAAATTCCGGATTGTGAGCCGAAACATTTTCCCGATCATTCTAGAAAAGTTGACCACGTTTCGGGCGCTTCATACGCGTATCGGGCTGTTGGCCCACCTCAGTGTGGTGCAAGCTGTAGCTCGACAACCAAATAAAGAAAACTCTGTACGATATATAAGATTAAAAAACGGGGGGGGGGGGGGGGGATTTAATAGATTAAGTGGTAAAATTGCGAAGAAGGCCTTTCGTGATTGTACAACTGGAAGTTTCAGAAAGCTTGCGTCATCAGAGAAGATAGGAGTGTGACATCCGAGTGTGACAAATGTTATCCGTATTTACAAACTGTAAGCTCAATGTGTCAAACTAGTGGTGAATGTGTCCAAATAGGTCGGTGGTTTGAGAGAGTCCTGAGGGAAGTGGACGCTTTAGGTCGCCAGGTCACAAATATGGGAAACATCTCTCTCCCCGAGTAGAATATATAAAAATACAGTCCGACAAGTTGAACATTCCAATTAATCAATCCATCTATCAATATTAAAGTTAAAACATCAGAGGCTTCCAGGGATAAATTTCTTTTCTAAAAAAATTAATTCAAATCTCTAGGTTTCAGACACGAAAGCTGGACAATTTAAACAATTTTATTGATTCTTCTAATCAATTGTTACAAAGGTGGAAAATATATAATAAGATAGTAAATAAAGGGTAGATAAAATGTAGGGGAATATATGCAGTTGTGTATGTGTACAAATTTCTTCAGCAAGGAAGGCGTGAAAGCTGGAGATTTGAACCACACTTTTAAAAAGTAACTTATCCCTAGAAGCCAGATGTTTTCACCTTAAAGTTGAACATTATTATTAAATGTGATAAGATATTTGGAGAAAAAAAGTAACTCTCCCTTTAAAAAAAAATGCCAAAAATAATTCCGCCGTTGGCCTTCTATGCTTTCTTTACCAACTAAGGTCGCTAATTTGTGACAACATCAGTTTTTGGAAAACTCGGAGAGTAAGACACATCTGGTAACAGGTAATTATAGTAATTAATACTCGGTAATTTGCATATCTTACTTTACAATGAAGGTTACTAGGGAGCGCAATATAGATTTGCATACTCCAAGGTCCCAACGGTTAATAATGCTTTGAGCATCTCTCCTTCCACTTAGGCAAACTTTCCTTCGCTGAAAAGAGTAAGAGGATAAATTTAAAAAGTTATTCTGCGCTATTTTTTCAACATCTATTTCTACTGTCTGCGGGAGATTAAATATATAGATTAGGAGGGCCTGACTCATCAGTGTTTAACCCTCCCAGCGGTTTCGCCAGTTTAATTTACCAGACCGCTCTCTACTATTGTATTGATTTAATCAGTTTATAGAGCGGATATTTGTAGGGAATAGCGAAAAAGAAGGCATCTCCTGATCATGAACGTTGATCATGACTTGCGCCATCTATCGGAATAATTATTAACTAAACGTAGTTTTTTTAATGATAGATGGTGCAGGGTATCATCAACATTCAGTTACAGAGTCAGGAGAGACGTCTTTTCCTCAACTTTACCATGTAATATCGTACCCTCCCTCCTCGCCATTTGTATGAGGCAAAATTATAGATATAAACAATGACAAAACATTTTTCTTCTGATATGGCAAAACCAAATACGTAGTCTAATAGTCAAATTTAAATGCGGCAACAAACCGTACTCAAATATAAACAAATAGAAAGGCATTAAAGGTATTATTGTCGAATATTGATCTTCGAACCACCATTGGCTGAATGTCAATATAGGATTTTAAATTGTGGTTCTCAAAGTGAAGATGAAAGTCAGATGTGGGAGTGAAATCTGCAATGGGTATAGCACCACCCAGCCATATGTGGCAAGCAGATATCCATCGAGAAAACAAAGAAAGAAAGTATTCACGCTGGGAGACACAAAAGAACAACAACACCAACAACCAGCCAATCACAGCCGACCACTAATGAAGTGACATGTGTTTCGGACGTCACACCATTGACCGGATATCCTTTCCACCTGGCGGAAGTTGGTATGGCTGGCTACTTCCGGTCCCTCTCCCAACTCCATATATTGATTTGTTGGTATAATTACTTTTTAAACCACTCTTCCGTGTCGTCGTCTTTTGGAGTTCTTAAGGAAGTGGAAAGTCTTTGATATCGCCGGTCGTCTGTTTTTTTTTTTTTTTTTTTTAAAGAAAGAGGCCGCCTTGTTATCTCATGTGTCTTCAATAAAGGCCACTGTAATATCTTTCAGAGTTATTGTCCCGATATACATGCAAAAAGGTACAACTTCCTCAAGTTTTGTCCATGAGTGTATATCAAACAACAGACTAGAAACTTGTATTGAGAGTTTCCATTTGCTTCCATCGAACACCGTACCCAATACAGGGATTCGATTTGTTTCAGCCTTTGTGGGTACACCTTCTATCGGTGAAAATTGTGAGCATTTTTTAAAACTCTACTTTGTGAAACAGATGGAAGGGTTCATCTATTGTTGTACCATACCTTCCCATTAGGTGAAGTAGGTAGTTTTCAACAATGATAAAAACCTATCGTTAAAATTTTCCATCGAAATGTGGGACGTTCGGGAAGTTGATGAGTTGAAACTCGGTGAAATCGATGCTGCCCTGGACTGACGAAACCATTGTCTCCAGGTGAAGTTCCGAATTTACCGAAGCTGGTGTTGCGGCATGACCTCGATATACCAGATTGCATGGAACGGTCAATAATGGATGTTGCATACCTTTTCTTTTTTAAACGTCTATTTTAAGGGCTGAAGAGTAACCACATTTTTTCTGAATTGTTTTTCTACGCGCCGTCAAAAAATCCCAGCACCTCTAGCTGTATCAAAGCATTAAGAGAGAGCAAAGTGAGGTAGTTTGTTAGCTAAAGAATAAATGGTACGGATCAATCAACGCCGGGTATATAAAAGGTAGCGGCGGGTGACGCCCACAGCAATTTAGGAACGCGACTGACCTTTACGACACCGGAGAATGATTAGCACCTTCCCGGCTGGTCAAGGAGATCTGGTCGCATTGCCGGAATATTTGGACCCGCGATGTTCGTTCGTTGGTGCGCGTAACCAGCGTCCACACCGAGCTGAAACTAACAAAGATATTTCACTTGGGTTCTATTTGGAGCAATCAATGTACAAACCTATCCACAGATTTGTGTTTGGCCCTTGATAATTAACTAAAGAAGCTAATGTCCTTTTTTCTAAATATTAAACCATTTTTGGATGATTAAAAAACAACATGTTTTTGTTAGAGGAGTTTCTATTAAAATGAAAGACACAAAATACTGGAAGTGCCTGGCTTATAAGTTTCGCCGGTTTAATCTACCAGGCAGCTGCACAAAATTCTGTATTGTTTGAAATTTAAACCATTTTTGACTCTATGTTTCTTTTAAAATAAATCAAATTTCTACTGCCCTTACTGCAATGATAAAATAAAATAATGGTAGAGGGCCCCTGGTTCTCTCAACAGTAGTGAACCTTCCCAGCGGTTTCGCCAGTTTAATCCACCACACCGGGTTTAGATACTGTTTAAATATGAGATACTGAGAGAGGGTGGGATCTTGGTTATGGTAATTCAAGCAAACTATGAACGTAAGCGTTTATAAAACAGTAGAGATAGTTTGCTTAAATACCATATCTAATATTCCACCCTTCAATGTCGCATTTATAAACAGAATCGTTCAATAAAGTATTAGAGCTCTAAAAAGCGCGGTCTGGTGGATTAAATTGGCGAAACCGCTGGGAGAGTTCACCACTGATGAGCCAAGCCCTCCCAAAACATTCTTCATTAAGAAAAAAGGAATTTCCTGATCGTGCAACTAAAAGTTGCTTGCGCCATCTGTCGGAATAAATATAAACATTAATTATTTCCAGAATTGGCAAAATACCCTTTCTTGATTAATCAGTTTTAAAAAATTAACGACTAGTTGAGATTTATTCCGACAGATGGCGCAAATCATCAGCAACTTTTAGTTGCATAATCAGGAGATGCCTTCATTTATCCACCTTGATCTCAGTACAATTTGGTTTTTGTACTATTGTTCACATTCCTCATTAAGTTGAAGAAAGGCTCCTAACATCGTCCAAGTCTAAAGAAAGCAGCACTGGGGTGAATGAAAGTGTAGAAGGAAGGAAGCTTGTGTGTGGGAACATCTCCGATAGCTGATTACACCTATGGGAGAGGGTCTAATTATTATTTATATTGTCTTGTGAAGATAAGTGGTATTGTCGTCATATCTGCAAACATCCTTCCTAACATTTCCTGACAGAACTCTGAAGACGCCAAAGGGGGGGGGACTTGTCAAAATTATAATAAACAAAAGAGAGGGAAGTAAACTCTCGGACTGACATTTACCATCTTCAGGTGTCAGTTAGGTCCACTCTATCACTTCTGATTGAATGTGAATGACCTTACTTCAAGGGAGATCATTTCTAAAAGTTGCTAGCTATCCTGAGAATGGCAGCCATACCAAAACACGGGTTATCTATTCGGTCACCATGGGTGGTTCGACCCGTGCAGCTTCCATTGACTCAGCCATTCTGTCCTCTCTGAACGAATGGCTTGGTGCCAAATTATCTGGAAGTTTTAAGCTTCTCAGTTATGTGGGAAGAATGTTATTTGTTAAGTGAACTGATCTCCCACGTCATTGGACGAATGTGGCCATGTTTGTATATAAAGAGGGTTCAAAGGGAATGCGAGGACTCTGCCAGTGGGTTATTGTGTGGAGACGCTTAAAACGTTCTCTGTGTCCGTGTCTGGTGATCTTCTCGCATACCTGTGTAACCCCTGTCCGCTCGTTATCAGCGCTGCAATAAAAGTACTGGTTTGGTATAATTAATCGTGTTTTTTTAAAATTATTATTTACGTCCTTTCTTTTTATTTTCGAGTGTAAGCGTTTCTGTGTGTTAAGTTACTTTTACTTTAGTCCTTAGTAGTTTTTTTATCTATGTATGTAAATCCGAATAAGTAACTTCTGTCATTGGCGATAGACGATGTGTCATAACCCCCGCGCACTACTTACATGGTACAGTGTTAAAGTTGAAAAGGAACCCCCATTACATGTGTGACCGCCCACGATACCTACGTATCGTTAAACAACGTAGAGCGCCACTGAAGAAAAAACCCGCTTCAGCCTAGAAATCTTCAAAACAAAGGAAGCGCCTACATAATTCGACGTATAGGAGAAAACAACAAAAACAAACGGTATAGGGAAGCGAGGTGGGGGGAGGTTGGGGGAAGGATTTTTCGTGATGATAATGATGATAATATAGAGGTCCCTCCTCCCACTCTAAAAATAATCTCCAAAACGCGCGGCACAATAAAAGAAAGAGTTAGAAAAAAATAAAAAGGTTGTGGGGGGGCTATTGTGTAGAATTGGCAACGTTGACCTCCTTTGGCGAACTCTAATTGGTGGGTATTGTTTTGTGGAAGGAAACTTCTGTTTATTTTAGCTGTGATTGGTCGGCCCCGTAGGTCACCGTACTGGGTGGCTGTGCTAGATGGATCTCTTACCCCCTTTCGCCTCAAATATCTCATTTCTCTCAATTAATGAATTACGTGTGGTACACAATCAAGATTCGGACGTAACAATGCCATAAATGACAATAAGAAAGACCTTCACTTTTCTAGGCTTATTACTGTAATTGTAAGGCTTTGTTTTTTAATTCTTGTGTTCTCGAGTTTTGTGAGGACTTCCGTCGGTTTAAGCTCAGACCCACTGCACCTAGGCTGCGTGAAGACAGCTTCACTCCATTGTGTGTTTAATAGTTAAAATGTCTAATGATAAATCTATTTTCCCGATAATGAAGTATTTGTAAATAGGGGAGAGGTTTAAAGGATGGTAAAAGAGCTGCTAATATATTTTAGACCAAATTATATGTGTATGCGAATCCTGAACCGCTTTGGTATGTCCGTTATAGCGGGAACATGCGGTGATTCAATCGGTCTGGCACCCCTGAACTTGGGTTTTACGAGTTAGGTTTTGTTGGCATTTCGTGCGTGACTCGAGGATCCCATTCTCAGAAACCTCCATCCGTGTCTATAAACATTTCGTTTCTGTGAATATACCGAGCAGAGTTGCCGAACTCTTTGTTGCAATTTCACAGAGTATGCAGGCATTCTTCGAGGCTTGCTCTTCTCTTTTTTAACCAATAAGACCTAACATCTTTGAAAATATGTTTCTGAATATAACCCCAACTTATTTATTGCGATTTCACATATAAATTGACAATAAAAAATAAAAAATGGTTTACTGAATTCTATAGTCAACATTAAAAAAATAATAATGAATAAATTTCACACATACAAAAAAAAAATCAAAACTATATATATTTAAATTAAATATATTTACACCAGTCCTCCACTGTAGGAACGTCATTTCTCATATTAGCGAGTTGTAAATAAAACTACATTTTTACTTGGCCTATTAACATATTTTCAACAAGGCCAAAACATCCTTACACAGATGTGAACCTGCAGGGCGGGTCCAATTATCTGCTTTGAGAATTTACAGTTAAATTTCGGGTCGCTACGATCTGCTGTTCAACACATCCTGATGGGAATATACTGGGTTGCTGAGCTGTTTGTTGTAATTTCACAGATAAATTATCTTGGCAAACAACCCTAGAAATCTCCTTTTTTTAAATAGTGGGGTTGTATTCTTCTTGTGCGTTTATTCAACAGGATATCCTTGTAAATTATATACGATAGTGTTGCCGAGCTATATTTACTGTAATTTCATAGATAAATTTCTTTGTTTACAGAACCGCAATCTGACATGCCTGTTTACTTCTTTTACAACAGCGGGTAACATCCTGGTAAATATTTTAAATCACTGATGGGGTTTTTTCTTTAATGGCCCCTTGCACTCCCTGGTGCAACTAGCCATAGGAGGCTTTGACATTTGGGAACTTCAAGGTCGACACACTGCTCGAGTACCCACACCCATTTACAATACCAGCACCCAAATAGCCTTTTTTCCATGTATTCTTCCAATGGTATCTACTACTAACTATTTTAGAACCTATTTTTCATAATTCAATGAGTAAAACTCTCTATAAATATCTTCGCTATGAGTAACGCCTCTGTATCGGCATTGCTATCAACATTCAACAGTTCTTTTATAAATAACGGCAAACATGGCTAAGTTAGACACAAGGTAATAAGACCAAATCCAAATAAATAAATAGTGTGTGACGTTTCAGCGTTGTTACCATCTTCAGACAAAAGTACTGAATGAGAAATTTTACCACAGCATGTTTTAAATTTCTCATTCAGTACTTTTGTCTAAAGATGGTAACAACGCTGTTACTGAGACGTCACATCCTATTTATTTATTTGGATTTGGTCTTATTACCTTGTGTTTATAATCTATAATCCAAATTGTGCCTTATCATGGCTAAGTTAGGTTTAATCAAAAAGACCATTGGTATGTAACAAGTTTTATTTGTCTAATAAAATAAGGCAGGCGTTCGAGAAAATAGTCGTTCAAGCAAGCAAAAAAAAAAAAAAAGGAACAAACTGTTTGTAAATATAATTTTTGGTCGCAGTGGTTGCAGCCTACTCTACGCGAACGAGCGCCAACAGCGCGAAACGCGTTCGTGGATGGCTTTTCTTGATTTATCAAGAAATTGGGTTGGCCAAATATCACGGAGCAAGCTAAATAAACGTTTAGTTTATTTTTGCTCCACTAGATGGCGCTCTGCCATCTAAAAAGCACATGTGATCAGGAGATGCCTTCTTTATTTTTAATGTTAGAATTGTAAAGCCATTTTTACTTGAAAGCTGGCCTTTCTTTGTGGTGGTTAAACAAAGAAAACTTATTAATGAGGTCTTTTTGATCCACATTTTTTTTTAATATTCCATTTTTACAATCCCCAAATTCGTATTATATTATCTTTATGTCCCCCCTTTCCTCCCCAATACATCTATTCTCAATTCAAGACTGAGCCAGGCAACAAGGAGAATTTTCTAGTCTTAAATCATATTTCATTTCCCTTTTATTATCTTCATTTAAATACTTAAAAAAAAAACCATTGTCTTAATATTGTCGCGGCATAGAGATGACAAGGAGTAGTTTAATTAAGATAAACTGATGGGGAAACAATTAAGATATAAACTAATTGTTTATTTATCAGTATAAGATAGTACGAGTGTGTGTTATACAGACAGACGACCGGCGATATCAAAGACTTTTCACTTCCTTAAGTTTTGTCCATGAGTATATATACAAATATACATAGTTTATTTATATATTAACACATTGAAAATTTTTTTATCCACTAAAAAATCGTGTTATTAAATTATGTCTTAAATGCGATAGGGTTTTAGTTCCGATTAAAAACACAGAATTTTTGAACCTGAAAACCTCGGTATTAAGTATAGTTTGGTTTTAGATACCGGTATATCCTAAATCGATAATTAACTTTAAAAAATCACTTTAATGCCTAAAATTTCATATTTCAAATAATTGCTAATGTATTATTGAAAGAGTTTAACAGAATTTTTGTAATTCGAATGTTTTAATACAAATAAAAAGATCACAAATAAAAACAAATAATGTTTAAGATAAAGGCAAAATATCTATCAAAATGGCTGCCATCTAGTGAAGGGTAAAGCAAACTGAATCAAGGCAGTCAAGCAAGCCTTGTACGCTCTGCCGATGTCGCGACTCCCCAATTTTCTCCCGCATCGCTTCAAATGATGCCATAGCACAATAGAAATACTTAGAGGAGGGCTAATTTTGTTTTTACAATTAGAGACACCTTCTTTAATTGGCAAATCACGTATTGTTTGGAAGAATTACACGGTTGTAAATTATTTCTTGGTATAGTCCTCATGTAGAAAATAAAGTGCATTGTTTTCCGCTGTTGTTGTTTTCTCTTGTTTTAAATTTATAAATGTTTTTGTTTTAAATACGTATTTGAAATGTATATTGAGCTTGTATAGTATAGTTGTATTTTATAGTTTTTTTGCACTTTTAGAACAACAGTTTACACGTTAATAACATTTTAACTTTAATAACAACATTTTCCCCCTTTTCATTTTAATAACAATATTTTACACTTTAATCACAACTTTTTACGTTTTAGTAACACCATTTTTATTTATAATAGATATTTTTAATTTAAACAAATAGAGTTGAACAATATTACTATAGAAAATTTTATTTTTTATCGATTTTTTTTTATTTTAATTGAAAATGATCTATTTTAGACATTTTTATATCTGTTTTAATCAAGCATTAGAAATACTGTATAAGGCATTTGAGATTTTCCCAAGCTAATCACTATTTAATTACGGCGTTGAAATTTTCCTACATTCCCGTTTCAAGCTGCTTTCCAGCTTAAACTTCGGATACTTTCATAACTATTGTTTTAAATAGCTTTTTAATACTGATTTAAAATATAACCCACACACGTTAGCATTTTGTTTTAGATATTTCTCCATCACATTGTGTTACGAGCTATGTATTCTCTCTGTGTTCTATTTAATATAATATCATTCAAAATTGAATATTTTTATTAGTTTTCGAATGGAAATATTTTGTCCTATTTATGAAATAATATCGAAGCATTCAAGGGAAGTGCTCATTTCTTGTTTTTACTTTAAAATCGTTTACTTCGAATCTATAAAAATCTATTTAATAAAACACAGTTATATGTGTGTGTGAACGCCATTTTAAACAGCGATAAATTTATTTTAGAGAAATTTGAATTGAATTATTCTATTGCTTGATTAAAACGGATATAAATAGTCTAAAATAAACCATTTTCAATTAAAATAAAAATAATTTTGATAAAAACTAAAATATATTTAATGGAATTGTTGAAATATATATATTTTTTAAATATAAAAATATCGACTAAATAAGAAAATTTTGTTATTAAAATGTAATATTTTAAAAAAGTTTCAAAACATATATATATAAACTGAATTATATTTGATGAAATAAATATATCTTAAAATATATAAAGCATTTTAAATATTTTATAGATTCTAATATATGTGTGTATATGTTTTTGATTTAAAAAATATATGCAAAATATAATATCAATGATAATAAATAATGTACTTACTGTAGCCAAAGATTCAGGACATTTATATGTAGAATTATCTATATACGCATATTTTAAATAAATTTATTATAATTTTGGCTTTAAAGATACTTTTTGTTGGTTTTCTCTTGAATCAAATATTCTAAAAAAAGTTTCTTTTGATATTTTAATTTCAATCATATTATATAACATGTAGTCAATTTATACCAAAATATACGATGGAACATTTAAAATAAATGCAATTAAACTTGTCTCTTTATAAATATTTAGCGAGTTTTAAAACTTATTAAAATAATAATTAAAAAAAAAAGCTTTTCGCACTATATAATTTTATACCATTTATTATTATTATTATTATTTTTTATTTATTTATTCATTAATCAAACAGGCGCGGTTATGAAATATTTGCGCCTAAAACAGAGGAAACAAACAAAACAAAAAAGTAGAGAAATATAATTATATAATTTTAAGAATTAAAAATAAAATTTAAGCAAATTTTAAGTTAATTATTCTTCCCATCATCTTTTTTTTTTTTTTTTTTTACAATTCGACTTCATTTTTATTCGAAATATTTTATTGTGATAAAATACCAAAGGGATTAAAAAAAATATTTTGTATATAAATATAGAATACCAAAAGTTTAAATACAGCGCTTATTATTATTTTAGTATTAAAATATTTTATAAACACATAAAAATATAACTCTTTTTAAAGCTACTTGACTCGAATAATTTATACTAGGTATATTTTAAGCGTTAAAAATACAGGCGTGTTTTTAATGGTAAGAGTTAATTGATAACTTTACAAAACTTTTTTTTTCTTCTAAAACATCATTAAAATAATATATATTTTCAAATTATCTTTTTTAAAAATAATCTCATAAATATATACCTAATTATATATTCATTACACAATTATTCTATCAAATTATTTACCGGCATTTTCTCTAAACTTGTTTTGAAAAGAAATAAATTTAGAATATATATATAGTACACGTTATTTTCTTTATTTATTTATACATTGTTTTTTTTTTTTTACAGAAGAATAACAATCAAAGAGAAACTAATAAATTTTTTACATATTATAATTTCTATACATACGATATTATGGCGATAACATTATTTAAATACTAAATAAATAATAAATCACCTTTTGATATCTTAAAAATAATTAAATGTTTTTTTTTTTTTGTGCGTTTGATTTGTTATCCATTAAAAATATTGTAAAGAAAAAAAAAACATAATTGCTAATCAAAATAGACAAAAAAAAAAGCAACCACAAATTTACCAAAAGAAACAAATAAAAATGAATAATGAGATAACGAAGAACTCGTTAAGACTCAGTACACGTGCAGGAAGCACGGCTGGGCAGACGAAACCTTGCAGGAATCACGCCTAGCGAAGACAAAACATTTTTTTGTTTGTCCGCACGCTGTCCACCGATACTCTGTGAGACGCTTGGCAACCCTGTGTGCCAACAAAAAGGCGAGTTTTTCCAGCTGGGAGTAAGATGCCATATGGCGCCCATCACCTGCCTCTAGCTTCCGGACCCCCGTGAGAACCAGCTGATTTTTTTCACCCTCGCAGGCAGTCATTCAGGTGTGGTCTAGCCTACTTTTCCCACCTTGGTTTTGTCTTTTGCTCTCTACCCCGAATTTAACAACAAAAACATCATTTTTTTAAACCCCAATTTGATAGTTCCCTAGGGAGAAAGATAAAAAAAAACGATTAAGAGACAATCGGAAACAAAATACACTTTGTTACTTCTCGTTTGGTTTGTAATTATCATTATCTATGAACAAAAAAAATATATATATATATATATAAAATTTCAGAGAAAATATAGTTTTACGGGCTACTAATCAAATTCTATGATTTTCGAGCCCAGAATATATAAAACTTTGAAAATTATTTCATTATATACATATTTACAAATAGCAGTGTTGCCCGATTGATTTGTTAAAATCAAATATTTTATTTGGGATAATGCTGTATTATATCATTTTTAGTTTTTGAAAAAAGCTGTTGCAAACTAATTTTATTTTTGTAAATTATTCAATAATTTTTCATAGATTTTTTTTTATTTTAAAAGTAAATATTTCAAATATGATCTGCAGAGTTGTATCAAGTTTAAACTAACCAACACTGTGACTATAAATAAATGATATTCACAAATCATTTTAGATAACTTAAATTTATTATACAACATTTTTTATCAAGATCTATACACTCATGGACAAGACTTAAGGAAGTTGTACCTTTTAGCATGTATATCGGGACAATAACTCTGGAAGATATTACAGTGACCTTTATTGAAGACACACAAGATAACCAAGTGTATATACACTTATGGACAAAACTTAAAGAAGTTGTGCCTTTTAGCATGTATATCGGGACAATAACTCTGAAAGATATTACAGTGACCTTTATTGAAGACACACAAGATAACCAAGTGTATATACACTCATGGACAAAACTTAAAGAAGTTGTGCCTTTTAGCATGTATATCGGGACAATAACTCTGAAAGATATTACAGTGACCTTTATTGAAGACATACGAGATAAACAAGTGTATACACTAATGGACAAAACCTAAGGAAGTTGTACCTTTTAGCATGTATATCGGGACAATAACTCTGAAAGATATTACAGTGACCTTTATTGAAGACATACGAGATAAACAATTGTATACACTAATGGACAAAACTTAAGGAAGTTGTACCTTTTAGGATGTATATCGGGACAATAACTCTGAAAGATATTACAGTGACCTTTATTGAAGACACATGAGATAACTAAGTGTATATACACTTATGGACAAAACTTAAAGAAGTTGTGCCTTTTAGCATGTATATCGGGACAATAACTCTGAAAGATATTACAGTGACCTTTATTGAAGACACACGAGATAACCAAGTGTATATACACTCATGGACAAAAGGAAGTTGTATCTTTCAGCATGTATATCGGGACAATAACTCTGAAAGATATTACAGTGACCTTCATTGAAGACACATGAGATAACCAAGTGTATATACACTCATGGACAAAAGGAAGTTGTATCTTTCAGCATATATATCGGGACAATAACTCTGAAAGATATTACAGTGACCTTCATTGAAGACACATGAGATAACCAAGTGTATATACACTCATGGACAAAAGGAAGTTGTATCTTTCAGCATATATATCGGGACAATAACTCTGAAAGATATTACAGTGACCTTCATTGAAGACACATGAGATAACCAAGTGTATATACACTCATGGACAAAAGGAAGTTGTATCTTTCAGCATATATATCGGGACAATAACTCTGAAAGATATTACAGTGACCTTCATTGAAGACACATGAGATAACCAAGTGTATATACACTCATGGACAAAAGGAAGTTGTATCTTTCAGCATATATATCGGGACAATAACTCTGAAAGATATTACAGTGACCTTCATTGAAGACACATGAGATAACCAAGTGTATATACACTCATGGACAAAAGGAAGTTGTATCTTTCAGCATATATATCGGGACAATAACTCTGAAAGATATTACAGTGACCTTCATTGAAGACACATGAGATAACCAAGTGTATATACACTCATGGACAAAAGGAAGTTGTATCTTTCAGCATATATATCGGGACAATAACTCTGAAAGATATTACAGTGACCTTCATTGAAGACACATGAGATAACCAAGTGTATATACACTCATGGACAAAACTTAAGGAAGTTGTATCTTTCAGCATATATATCGGGACAATAACTCTGAAAGATATTACAGTGACCTTCATTGAAGACACATGAGATAACCAAGTGTATATACACTCATGGACAAAACTTAAGGAAGTTGTATCTTTCAGCATATATATCGGGACAATAACTCTGAAAGATATTACAGTGACCTTTATTGAAGACACATGAGATAACCAAGTGTATATACACTCATGGACAAAACTTAAGGAAGTTGTACCTATCAGCATGTATATCGGGACAATAACTCTGAAAGATATTACAGTGACCTTTATTGAAGACACACGAGATAACCAAGTGTATATACACTCATGGACAAAACTTAAGGAAGTTGTACCTTTTAGCATGTATATCGGGACAATAACTCTGAAAGATATTGCAGTGACCTTTATTGAAGACACACAAGATAACCAAGTGTATATACACTCATGGACAAAACTTAAGGAAGTTGTACCTTTCAGCATGTATATCGAGACAATAACTCTGAAAGATATTACAGTGACCTTTATTGAAGACACACGAGATAACCAAGTGTATATACACTCATGGACAAAACTTAAGGAAGTTGTACCTTTCAGCATGTATATCGGGACAATAACTCTGAAAGATATTACAGTGATCTTTATTGAAGGCACACGAGATAACCAAGTGTAAACAACCTCTGTCTCCTTCAAAAAAAAAACACGATCGTCAACATCAAAATACGAAACTTCCTTAATTTTGTCCATGAGTGTACATCAATATAAAATAATTATTCAAGTTAACATCACCTTATAGTCCACAGCTAAGGGTACAAAATAGCTTAAGGGCTACTAGAATCCTTAAAAATAAGTTACCCACCTCAGTTTACCGAAAAATCTCCGCAAAATAAAACCAACTTGTCATCTAGTACATCTAGAAAACATCTGCATAAGGAATAGACATTGATGCTAGCATTAACAGGTCCATGAAACACGAACCTACAAGTTTGATAGTATTGGTGGAAAATTCCCCTAAAAAATTTGGCACTCTGCAGGAAATCTCAATTAACCTAAATTGATCTCACGAACAGACATTCTGGACATTTTTCAAATTAACCTCAACTTGTAGTTTCCCCACAGGATCCTCCGCATAGAAAAACGATGTCGTCCATGATTTAGAGATATTGGGAATACGAACCTACGAGACCAAATAACATGGGAAAACATCTAAGAAAACTCCTGAAGTTCATCCTAAGGCGTGCATCTTTGTACACGAGCATACAGAAGAGCCGGACGGACTGACCGTGTAGGATCAATCAATCTACCTCCTCAGAAAACCCAGAATACATCTTTACAGAGAAAAGTCGAAATTCTTTCTAATAAAATTCAAACTTCGAGGCCAATGTAGATTCCCACACGGAAGACCGCCTTAAAAAAAAACCTTGAAAACCTTTGGATACTTTTGATATCTCCAGAGGCGATCTCTTTTTGAAGGCTGGATTATGTCAGGTCATTTTTTGATTTTCACAAAGGTGGTCGCGCTCATGGAGAGGTTTTACTGTACAAAAATTAAAAGAATACATCCCGTACACACATATGCTGATACATTTCATAGTAGACAGAAGCCCAAAACGAAGCCAGATCAAAGGAATGATGGCTCAGAGAGATCATGAGAATTTAATTCAACAAATATCTTTCAAGAATGCATCTTGAACAGATCTAGGTACATCCTTAAATAGAGAACAGAAAACGAAGCCAGATCCAAGAGGAATGGTATCCCAAAAAGGTTCAGAGAATTTAACAACTACATTATATGAATACATCCTGAACAGATCTAGGTACATTCCAAAAGTAGACAAGAACAGAAAACGAAGCCAAGTTCCAAGGAATGGTATCCTAGATATCTTTCACAAGATTAAATACCATTAAAAAAACCAGGCTTAACAACAGATGTCAAGAAACCTCGAACTTGAATCCCGCGAGATAGCATCGGTCGCGTGCGGCGGGCGGTGTGGGAGTCCGCGGCTCTCCCACTCGGCTCGGCCAACCATGGACGCCAGGCACGAAACTGTCTCGCCTCATTTCAGCCTTTGTCGCCGTACATCCTGTGTGGGTGTAGGTCTGGCTGGCCCACATCACAGACCGGTTACTGTCTCCTCCCACTTTCTTCCTCCAATATCCTCTTCACCACCTGACGTCTGTTTTAACCGGCTTGTATGTCTCTGAACCCTGAATTGTTATTGGAAGTGAATAGGACTGGTATACCTTCTCAATCTCCAAGATCAACAATCCATAGTCTCTGGTGGTAGGACTCATGGACAAAACTTAATGAGTGGAAAGTCTTTGATGTCGCCTGTTATCTTTTTTTTTTTTTTTAAAGAAGAAGACAGAGGTTGTTCACACTTGGTTATCTCGTGTGTCTTCAATAAAGGTCACTGTAATATATTTCAGAGTTATTGTCCCGATATACATGCTAAAAGGTACAACTTCCTTAAGTTCTGTCCATGAATGTATATACACTTGGTTATCTCGTGTGTCTTCAATAAAGGTCAGTGTAATATCTTTCAGAGTTATTGTCCCGATATACAAGCTACATGCTAAAAGGTACAGATTCCTTTGTCCATGAGTGTATTTGTCTTGGTTTCTCAGTGTGTGTATGTGTCCACAAATGTAGTACGATTGTCCAAAGTACACCAGACCATGATAAACATAGAGAGTAGGGGGTTGAGTTTGCTTGTACTGTAACTAAGGAATGAAGAGAAGTCTTGAAAAGATCGAAGGCTGTCGAATATCATCAAAAGCAGACACAAAGTATGAAGAGAGAAATTTCTGGAGGATCAAATAGAAGGAAAGAGAATGGTAGGAAAAATAAGATTTTATATAGTGTTTTTTGTACTTGTGTTTTATTGGAATTTTACCTAGTTACATATCTCCGACATAATTGCATATTCATTCCCACACATCCGGTTGTAAGGATGCTTAGAGGATGTATTTGATGAGTATATAATCTCTTGCGACTATATGTAATTTGGCTTCTTATTTTCAACTAAAGAATTTCTATCATAATAATAATTTTATCATCATCATCATTTGCTTCAGACAAATGTCAAAAGATATGTGTTAAGACTAACATTTTTAAATAGGATCATATATAAAAAGCGTACATACTAAAAAAATAAAAATAAAAGAAAAACAATCCTTTTACATATTCTGTAAGTTATCAATTTTTTTTTTTGTTACAAAAAGTGTTGTGAAAATAAATAAGAGTGATGTGAGAGACTATCCCCAGACAAAGCGGCTGAAAGGGGTGGAGAACCTCCCAGCAGGACGCTGAGTCATTCCTCAGATTCCACGGAAAATATTTATTAGAAAGGTCTGACTCACCAGATGTGGTCCCTCTTAGAGGTTTAGGTATTTTAGATTTACATGCATGGACAAAAAATAGAAAGTCTTTAATATCGGTAGTTGTCTGTTTTTTTTTGTTTTTTTTTTTTGAAGAAGAAGAAGACAGAGGTTGTTCACACTTGGTTATCTCGTGTGTATTCATTAAAGGTCACTGTAATATATTTCAGAGTTATTGTCCCGATATACATGCTAAAAGGTACAACTTCCTTAAGTTTTGTCCATGAGTGTATAATAACAAATATTTAATATATGGAAGCAATTGTACTACAAATGTGAAAATATCTTCTAATTATCTTTTATTCTAATGCAAGAGGCAAGCTTTCAATCTATCTCCGAAAGGATTGATTTACAATAAACGAAGTAAACAAAAATGATCTGTAAATATGTAAATATAAATAGGATGTATTTACATATTAGAAGAGAGAATATATCCATATTCTTGTATCTTAGTCAAGAAGAAACATTTCTCTACAGTTGATATGACCATAGGATCTTCAAATGGAAACTTCAATGATCCGAAAAAAAGTCTTTTCTGAAACGCAAAGGTGAAATTGTACTGGGATCAAGTTGATAAATGAAGAAAAAAATCCCTTTCCTGAACGCGAATTCTTGATTAATCAAGAAAAGGTTCTCAACCTATAACCCCAAAACACATTATTGACTGTATTGACTCATCCATTGATGAGCTATACTCTTCCCCGGCAGACACCATCAACAAGCTTTACAAGCTTGATACCTTAATATGATTAAGTGGAGATAAGAAAGAAGAAGAGGTGTGTTGCCAATATTATGGAATAATTTTAAAAATTTAACGATTAGTTTATATTTATTTCTACAGATGGCGTAAGCCATCAGCAACTTTCAGTTGCGTTATCAGGGAATGCTTTTTTTTCTTAATCAGAAGAATAAAAGATGGTTAGTTCAGCTACAGTATAGTTTTGTTTAGTATACAAATGCTAATTATTCCAATATCTCTCACGGCCCCACCCACCTAATCATCCAATCATTGTTCCCCAAACTTCCGTTTTCTAACAGCGTGTATATGCGCAGAACTCCCATTTTTGTCATCTGAGCAACCATGCAGACGAAAATCACCAACCAACTGCTTCAGGTAAGTGGTGACGCCTGGTTGACACTTTTAATTGGACTTTTTTGACTTATGACAGGTTGTGGGGAGGAAGTGGAACTTTTTTTTATTATTATTATGTTTTTTTGTTATCCTTTGATAAATCACGGCAATGTTTTGTCTTTCCTTCCTTTTTTTTTTGTTTCTTTTCGGTAGTACATACAGACTAGTAGCTGGGGGTATTGATAATGTTAGACATACGTGTTGATGACCTTGGTGGGTTGTGACAGCTTGTAAGTCTACACACACATGTTGGTTTTAAAACTCTTTATTCCGACAGCATTATTGTCTACATAGCATTATTTGCATATGAAAATATCCATGGCTAGATACACATAGTCAAGTTAGTGTTTGAGGGTTACGACAGCCTACAATGTAAGTACACACCTGTCTATATAAAAAGTACTAAGCCATGATTATCATGGTGGGTTGTGACAACTTGTACTGTAAGTACAACACATGTCTACACATGTAGTACCAGGCCATCATGGTGGGTAGAGGGTTGTGACAACTTGTACTGTAAGTACAACACATGTCTACACATGTAGTACCAGGCCATCATGGTGGGTAGAGGGTTGTGACAACTTGTACTGTAAGTACACCACATGTCTACACATGTAGTACCAGGCCATCATGGTGGGTAGAGGGTTGTGACAGCTTGTACTGTAAGTACACCACATGTCTACACATGTAGTACCAGGCCATCATGGTGGGTAGAGGGTTGTGACAGCTTGTACTGTAAGTACAACACATGTCTACACATGTAGTACCAGGCCATCATGGTGGGTAGAGGGTTGTGACAGCTTGTACTGTAAGTACAACACATGTCTACACATGTAGTACCAGGCCATCATGGTGGGTAGAGGGTTGTGACAGCTTGTACTGTAAGTACAACACATGTCTACACATGTAGTACCAGGCCATCATGGTGGGTAGAGGGTTGTGACAGCTTGTACTGTAAGTACACCACATGTCTACACATGTAGTACCAGGCCATGGTGTGTTGTGACAGCTTGTACTGTAAGTACACCACATGTCTACACATGTAGTTAGCAGTTTTCACCAACAAGTTATCAGCGCCTCTTTTAATACTTGCACTCCCTTGTAAGGTTCGACTTGTGTAAATAATTATATAGGAGTATATTAAAAAAAAAAGATAATTAAAAAATTGTCCTCAATATGGGTTTTGAACTTAGGTCCTTGTTGGTCACAATTTAGATTACCATTACATCCTTGTCGAAAATTATCTCAAAGTCAAATATCAACTCTTTACAAACAACATCAAGACAAACAAATGCAAAAAAACTAATTCCAGTCCCCAGATTCTCCCTAATAGCATCCAAACAGGATCTTCGGGACACCATATCCTGGAAAAATCTGCCAAACAGTTGAATGATCACCAACTAATGTTCTGATAGACCAGCCCTGGCCAACCTAAATGACGCCACGGGCCGCACGGAATCGTAAATAAGGTCTAAAAACTTTATCAAAATTTTAACATTAAAATGTATTTTAAAAAAATACTTAATACTTCCTTGATGCTTAATGTTTTTATTTATTATTTTTCGGCTGCTTTTTCTAAATAAAAATAATAATAACAATTTAAAATAAAAAATATTTCTCTATTAATTACCATTATTCCTAACTTTTTTTCTTCCTTTTTATGGAATCAAATATGTATTTTAAAAATTGTGGGACATATTTTAAATAAAAAATTATTATAATTATTTCAATATATTTTCTGTTTTTGAATATACAGACGAGAAATTTAAGTTACAAAAGAAATATAAAGTTAAATGGCGAGCCGCAAATTTTTTTACGGAGGGCCGCGGGTTGGCCAGGCCTGTGATAGACCCATTGTCAGCAACAAAGACACTTTATAAAATCTGGTGGTATTTGATCATTCTTACAATGTACTTCACTGAAGTATCTCCTAGAGTTCTTGAATAGTATTGAAGATAGTAGGATTAAGACGTTATATTACACGAGGACGATCTCTTAGAATCCAATCAGCCAGTACCTATCCATCAAGTAGGACCGTTGAAGAAATAACACTGTTTGCGCCTAGCTATGCAAAATAACTTGCCAGGTTGCATTGTTTTCTATAATTATGTATATTTTTATTTCTTCTAACTTATGTAAATATATATGCATATAAAAAGAGTGAAAGTGATAATAAAGTTAAGTCAGTCAGCTAAAACCAGTGAGGCTGTTTGGTCATTTAAACAGCTTGCTGCTACATCGCACCAAGAGAAGTCTCAGTAGTCAAGTCTGGTGTACAGTCTGCCAGATATCGTCAACATCTAAGACCAGACAAAAGGAGCTAGACAGAATATTGTTAGGATCCAAGCTCTAACAAACACCGCTAGAGTTTAGGATTGTACAATAATAATGGGAGATCTTCTTACATTCAGATTCTCCCAATGAAGATGGATAAATTGAACTTTGTTGGCTGTTAAAACTTTATGAAAATGTGGACGGGTTGACGACCATTTCTCCAGGAAATCAACAAGATAGTTGGAGACTTCTGTACAGAAGCCCAGGTTACGTACAGTTCAGCAGATCAACATATAGACCAGAGAAATACCATTTTCCAAGACTAAAGGACAACGGCATAGAACACAGGACCACAGAATATTATATAGGACAAGACTACAGTAACGTTTACCAAAATGTGAGTGACATAAAGACCACAGCACTGGGAACATGGAATAATCTAAGAAGATGACCACAATACTAATATATTCCAATAAGTCATAGTATTACGGCCATTGCATAAGAAAAAATTCTATCAGCATACAAGTCCATGGTATCATAGATTCACCAAGGCAAAAATGCCGTAAAATAACATGATCATCGTACAATAAATACCACAGCGTCACTGAGCAAAATAAGAGACCATGGTATTGTAGACATTCTCTACATAGGACTACGGGAGGTGAGAGTACAGAGAAGGCTGGTAACACCATTCCAACACATTCACACATACCTTTCTCTACAAGAGAGATACCACAGAACAGATTTCGGGATAGAAAACTATACAACATAAATACTCTGAACAAGACCATCGTGTTACAGACACCCTCTTAGACTACTGTCGACGAAAATTCAAACTAAGGAGAATATTGAAAAGACCCCAGTAACCAAACAAGAAAGACCACAGAACAACTGTCACTAAACACAACCACAGACAAAAAGACTCCAGTTACCAAACAAGAAAGACCACAGACAAAAAGACCCCAGTTACCAAACAAGAAAGACCACAGAACAACTGTCACTAAACAAAACCACAGACAAAAAGACCGCAGTTACCAAACAAGAAAGACCACAAAACAACTGTCGCTAAACAAAACCACAGACAAAAAGACCCCAGTTACCAAACAAGACCACAGAAAAACTGTCACTGAACAAAACCACAGACAAAAAGACCCCAGTTACCAAAAAAGACCACAGAACAACTGTCACTGAACAAAACCACAGACAAAAAGACCCCAGCTACCAAACAAGACCACAGAACAACTGTCGCTAAACAAAACCACAGACAAAAAGACCCCAGTTACCAAACAAGACCACAGAACAACTGTCACTGAACAAAACCACAGACAAAAAGACCCCAGCTACCAAACAAGACCACAGAACAACTGTCACTAAACAAAACCACAGACAAAAAGACCCCAGTTACCAAACAAGAAAGACCACAGAACAACTGTCACTAAACAAAACCACAGACAAAAAGACCCCAGTTACCAAACAAGAAAGACCACAGAACAACTGTCACTAAACAAAACCACAGACAAAAAGACCCCAGTTACCAAACAAGAAGACCACAGAACAACTGTCACTAAACAAAACCACAGACAAAAAGACCCCAGCTACCAAACAAGAAGACCACAGAACAACTGTCGCTAAACAAAACCACAGAACAACTGTCACTAAACACAACCACAGACAAAAAGACCCCAGTTACCAAACAAGAAAGACCACAGAACAACTGTCACTAAACACAGACATCAAAGAAAGACCACCATGTTACAGAAACGCTTTTTGACTACCGTAGACGTCATTAAAGAAAATTCTGCAAAAGACGTCAGCTACCCTCTCGCTATCGTCGTTTTACCAAATAAAGCCATCAAAGCAAGAGTACGTTATTACTCGTAGACTACCGTAGACCTGGCCAAAGAGAGAAAACCCCGGCTATCGTAGAGCCCGGCACAAAGAGACGGAACCCCCGCTGTAGACCCCCCGGCTACCGTAGACCCCGGCACAAAGAGAAGGAAGCCCCGTAGGTCGACGCCACCAGGTGCCGCCCGCCTCAGTCCGGCCATGGAGACAGCGGGTGGAAGTGCCACGGCGGCCGTCTGGGAGCACCGCTTCGGGTCTCAGGTGGGTGGCGTCTGGATGGGTGACATTGTACATCACACTGGACATTAGGTGAGAGTATGTTGGTATTTGGGACTCTCCTCAGAATGCAGGGCGGCGTCACGTAGATAACCTTGTCCTGAATACAGCGAGGAATTCGACCTGGTTGACGGCGGTGTTGTTGTTGTAAGAGACGCAGGGTGGTTGAGGTGTTACATGTATTACAGTGTGCTGAGATTACTTGTGTAGGTATATGTTGCTACTTGTACGTGTTGATGTATCACAGTGTGCTGTTATTACTTGTGTGGGAGCAGTGTTACTTGTATGTGTTGATGGTCTAATAGGGAAACTCGGACGTGTGGAATTTGGAACATGTCTTGTACAGCAATGTAGACTTGTTTCTAAGTTGTATGGACAGGCTGAACTGTAAAAGTGAATAGTTGTCTTGAAGACTTGTATAATGATGGACAAAACTTAATGAAGTGGAAAGTTTTTTTGAAGAAGAAGACGGAGGTTGTTCACACTTGGTTATCTCGTGTGTCTTCGCTAAAGGTCACTGTAATATCTTTCAGAGTTATTGTCCCGATATACCTGATAAAAAGTACAACTTCCTTAAGTTTTGTCTCTATGAGTGTACTTTTTAAGTGCTGTTTATTGATCTGGAAAGCAGTCACCTACATGCCTGAACAAGTTCGTGGTGCAAGTTTGTGATTATCTTGCATACTACCTGAGTGATAGCTGTTCACTTGTCTACATATTTTGCGAGGAATACTGTACAAGCTATATTCCGGTAAATTGTTTAATGGCTTAGGAACCTGTCACTTTCAGAGTACTGTTGCTTTTTACCAAGTTGTAAGACTTGTTGTTGAGTTGCTAAGAAACTATCAACTGCTATAAGTTTGTGTGCGTTTTGAATACATTGCAAACATGGGATTCTGAAGTAATGCAAGTCGGTGTATGAGCTTTCTAATATCTCTTCACATTCTGTTATCATTTCCATTGTTAACTCCTCTTTTCACTACCTTAACTTCTACTGAAGATAGTCAGACTATGGTATTTGTATACACTCATAAACAAAACTTAAGGAAGTGAAAAATCTTTGATATCGTATGTCTTTTTTTTTTTTTTGGAAGGAGACAGAAGTTGTTTACACTAGGTTATCTCGTGTGTCTTCAATAAAGGTCACTGTAATATCTTTCAGAGTTATAATCCTGATATACATGCTGAAACTTCCTTAAGTTTTGTCCATGAGTGTATATACACTTGGTTATCTCGTGTGTCTTCAATAAAGGTCACTGTAATATCTTTCAGAGTTATTGTCCCGATATACATGGTAAATGGTACAACTTCCTTAAGTTTTGTCCATGAGTGTAGATTGGTCTATCTACCAACCAGAATTGCCATAATTGTAATTGGAGCTCTTCTGTCCGTGAGTCCCTAAATCATGGAGGATCATATCTACATGTAACACCTACGTCTACACGTAAACATAGATGATAAGTTACCTACAGTACTGTAGTAAACGTGTATTCAAGTGTTAAGGAATTATAACAACTCTCTTGTTACCTAACTGAACACATAACCATCCTTTAGTAACATATTTTAAGATTGTTAGGAACCAATTCTTTCCTAGTCTATAATCGAGCCGAGTAAACACCAACACCTCTAAGAAAATCAACACTTTTAATTTCCTATCATGACTAACTAATTTACATCATTTAAAACCAATTATATACATGTAAAACCGTCCGGTCATCTGGTCAAAATATAAATAAATTAATCTATGAAAAACAACTTATAAAAATCCTAACAAAGACTTTAGCTAAAGTTACTCTGTGAATTATATATCGCCAAGGAAGTGAACTGTAGTTACAAGAAAAGCATAAAAACGCCGAAACTTTTTATTTATTGGGGGGATTAAAGAAGCTTTCGGACAAGTCCTTCTTCATCTAACTAAAGACAGTTTTATTAAAATTACAAATATATTCTCACAATGAGTATCTTTTTCATTTAAAAAACGCTAGCTTTCAAGCGTTAATCGCTCTTCAACGGGCTTACTATAATATCGACTTTATCCTACAAGAAATATTTACAAAAACAAACGCGCGCAGCTTGGATATTCATAACTGAAAATTTTCTAAATTATTTATATATAAAAGATACTCATTGTAAGAATATATTTGTAATATTAATACTTTTTTCACAATTTTATCATGAATAGAGACAGTTTTAGTTGTAATTTGTATGAGACACCCAATCTTATGATAATAAATACATCTGTAGTGTTCGGATGGTCGGGAACATTTTGATTTCTCAGGCTTAGACAGGACTCCCTCAACAATGGGGAATTTAGAGACAAGGAGCGTGTACATGCCATTTGGTGATCAGGTCAATCAGCTTAATGTTTTATTCTTACTGCTGTCTATGCCACACACGGGAATGTCAAGGTGGGTTTCCATACTCCCAGGTATGGGCCTAGCCTTGGATGAGCTAACACCACATATCTCTCTCTACAAGGTAACATACACTGATGGATAAACACTTAAGGAAGTAAAAAGTCTTTGATATCATCGGTCGTCTGTTTTTTTTTTTTTAAGGAGACAGAGGTTGTTCACACTTGGTTATCTCGTGTGTCTCCAATAAAGGTCACTGTAATATCTTTCAGAGTTATTGTCCCGATATACATGCTAAAAGGTACAACTTCCTTAAGTTTTGTCCATGAGTGTATATACACTTGGTTATCTCGTATGGCTCCAATAAAGGTCTCACTGTAATATCTTTCAGAGTTATTGTCCCGATATACATGCTAAAAGGTACAACTTCCTTAAGTTTTGTCCATAAGTGTATATACACTTGGTTATCTTGTGTGTCTTCAATAAAGGTCACTGTAATATATTTCAGAGTTATTGTCCCGATATACATGCTAAAAGGTACAACTTCCTTAAGTTTTGTCCATGAGTGTATATACACTTGGTTATCTTGTGTGTCTTCAATAAAGGTCACTGTAATATCTTTCAGAGTTATTGTCCCGATATACATGCTAAAAGGTACAACTTCCTTAAGTTTTGTCCATGAGTGTATATACACTTGGTTATCTCGTGTGTCTTTAATAAAGGTCACTGTAATATATTTCAGTGTTATTGTCCCGATATACAAGATGTACAACTTTCTCAAGTTTTGTCCATGAGTGTATATACACTTGGTTATCTCGTGTGTCTTCAATAAAGGTCACTGTAATATCTTTCAGAGTTATTGTCCCGATATACATGCTAAAAGGTACAACTTCTTTAAGTTTTGTCCATGAGTGTATATACACTTGGTTATCTCGTGTGTCTTCAATAAAGGTCACTGTAATATCTTTCAGAGTTATTGTCCCGATATACATGCTACTTCCTTAAGTGTTTTGTCCATGAGTGCAGTTCCCTTCAATCTATAAGTTGATAGCTGGCAGTATTCCTCTCTTCCTAAAACTTCCTTTCCGGGGTTAGTATATGACGATATCTAAATTAGCCGAGAATTCTCTCCAACTTCCTCATACTTCATCTCTCCACAAATACCTTTCTACATTCCGAGAAAAGCTGTCCATACAAGCTGCTGTCAATTGTCAATCAGAAGATCCTCAATCATTTATTCGATGTTTCAGTAAATACATTTTAAGCAGGTGCATATAAAAAAACATTAACAAATAATACACATTTTAAGATCCCTATGTACTTGTCAGTTTTAAAAAATATATATAAATAAATATCATGTGTAAATTATAAACAATTTTAGACGCGTAAGATTCTTTTTGAAATGAAACAATTTCTACTGCCCTTACTGCAATGGAAAAATTTAATGGGAGGGCCTGGCTCATCAGTGGTGAACCCTCCCAGCGTAGAAATTGTTTACCAAATTGGTAATTTCAACAAGAATCTTACGTGTCTAAAATAGTTTCTAATTTCCATAACAGATGGCGCGCTAGTGCATCGTAATATAAAGAGATATCATGTTGTTGTTTCTTATTTCCTTGTGCAAAAATTACACAAATTCCGTGAGTCCATGCGACCTATCCCAAAGGTCGTGTTTAGTACATCTAATGCAATGTGTTCTGGAGCTGCCAAGCTACTTTTTGAACAAGTGGGGTAGATTTTATAGAGAAGAAGGATAAAGTTTTAAAACTTGTGCAAATATATGAAAATTAGTACAAAATTGAATTTGTACTTGGATCTGGTGGATAAATTAAGAAAAAAGGGTATCTTCTGATTGTGAAAAGTGCTGATAGCTTACGCCATCTATCGGAATAAATCTAAACTAATCGATGAATTTTTAAATTATAATTCCAGAATATCAGCAACTTTAAGTTGCGCAATGAGGAGATGCTCTTTTTTCTTAATTGTACAAATATGCTGAGATACAAGAAACTCTGAAGCAACAGAAATGGTGTTTTGACCTTTAACCAAGCTCTCTCTGATTGGTTGTCCTTCCATAAGTTTAAATGGACAGCTAAAGAGTTACAATAAGGGATGGAGAAGGAAATTGACGGGATAGTGTTGAAAAAGACGAAATAATAAAGAAAGATGCTACAGGACATCGCACTCTCTAAGAAGGAATTTGTTGCTACAAGATGTCTCTTCAGCTCTGGATGATGAATTACTGATTGTTAGATACTTTAAGTTCTGCACAGAAGCTGGGCGCATGAGAAAGAATGCAGGGCAAAGGATACTCTGGAGGATGACCTATCTGTAAATAGGTAACTGAATGTGAGACAAACTTTATTTTGTTGTAAATGTTTCCTCTTCCCTCTCCTCTTGTTGATGTGTAAATACGGTGAATCCTATATGGGGTGGAATGCCCTAAATAAAGGCTTTTGTTGTTAAAAACGAAAATTGCAATTATACCGCGGATGTTTCTTTTAAACAAAAATCGAAATCTATTTTAAAGAGAAATAACGATTATTTCTAACTTTAAGGATGAATTGTGAAGAGTAATGACAAACGGAAAAATAAAAGTGTCCAGGGGCGGGAATCGAACCCACAACCTTCTGCTTACCGGGCAGGTGCCATGTCCACTAGGCTACCCTGGACGTATTTTTCCGTTGTTGTTGTTTCTACAAGATGTTTTAGAAGGTGGGATGAAGGAGTATCCAATGACATATGCAAATTAAATCTCAGGAAGAATGGTAGCCATGTACCAAAAGAGACAACTACCTCTCTTTAAATATGCATTAAAACAATGTCTTTATTACTCCAGTAAAAAACAAAGGTAGTGATAGAGAATGGGCCAAAACACCAGTTTTAGAAAATCCAGACATGATGAGGGTCAAAGCCTGATACCATAATATACAGGTTGTTGGCTTTTTGTCTGAATTTACCAAAATTGGTGTTGTCGCTCATACTTTATAATCACCTTAGCGTTTTTTTTTATCGGAGCAATAAACTAAATATATTGTTGTAATGAATATTTAAAGGGAATGGTGCCTTCTTTAGGGTACACACACATATATATGTTATATAAAAAATATTATTTTATTTTAAATTATAATTTCATAGATTCAAATACTCTGCTAAATCGACCGCCAGAGGTCACTCTTCCCCTATAAAAACTCGTTGTTGTTGTTTTATCCCAATGGCCGGCTCAAAACTTTTGTACATTATGTAAATAATCTTTTTGTTTTCATTATTCTACTCGCCTTAAGCCAGGCATTACTTTTATCAAATTATGTTTTTTTATATATTCCTCAGCTCAAATAAAGAAATCTCTGATCTTCACTATTATTATTATTATTCTTTCAAGATTGTTAACCACGACTGCATTACCATAATCCTCAACATGATCTAAATTCAAGCAGAAAATCATATATGTACATATGTACAATACATATACATAAGGCAACAAATGTCTTGCTACGTTACCAAATAAAACAACAAGCTGTTAAACGAACAGAATAAAAAAAAAATCGTTTTTAAATTATCAATCTTGTAAAATATTGGTCTAAATACCTGTTTCATGGTTTTTCAAGATGTCCCAAAGACCACCTTTTTTTGGTCGTTGAGGTACAGCTTGCACCACGCTGACGAGGGCCAACAGCCCGTAACGCGTACGTGGTTAGCTTTTCTTGATTAATCAAGAAAAGGTATTTGGATAATTCCGGAATAACTAAAAAATCAACGATTAGTTGATATTTATTCTGATAGATGGTGAAAGCCATCAGCAACTTTCAGTTGCAAGATTAATAAATGCCTTTTTTTTTGGTCAATTTTGTAAAAGTTTCTAAAATATAAAATTAGTGGTTACTTTATGAACATATTGTCAACTTTGATATTTATTAGACGAAAAACATGGTGAAGGAAGAAGAGTTTCTTTTATCGATGCATAGGTGCAAGCTTTCGGGTAAAAACCCTTCAACAGGCGAGCATTGAAGCGCGACTTATAAGAACTATGGTACAAATGGTAGGAAGGAATATATATATATATATATATAAAGGAAAGTTTTTAAACTATTTATATATGTTAATCTTAACAGAAGACCGATTTTTGAGAAAAGTAAATATTATTAAAGTATATTATATGAGTGAATTTGATATTTTGATACTTTTTTTAAACTTCCCTCATTGTTTCTCTGGTGTTTTATAAATTTCAATTTGTTCTTGCCGGAAATAAATCGCCATCCTAAAGTTTCCTAACTTTCTACGTTACAATATAAAATAATACGACGATTCCTTGTGCAATGTGTTTCCTTTATCTGTGTTTGAGCCGGAAGCTTTCGAGGCAAATCCCTTCTTCAAGGTTGTAACATACGCAAGAAACAGCGTTGTGATGGAGAGAATGGGGAGGGAAGGTGGGAGAAACCGACCCAGTTTGTGAGGTCAACTTTGGATGACACCTTTCCCAGGGAAATGAGGGTTCGATTCACCGCGTGTTGAAGTTTTTTTTTCTTTTTTTTTTTTGTAGAATTGAAAATAATATTATTGATAAAGATTAGCAGGCTAGAATTATGTATATAGATGGAAAATTTGCCGGGAGGAAATTGATTTAAAGAGACAAAGGTCGCCTCTCCCGTCAAAATAGACGTTAAAACTAGACGCCATCTATTGACCGTTGCTGCAAACTAGCAGCCTCAGGTCGGTGACAAAGCCACAACACCAGCTTTGGCAAACTGAGAAGCGTCCACCTAGAGACCATGGTTTCGGGCTAATGGCCCTCGTCAGTCTAGGGCGGACTTTATTCCATGAGATCCACACGGGATCTAATTGGGACAATCTGCCAAAGAGGTGTTTAGCTGGCATGGTGGCTGGGCCAAATCCATGGCTAAAATATAGATGGAAATCTTGCCGGGAGGAAATTGATTTAAAGAGACAAAGGTCGCCTCTCCCGTCAAAATAGACGTCAAAACTAGACGCCATCTATTGACCGTTGCTGCAAACTAGCAGCCTCAGTTCGGTGACAAAGCCACAACACCAGCTTTGGTAAACTGTGAAGCGTCCACCTAGAGACCATGGTTTCGGGCTAATGGCCCTCGTCAGTCTAGGGCGGACTTTATTCTATGAGATCCACACGGGATCTAATGGAATCTTGACAATCTGCCAAAGAGGTGTTTAGCTGGCATGGTGGCTGGGCCAAATCTATGGCTAAAAATATAGATGTAAATCTTGCCGGGAGGAAATTGATCTATAAAAGCCAAAGTCACCTCTCCCGTCAAAATAGACGGCAAAACTAGACGCCATCTATTGACCGTCAACGCAATCTAGCGGCCTCGGGTCGGTGACAAAGCCACAACACTGGTATTTAGTAGAACATTTACTTCAGTGTCCCCCACATTGTCTAGATTGTTGATTGGGAGAATGAGCTGTTTTCTACTAAGGAAGGTAAGAGGATGTCTTGCCCTATTTAGCTCACCAGTAAATTTGCATACGTATTTCTAAGTCATTAACTTGTGGCCGGATTTTAAACCAAGACATTATAGGCACGTAGGTGGCGTTATCCTGGGAAATATGTAACATTGGTTTGTTGAATACATTTTTATATCATAATTTGACATTGTTTTATCCCAAACGTTACAAATTCATAACGCGCCTCTTCATATCTGGTTTTTATAGTAATGTTATTATTTAACATTATAGCTAATATAACATTATGGCATGTTTTCCTTGACAAGGGTGTGTTACCGAAACGTTACAAATATAGAAAAAGAAAATTTGGATATGTAATCTTATATAGTATTCATTTTTACACTCATGGAAAAAACTTAAGGAAGTTGTACCTTTCAGCATGTATATCGGGACAATAACTCTGAAAGATATTACAGTGACCTTTATTGAAGACACACGAGATAACCAAGTGTATATACACTCATGGACAAAACTTAAGGAAGTTGTATCTTTTAGCATGTATATCGGGACAATAACTCTGAAATATATTACAGTGACCTTTATTGAAGACACACGAGATAACCAAGTGTATATACACTCATGGACAAAACTTAAGGAAGTTGTATCTTTTAGCATGTATATCGGGACAATAACTCTGAAATATATTACAGTGACCTTTATTGAAGACACACGAGATAACCAAGTGTATATACACTCATGGACAAAACATAAGGAAGTTGTACCTTTCAGCATGTATATCGGGACAATAACTCTGAAAGATATTACAGTGACCTTTATTGAAAACACATGAGATAACCAAGTGTGAACAACTTCTGTCTCCTTAAAAAGAAAAAAAAGACGACCGACGACGTCAAAGACTTTCCACTTCCATAAGATTTTCGTTAATAAGTGTATAAATTATATTTAATCCGAAAAAAAAAAAAATCCTAGTTTTACCATTCGGCGCGGGTTAGAATCTCTGTCCCCTTAAGATACCCCTTCAATGTAATATTTTACAAAATTATCCCAAGTACACTTGGTACAGGCCATGATAATCATGGTAGGTTGTTAGTGACTGCTTTTACTGTAAGTACACCACATGGCTACACATGTGGAAAGCATATTCGACTTTCACACTTACAAATGTGCCAGAGTTCCGTTTGGTTACTTGTACTCACTGGTTGTAAGTTCTGCAAGAATTAAAAGACATTGAAGCATTTTTTTCTAGAAAAGAAGTGTCCAATGCGGGATTCGAACCCAGGTCGTGCTGTCGTAAATCCGAGGTTTATATCAATCGTGTCTACCAGCAGAACCTTTAACGATAATGTAAATTGTTGATATATCAACCTCACCTTTCACTCTGAGATCACATTACAGCGGATTACCTGTCTTAACACAAACTGTAGATTTATTTTGCATATTCCAACACTTTGACACCATACGTCGTTTACCACATGTGTACCCTCATTGACAAAACTTAAGGAAGTGGAAAGTATTTGATGTCGCCGGTCGTCTTTTTTTTTTTTTTTTTTTTTTTGGAAACAGAGACAATTTTGTTCACACTTGGTTATCTCGTGTGTCTTCAATAAAGATCACTGTAATATCTTTCAGAGTTATTGTCCCGATATACATGCTGAAAGGTACAACTTCCTTAAGTTTTGTCCATGAGTGTATATACACTTGGTTATCTCGTGTGTCTTCAATAAAGAACACTGTAATATCTTTCAGAGTTATTGTCCCGATATACATGGTAAAAGGTTCCACTTCCTTAAGTTTTGTCCATTTTGTCCATGTGCCTGGGGTTCCCATGGCATTTCCCGTGGACAAAGGTCGTGACTTAGAAATATTTTTCTGGAATGTTCTCAATTTCTCCATTCTTCTGGAGACTTTTGTGTCGCCGCTGATGGTTTCTTGGAGAGATTCCATCTTCTTTTTTTTTTCTTTTCTTTTATTCGCGCATCTCTATCTTCTCTTTCTTTTTTGCATATGGGCGCTTGGTTCCATGGGGCCGTTCTCATTGAGATAAACCACCTTGTTGGAATCTTGGTGGAAATATTGGAAATGGGGATTAAACATTTTAATTTAAGGATATGGTTGAAGATCGCAAGTTTTTTATGGAGACGTTTTCTTTCTTAATTTATATAATATTCCTATATCCTCTCTCTCTCTCTACATCACTGAGAATGAATATTGGTGCAAATTTGCATATACTTCTATACTTCCCCCACACACATAAACTTATGTTTATATTCTCTATAGATAAGATTTTCTCGATTATTGTTTATAAGCGAAGCAACCAGGTTTATTATTATTATTTCGATTATTATTATCCCTAGTACACGTGGTACAGGCCATGATAATCATGGTGGGTGGTAGTTGGCGATTGCTTTCACTGTAAGTGACAAATATGTCTACACATGTCAAAAGCAGTTCGATTTTTCCACTTGCAAATATGCCAGAGCCCCGTTTGGTTACTTGCAATCACTGAAGGGGTTGGAATTTTGCAAGAATCGGGGGCCATTGGAAAAACTTTTTTTTTTTAAAGAATAAAAAAATGGCCCAATGTGTGAAACCGCTAGAAGGGTTCACCACGGATGAGCAAGGCCCTCTCATTATTTTTATCATCGCAGAAAGGGCAGTAGAAAATTATTTTATTTAAAAAAATGAACATACCCGTCAAAAATATAAAGTCAATATTTGTTATTACTTAACTCTGTATGATGATTAGAGAAATAACGTTTGAAGAAGATAAACAGGAGTGAGGAGAAATTGAAAGCTGATAAACCTTCCAAAATCCGGCGTTTATACTTTTTAAGCTCAGTTAGGTTACACAATAGAGTAACAACAAACAATTATTTATTGGAATTCATTTCGTTTCAGTACCTCGCTCTCCTCAGGGGAGAGATTTCTTCTTCTTCTTTCTTATCTCCACTCAATCACACTAAGGTATCAAGCTTGTAAATCTTGAGACTTTCGATGGTGTCTGTCGGGGAAGAGTAGAGCTCATCAATGGATGAGTCAATACAGTCAATAATATGTCTTGGGGCTGCAGGTTGACACTTAGTACATAGTGGGAAAACCTTGCAACCATTCTGGAAAGTCATTGCCCGTAGATGACCAGACTTAAGTCTGGAAATCAAAGACTGTTGTTCTCTTGGGAGGACACAGAACCGGTGCTTGTCCCTCCTGCTCTGTACCAGTCATGTGCAGCATTAGAATTCTATTCCTGCAGGCATTGGGTTTTGATGGTACAGAGGAGGTCTCTTTCGTCTAGTTGGGTGGTAGATTCTCTGGCTTCAGGTAGGCCAAGGGGAGAGATTATATATATCAATAGCCATTCCCTTGAGGACAGCCAGTCACTAAAACGTCGGGAACTCCAATAAAAAACAGGTTGTTGTAGTCACATCGTTTTCCCCAAACAAACTTCCAATCAACAAATGGTATTGACAATTTATAAAACTATTTTAGAGGCGTGATATTCTTTTTAAAATAAAACAATTTCTACTGTCCTTACTGCGATGGAAAAATTAAAGGGAGGGCCTGGCTCATCAGTGGTGAACCCTCCCAGCGGTTTCGCCAGTTTAATCTACCATACCGCTGTTATATTGCATTTTTGGAACTTCCTTTTATAGGTGACTGTTGTAAGACTCTTGGAATGGGTATTTTAGAAGAACTATGGACATAAGCTTTTAGGACAGCAGAATTAAACATAATTATAAATATATAACAGCGGTATGGTAGATTAAACTGGCGAAACCGCTGGGAGGGTTCACCACTGATGAGCCAGGCCCTCCCTTTAATTTTTCCATCGCAGTAAGGACAGTAGAAATTGTTTTATTTTAAAAAGAATATCACGCCTCTAAAATAGTTTTATAATTTGATAACAGATGGCGCTCTAGTACATCGTAACGGTATTGACAATTAAAAAACAGTTTATTGATATCTAGTCAACGATCAAAGAGAGAGTTTACAGAGTTTAGAACAGCACAGGAAAATACAGTGGACCCTCGGTTTGCGAGCATAATCCGTTCCAGAGCCATGCTCGTACTCCAAAACGCTCGTAGTGCGAAACTAATTTCTTATTTTTAATAATTGAAACTCGGGCAATTCTTCTTGCTACGAACAATTGCACAGTTTCCCACATTTTACATATTTCCCGAATCTGATCTGAAGGGAGGGATCCCAGTGAATTTTCATCCATCACGATTACGGGCAACCATCACGAGTTGCTCGTAATGCGAAATTTCACTCGTAATCCGAGGTAAAATTTTTCAAAATATTTTGCTCGTACTCCAAGGTGCTCGTAAACCGAGGGTCCACTGTATATACACCAGACGAGGTCTTCACCGTAGGGACGTCTGGATCCTATCAGGAGCTTAAAGCTGCCTTGAGTTCGGACAGTCCGTTGCGGGTTATGGAATCAATGTCCCCAGCATGCCCAATGACAGTATTTAACAAATGGTATTCAAGTGAACGGGATTCAGACTTCCATCAAAATATCACTTCAAATCTTCCATCTTCCAATTGACTTAGACCCAGAGCAGCAGTTTAAACACACCCAAGATAGTGGATATTTCTGCTGCTGTGATAGAGATGTATGGAGACATCTGAGACTCTTCATTGGACACAACAACAACAACAACAAATCTTCCATCACACACACCACTACTGGTATAAGAAATGTATTTTCGATGCCTTGGATTCTTTTTTGATTTAAATCAATTTTCTACTGCCCTTACTGCAATGATTAAATAATGGGAAGGCCTGGTTCATTAATGGTGAACCTTCTAGCGGTTTCGCCAGTTTAATCTACCATACCGCTGTAATATTACATTTTTATGTTTTCCTTTAATACTGATACAGAAGCTAGACTCTTGGAAAGGGTATTTTGAATGAACTATGGACATACGCTTTGAGTACAGTAGAAATGCATACAAATCATTCTTCATCACAACGACGGTCCCTAGATGGCACCCAGCAACATCTAGTTTGTACACGTTTGTTTGGAGGTACATATACTAAAATTGGAACGATACAGAGAAGATTAGCACGGCCCCTGTGATACCAGTTCGGCGGTACAACTACTACAATAGGAACGATACAGAGAAGATTAGCATGGCCCCTGTGATACCTGTTCGGCGGTACATCTACTACAATAGGAACGATACAGAGAAGATTAGCATGGCCCCTGTGATACCAGTTCGGCGGTACATCTACTACAATAGGAACGATACAGAGAAGATTAGCATGGCCCCTGTGATACCAGTTCAGCGGTACAACTACTACAATAGGAACGATACAGAGAAGATTAGCATGGCCCCTGTGATACCTGTTCGGCGGTACATCTACTACAATAGGAACGATACAGAGAAGATTAGCATGGCCCCTGTGATACCAGTTCGGCGGTACATATACTACAATAGGAACGATACAGAGAAGATTAGCATGGCCCCTGTGATACCAGTTCGGCGGTACAACTACTACAATAGGAACGATACAGAGAAGATTAGCATGGGCCCTGTGATACCAGTTCGGCGGTACATATACTACAATAGGAAGGATACAGAGAAGATTAGCATGGGCCCTGTGATACCAGTTCGGCGGTACAACTACTACAATAGGAACGATACAGAGAAGATTAGCATGGGCCCTGTGATACCAGTTCGGCGGTACATATACTACAATAGGAACGATACAGAGAAGATTAGCATGGGCCCTGTGATACCAGTTCGGCGGTACATATACTACAATAGGAAGGATACAGAGAAGATTAGCATGGGCCCTGTGATACCAGTTCGGCGGTACATATACTACAATAGGAACGATACAGAGAATATTAGCATGGGCCCTGTGATACCAGTTCAGCGGTACATATACTACAATAGGAACGATGCAGAGAAGATTAGCATGGGCCCTGTGATACCAGTTCAGCGGTACATATACTACAATAGGAACGATACAGAGAAGATTAGCATGGCCCCTGTGATACCAGTTCGGCGGTACATATACTACAATAGGAACGATGCAGAGAAGATTAGCATGGCCCCTGTGATACCAGTTCGGCGGTACATATACTACAATAGGAACGATGCAGAGAAGATTAGCATGGCCCCTGTGATACCAGTTCAGCGGTACAACTACTACAATAGGAACGATACAGAGAAGATTAGCATGGGCCCTGTGATACCAGTTCGGCGGTACATATACTACAATAGGAACGATACAGAGAATATTAGCATGGGCCCTGTGATACCAGTTCGGCGGTACATATACTACAATAGGAACGATACAGAGAATATTAGCATGGGCCCTGTGATACCAGTTCGGCGGTACATATACTACAATAGGAACGATACAGAGAATATTAGCATGGGCCCTGTGATACCAGTTCGGCGGTACATATACTACAATAGGAACGATGCAGAGAAGATTAGCATGGCCCCTGTGATACCAGTTCGGCGGTACAACTACTACAATAGGAACGATACAGAGAAGATTAGCATGGTCCCTGTGATACCAGTTCGGCGGTACATATACTACAATAGGAACGATACAGAGAAGATTAGCATGGCCCCTGTGATACCAGTTCGGCGGTACAACTACTACAATAGGAACGATACAGAGAAGATTAGCATGGTCCCTGTGATACCAGTTCGGCGGTACATATACTACAATAGGAACGATACAGAGAATATTAGCATGGGCCCTGTGATACCAGTTCGGCGGTACATATACTACAATAGGAACGATACAGAGAAGATTAGCATGGGCCTTGTGATACCAGTTCGGCGGTACATATACTACAATAGGAACGATACAGAGAAGATTAGCATGGTCCCTGTGATACCAGTTCGGCGGTACATATACTACAATAGGAACGATACAGAGAATATTAGCATGGGCCCTGTGATACCAGTTCGGCGGTACATATACTACAATAGGAACGATACAGAGAAGATTAGCATGGTCCCTGTGATACCAGTTCGGCGGTACATATACTACAATAGGAACGATACAGAGAAGATTAGCATGGGCCCTGTGATACCAGTTCGGCGGTACATATACTACAATAGGAACGATACAGAGAATATTAGCATGGGCCCTGTGATACCAGTTCGGCGGTACATATACTACAATAGGAACGATACAGAGAAGATTAGCATGGGCCCTGTGATACCAGTTCGGCGGTACATATACTACAATAGGAACGATACAGAGAAGATTAGCATGGGCCCTGTGATACCAGTTCGGCGGTACATATACTACAATAGGAACGATACAGAGAATATTAGCATGGGCCCTGTGATACCAGTTCGGCGGTACATATACTACAATAGGAACGATACAGAGAAGATTAGCATGGGCCCTGTGATACCAGTTCGGCGGTACATATACTAAAATTGGAACGATACAGAAAATATTAGCATGGCCCCTGTGACACCAGTTCGGCGGCACATATACTAAAATTGGAACGATACAGAGAAGATTAGCATGGCCCCTGTGACACCAGTTCGGCGGTACATATACTAAAATTGGAACGATACAGAGAAGATTAGCATGGCCCCTGCGCAAGGATGACACGCAAAATCGTGAAGCTTTCTAGTTTGTTACAGTAGCGAACGTTACTAAATGAACGAGTGCCCTATTTAGTTGTCACCCTCGACTTCAGTATTTACAGACAAACATTTCTCCGACTTCCTGGTTGGTTCTTTATTTCTGGACGCGGTAACACAATGGAGAGGATCCTCTCACACCAACTTCCAAGTGGTTCTCTGGCTTAAAAAATAGCCATGAATAGAGTTTTGTTTCGAAATCTCTTTCTCTCGGCACGCGACCTATATTTTTTATTCTTTTTATAACATTTTTTCCTTATAATCTCTTCTCTTTGGAGAGAGAGAGTTGTCATTCTTTCTTTTTCCATCCTTTCTCGACCATTGCTTTCATATTTACATATCTACATATACAGCGAATAGAAACATTAAGACACGAATGTCTCTTTCACAAACCAATCAAACCTCTACTGTCCTTACTGAGATGAAAAATCCATACATCGCAGTAAGGACAGTAGAAGTTTGATTGATTTGTGAAAAGAGACATTCGCGTCTTAATGTTTCCATTCGCTGTATATAGATGAGACGCCAAATTGCTTTATATACATATATATATAAAAAATAAAAATGGCATATCCTGACCAGTAGCACATGTGCTTTACAGAAGGCAGAGCGCCATTTGATGGAACAGAAATCAACTAAACATTGATTTAACCTGTTCCCTGATATTTGGCCAACCCAATTTCTTGATAAATCAAGAAAAGACATCCACGATTTTTTTATCTTTTATTTTTTCTTTATATATATATTTCTATATATGTCATAATATATACTCTTCCAGAAATAATAAAGAAAGCCTACAATCAACCCAGAGAGAGACGGGAGGGTAAGGACCGGTCACTTTAGACATCAGCGACATTCCAAGGGGCTCCTGGGGTCCGTCACTTAACACCTCGGTACTTTGAAGACAGTTAGGTGATTGTGGGCGACAAGAACGGCCGCCCGGCTGTGCCGGGCCCGGCTCTCCCTCTCTCTCTCTGGTTGCCTGGGTGCCTTCTCCAACTTGTGGTGTCCTTATTTCTTTCCCCACCTTATTATTATACCTCATATATATATATATCTTCTCTAGTTTTTCTTGTATTTTCATAATGGCCTGTTTGAAGAACGTCATTGTCCGAAAGCTCACAGCCTTTTAAATAAGGAAACCCGTCGCGTCTATCTTTGGTCTCTTCCAATAATGATATCCTGCAATTTTGTAATTTACATATCTGCTACATCCGGTACAACACCACTTTCACAAAACTCGGATATCTCTCTAATTGTATCACCCACACCCTTTAATACTTGCGCACTTGTGATTATTCAAGGGAAAAAGTATTTGGTGGGTTTTACAAATGAAGTTTAATTTCCAATATTTGGATGAGCTACTCGCTCTCTGTTTTATCAAAACGTTGTGTTTTATAATCACTTACTTCAAGTGAGCTCGTCATCGATTCCTAAATCTTTTTTTTTCTTTCTCTGGTTCAAATCACATAAATAGGTACCGCTCAGCAAGAGCAACCTAGTTCATGATAATTGAACAATGAATAATATGTGAAGGTTATTCACATATTAAACAAATTTTAACGCGGGTTTCAATCCCGGTTCATGACTGTCGGGAATCGAGCGTGTTACCCTCTCATCCACCGACTTATATTTATATAACGATACTTTCTGGAATATTTGTTTAAAAAATTATTTTAAAAAGTTTTCTACAATACATTGTAAATATGTCTGTAGAAATACACTCCTGGACAAGAACTAAGGAAGTTGTACCTTTTAGCATGCATATCAGGATTCAGATAATAACTCTGAAAGATATTACAGTGACCTTTATTGAAGACACACGAGATAACCAAGTGTAAACAAAACTTAAGGAAGTTGTACCTTTTAGCATACATATCAGGATTCAGACAATAACTCTGAAAGATATTACAGTGACCTTTATTGAAGACTCACGAGATAACCAAGTGTATATACACTCATGGACAAAACTTAAGGAAGTTGTACCTTTTAGCATACATATCAGGATTCAGACAATAACTCTGAAAGATATTACATTGACCTTTATTGAAGACTCACGAGATAACCAAGTGTAAACAACCTCTGTCTCTTAAAAAAAAAAAATATAGACGACCGGCGATATCAATGACTTATCACTTCCTTAATTTTTGTCCATAAGTGTAGCTCGTAATTATACATATCAATTTAAAAAAAGAATTTATGGGATTTTTCCTGATTAATTATCTCCATAGATATACACTGCGTGACATTGAAAATGGAACACCAAGAATTAGTGACCAGAAAGTGATGAAACTCGGCAGACAGAGAGAGACAGGGACGAACAATAAGTGATCTTTATTTCAAAATGATAGTCATAATACAGAGCGAGAACGGCGTCGGCTTAGTAGCAAGTAGGACCACCGCGGACGGCGATGCACGCAGCAACACGTCTAGGTAGAGAGTCAATCAGAGTACGGATGGTGTCCTGAGGGATGGCTCTCCATTCCCTCTCAACCATTTGCCACAGTTCGTCTTCTGAACGCGGCTGTGGCAAGGCATGCAAACGGCGTCCAATGATGTCCCAGACGTGCTCGATTGGTGAGAGATCAGGAGAGTACGGTGGCCAGGGAAGCATCTGTACATCTTGCAGAGCTTGTTGGCTAATGCGAGCAGTGTGCGGTCGGGCGTTATCCTGCTGATAAAGGGCATTGGGTACCCCCTGAAGGTAGGGGAGTGTCACCGGTCGCAGCACATCATCAACGTATCGTTGGGCCGTCATAGTGCCCTGAATACGAAGTAAAGGTGACCTGGAATCATACGCGATTGCGCCCCAAACCATGATTCCACGTTGTCGCACGGTGGGGCGTTCCACAATTGCTGCCGGATTGGACCTTTCTCCACGTCGACGCCACACGCGTACACGGCGACTATCACTGGACAAGCAGAAACGCGACTCATCTGAGAACACGACCCTGTGCCATTCCGTCATCCACGTCGATCTAGCCCGGCACCATTCCAAACGCTGGCGCCTATTCGGTGGGGTCAATGGCAGTCTTCTTAGCGGACGGCATGAGTGCAAGCCATTAGCAACCAATCGACGGGAAATGGTTCTGGTCGAGATGGAATGATCTAGGGTGTCTTGCACATGTTGCAGGATGGCGGTACAAGTGGCTTGTGGGGCCGCCACTGCTTGTCGAAGGATACGCCGATCCACACGTGCTGACGTCACTCTGGTTGCACCGACATTCCTATAAATTGCCACATTTCCTTGTTCCAACCATCTTCTCCACAGTCGGTGCACCGTGGACGCACCAAGGTGTGTATCAGCTGCGATTTGACGCATGGACCAACCTGCCCTTTTCAGTCCGATCACCATGCCTTTCGTAAAAGCGTCTGTCTGCTTAAACTGCCTCCGTTTACGATGACCTGACATTCTCTGTTATTACACGTGTCTTTTGACACAAGAACAAAATTTCTACAATGATTTTCCTTGAAGAAATAACGACACGAATACTGTCCTTTCTGCAAGTTCCTTCCCTTATATCTTACTCCATGTGCGCACGAGAGCTGCGCATTTTACATCATTTGCATAACTCGGTTAGGCGCGTCTACCCTGAAATTTGCATAATTTTCTGGCCACTATTTCTTGGTGTTCCATTTTCAATGTCACGCAGTGTATAACAAAATGTTTAAGAGGAAGAGAGAATAAAATAGAGAAATTATTTCTGATTTTCAGCCATAGATGGCGTTATAAGTTGATGATGATATGTAAATAAATACTATATGTTTAATGATGAACAAACCTCTATAAAATGTGCTGCCATAGCCTCGAACCAAGGGTAACATAGCCTCGAACCAAGGGTAACATAGCCTCCCTGAAAGTTTCTCAGGCCGAGGATTTCTTCCTCCCCCGGAATCCATCAATTATTCATCAGTTCCTTTATTGGCTTCTTCATTACAATTAACTGCCGTCGTCGATACCTCGGTTATGTAAATAATTCATTGTCGCTATGCAAATTTATTGAATAAAACTCTTGAATGCGGATTCTCCATGTGAAATACTAGAAGTTGCAATGTTTCTTCACGGGGCTACACTCATGGACAAAACTTGAGGAAGTTATACCATGTATATCGGGACAATAACTCTATATACATTGACCTTTATTGAAGACACACGAGATAACCAAGTGTGAACAATCTCTGTCTTCTTCTTAAAAAAAAAAAAAAAGACAACCGTCGATATCAAAGAATTTCCACTTAAGTTTTGAGTGTATTCCGTCGATTTTTATTTTACTACACGCATAGCGGTGCCGACGGACTTGTGAAATTTGCATAGCGTGCATATAGCAGACAGACGGACCTGCCCACGTGGTATCGGACCCATATTAAGACATAGAAACAATGACTGATATCCCCGCCCTCCTTGTTGGCCTTCTTTCTCACAATGCCGAAGCTTTCGACCCGTGTACCTTCTTCAATACAGCAACATGCTATGTAATTATTTATAATAAATATAAACTTTTTTTTCGACACGTATGATTCTTTATGATTTAAAACAATTTTCTACTGCCCTTAATGCAATGATAAAATAATTGGAGGGCCTGGCTCATCAGTGGGAAACCCTCTCAGCGGTTTCGCCAGTTTAATCTAACATACCGCTGTATTATTGCATTTTGATGTTTTCCTTTTATACTGATACTGAAGCTCGACTTTCGGAAAGGATATTTTAAATGAACTATGCATCATTTAATGTAATTATTTGTCTGTGTTCTGGCGCTTATAGAAATAATACAAATTTCTACGGTTCCTCGTGAAATTGTAAATATTGAGAGAAATCTGGGTGTCAGTGATGAATCCAGTGTTTTGATAGGTTAATACACACACACACACAAAATCCTTTATTAAACCTAACCTGACCTTAAGCGAACCTAAACGACCCTAAACCTAACCTAAATTAAATACGAAATTTTAATATTAATTATTAACCAGTTTAACCGCATAAGTTTCTTTTTATTTATGAAAAATCATTTTTAATTTCAAAGATAAATAATTTAATATTTCTAACTTTTGGATGACGTATGAAAAGATTGAATATATGAAGAGTGATGGTCTATATATGAATGGATGACGTATGGAGGGTGAAAAATATGAAGAGTAATGGCGAACGGAAAAATAAAAGTGTCCAGGAGCGGGAATCGAACCCACATTTATAAAAATTTAAAATATCGGACACCATTGCTTTCAAGGTATTAACATCGTGTGCATTCATAACACACACTTGTTTACAATTGCACTAAATTATTATTTTTTAAATTCTAATTTAAAATAGAAGGCCATTTAGACAAAAAATAAATTAGGTCTTTATTAAGACCTATAGTCATATACATGGCTTTACCACGGAGTCTGTAAATAAAAATAAATTTAAAAAAGTAAAAAACTAAAAAGGTAATTTAACTATTTTTGTAAATATATTTGTGATTATATTTCTAACCTGAAAGGTTCAGGTTCCTAATATATATTATTGTTTCTCTTTTTATTTTTGATTACTTTTTCTTGTATAATATGTTTATAACTGTTTCTGTTTAAAAAAATTTAAATCAACGCAATTATCCATAGCCGGGATATCGCGTTTTGTGTGTTGAAATAAATAAATAAATTAAAAGGTAATAACGAAATTTCTATACAGGAAAACTTAATTATGACAATGAAGATCTTATACAGATTGGCCTGGGTAAATCTGAGGAAATTTGGTATAAATGGATTTTTCACGGAGTCTCTGCAAATGAAGAGAAAAAAGTAAAAGCTAATCATATACAATGGTAATATGAAAATCTTGATGCGATTATTCCAGAAGCGATATTTTGGTATACGGTTAATTCGCAGACAACGTATTTCAACCAACAAGGAAATATTGTTATATCGGGGTATCGTTAAATCGGGGACCACTAAAATGGATATATCGTTAAATCGGGTCATCGTTGATTCGAGAGTATCGTTAAATTTCTTGCTCATAATTTAATATTAATTTCCGTAATAAAAGAAGCATACAATTTAAACCTATTTTAACACATACCTCGCCCTCACTCTATAACTAGATAATTGACAATTTAAACAATTTCATAAGTCTAACCCCACCAGCGAGTGCAAGTAATCAAACGGGGCTCTGGCATATTTGTAAGTGTAAAAGTCAAACTGCTTTTCACATGTGTAGACATATTTGTCACTTACAGTGAAAGCAATCGCCAACTACCACCCACCATGATTATCATGGCCTGTACCACGTGTACTAGGGATAATAATAATAAACAATTTTATTGATTCTTCTAATCCTTTGTTACAGAAAAAGTAAGATCAGATAAAGGATAATATATAATAAGGGAGTAAAAAAAGAGTAGATTAAATGTAGGGAAATATATACAGTTGTATATGTGTACACATTTCTTCAGAAAGGGAGGCTTCCCTATCTTATCACTTTAACTATAATGCATTAATTATATAATTGTAGATTAAACTGGCGAAATCGCTGCGAGGGTTCACCACTGATGAGCCAGGCCCTCCCATTAATTTTCCCATTGTAGTAAGGATAGTAGAAATTGTTTATTTTTAAAAAGAATCATACGCGTCTATAATAGTTTCGAATTGTGATAACTATACCTTAGTAGCAATACTACCACTACGTTACTAACTACACCATAATACAACAACAAGCCATATATTGGGGACCTACACCGCCCAGGTACATAATTGCATAGAAAAGATGAGTTAGTTATTTACATACTTCGTTCATTTACATATCTATTTTTTACTGGGATAAGGTGCATAATTATGAAAAAAGGCATCTCCTTATCGTGCAACTGAAAGTTGCTGATGGCTTGCGCCATCTATCGGAATAAATATCAACTATTCTCGTTGATTTTTAATTATTCCAGAATAGGCCAAATATTTGGCCAAGTAAGAATAGTTGATATTTATTCCGATAGATGGCGCAAGCTATCAGCAACTTTCAGTTGCACATATCTATTTACATACAACTCTCTCAATGTATCTTCTCTTGCTCAGCCCTGTAAAACTTGTACAGAACCAATGTATTGGATTTATTCTTTGTCGTTATAAACAACAGAGCTTCTAGAGCAATAGGATTTGATATAATTTTATGCAAAAGAAGTTAATTTTCACTTATTAAACAGGAAACCATGGGAACGACGTCACTATAATACATTAGTAGGTCCCATTGTCTCAGCTTTTCTATTATAGTCCTGAGGTTTTCCCAGAGGTCTTTTTTTTTTTTTAGGATTTGATACAATTCAATAGATGTTCAGAACTGGCTGGTTGGGAATCGCATTTGGGGCATTTCAGGAATATTTTGATTTTTCCATTAAATTTGAGCATTCTAAGATGTCCTGTTCGTAATCTTGAAATCGCCGTTTGTTCTTCCCTAGTAAGGGTGTGGAAAGAAGATTTGTTAGGAATGGGGGTGTACCAGGGGTGGTATCAAATATACACTAGTACGAGTGTTATAATTCTATATACAGTTACGAGCGTAATTCTTCATCAGTCATCTCTGTCACCGTTTGCTTTTTTTTTTTTGGAATGGCGCCCTCCTATTGGTCGGCTACGATCACGTCACCTTTGCCCTCCCCCACTCGCTTTTTAGTTTTTGTAACTATTGTGTTGGAGCGGGTCGCTCCTTAAATAAATGCACATATTAGTTAATAACCAAATGTAATCCTCTCTTTCTTTTTCCCAGTAAGAGACGCCTACGGAAGCCAACAGTACATAGACAGATAAAGCACATAGGCTATAGTTATTAACTAACATATGCATTTATATAAGGCGCCAATTTATAATTGTAACAAATAGTATTTGAATCAAAACATTCAATCGGGTAAAACACGGGCGTTGCCCGGGTCATTCGGCTAGTAGTATTTATAGGGTAGTAAGCGACTCTACACCAGCACAGTTTGACTTTTGCACTTACAAGTGTGCTAGAGTCTCCGTTTGCACTCACTGGTAGGATTGGACTTTTGGAAGAATCTGTGGGGACCATTGAAGCAATTTATTTTTCATAAAAAAAAGTGTTGATGCGGGATTTGATCCGGGTGTCGTGATTGTCTGCACTGAGGACAGTGTAATAGTGAAAAGGTCGATGTGTTAATTGGTGTCGCCGGCCTATAGGTCGAGAGGTGACCTACTTGGGGGCGCCTTGTCTCGGACAACTTTGTTCCAACTTCTTCCTTCCACACTCGCTTGTAACTACGCAACCCCGATATAACGATACTTTCGATACAACGATACCCCGATTCAACGATACACCGATTTAACGATACCCCGATTTAACGATACTCTCGATTCAAAGATACCCCGATTTAACGATACTTTCGATTCAACGATGCACCGATTCAACGATATCTCGATTTAACGATACTTTCGATTCAACGATGCCCCGATTTAATAATGTACCGATTTAACGTTATTTCTGTTTAAGCGGTTCCGATTTAACAATATATTCGTTTTAGCGATTCCTGATTTAACGATATATACGTTTTAGCGGTCCCCGATTCAACAATATATTCGTTTTAGCGTTCCCCCGATTTAATCCCGATATCCGTTTTAGAGGTTTCCAATTATACGATTTATCCGTTTTGCCGGTCCCTGATTTAACGATATATACGTTTTAGCGGCCCTCGATTTAACAATATATTCATTTTAGCGTTCCCAGATTTAACGATATATACGTTTTAGCGGTCCCCGATTTAACGATATATCCGTTTTAGAGGTCCCCAATTTTACGATTTATCCGTTTTAGCGGTCCCCGATTTAATGATACCCCGATATAACGATATTTCCTTGTTGGCTGTAAAATACATTGCCTCGAATTAACTGTATACCAAAATATCACTTCTGAAATAATCGGTGTGTACATTGTTTATAATTAATATAGGGCTCTTTTGTTTTTATCTTAATACACGTATTTTATGTGAACAAATAATTACAAAAAGGTCAGGTGTTGATATTAAAAACAAATTAGACATATACTGACCACTGAGTGTTTTTTAGATGGCTGAGCGCCATCTAGTGGAACAGAAATCAACTAAACGTTCATTTAACCTGTTTCCTGATAATTGACCAACCCACGTATACGTGCTTATTCAAGTCTTACTGTAATTATTTGTTTATTTCTCCGATTATGCAAATACATGTTGAATATTTCACTATATCTTTAATAAAAGTACCAGATTTGTACTCAAATTGCTTAGATATTTATATCCTAGATTTTGATTTCAAAATGACACTTACAAAACCTTCCAAGTTCGATATGTGAATATCTTCCGTCGAAACTTTATTTGTATATAAACATATTGGAAAATTATTATATATGTTTTTTCAATCCAATACACGCCTTTTATATTATTTAAATTTATATTAGAATATTAACCCCAACACACAACATTTATTAAAATCCGAGAATTTGTATTGATTGTATGTTCAACCTCGTAGTTTATGTAATTAATATTTGCATATATTTTTTATATATTTTATTTCAATTTAAAGCGCTATGTCCCCCTAGGGACACTTGCGCTGTCATACATGTATGACATTTGTCTATACATATATATACAATAATTTTAGGCCCTGAATAGAATAGTCATATGATGTTAACAATGAGAGAGGGGAAAAAACGAGAAAAGATCTGTGTACAAAATAAAGAAGTGTCTGGCAATATGTACAATATGCTTATGCAATTATTTTAGAAAAGGGTATGTAAATAGGGAGAAAAATAGCCATCAATCCTGCCTGAATGCGTGCCTCCCAAATATTTCTCAACTCACTAATGTCGATCTTCCAGAGTCCACTGTGGGCAGTGGGTTCACTTGGTTATGACAGAGTTAGAGACGATGTGGTCAGATATCCTAGCTTCTGCCTTGTTCTTTTCTTCTTCTTTCTTATCTCCTCTCAATCATATAATCAGTTAAGGGACATAATCGAACAACTGAACGATGAAACTATCCTTAGGCCCCTATATAACCGAGGGACGACCATTAATGATGTCGCGTATGCGGTCCTGTACTCCCATCTTAGGGAGAGTTTCCTCGCGGATAGCTTACCTAAACACAAGATTGTCAAGTTCCTCAACACAGTCATCGCTGGGGATTCCATAACTCGCAAGTCTGAACTCAAGACGATTCTAAGCTCCTGATAAGATCCAGATGTACCTTCGGAGAAGGCCTCGTCTGGTGTATATATTTTCTCTACTATTTTAAACTCTGTAAACTCTCTCTTTGACCATTGACATATAGTCAATAAACCATTTTTAATTGTCAAATTGTCACTCAATCATATTAGGGTATCAAGCTTGTAGAGCTTGTTGATGGTGTCTGTGCTGGGGATGAGTAGAGCTCATCAATAGATGAGAGCCAATAGAGTCAATGATGTGGTGTCAAGTTGAGACTACTGTACAGCCATTCTCTGTTCCAACGAGCGGTGGTGTTCCACAGCGGCCGACAGCAACGGGAGTTCAACCACCTCCAGAGGGAACCAGTTAAGGGAATAAATGTCATTGGGCGCGCGCTCTTCTACCTCCGTCAAAATTCCTGTCTTCGCCACCGTGACTTTAATAACGGAGTTATAGAACACCGTTCGCTTCTCCATTTGTCCAATATCTGCTCATTAATATTGGAATATATGGAAATACTTGGAAGATGCATATATTGGAGAAAATATGTATATATTGGATTTTTAGAAATATTTTTATTCTTCCAATAATTCGAGGGTAAACTCGCCTCTCTTTATCCAATTTCTAAATCCATTATATGTATTTTTTTTAAATATGTATTTAAATGAAATTATATTTGCATAATTTTGTAAATATGCATATTGAGCAATCTATGACTAACGTTAAAGTTGCATATTATCTTATGTAAGGGAGTATTCGTCTGGGGACACATATCTGTGGATGGCACGCTCTATTGAAACTTTAACAAATGATTTTATAAAATGTTCTACCTTGACTTTACCTCGGGTTAGAGAGGGATTCTATATGGTAATTGTTAAAAAGAAAGTGAATGCAAGTAACCATAATCTGTAACTTTTCAAGTACAAAGTTATCATCTACATGTGTAGACATGTGGTATACTTACAGTACAAGTTGTCACAACCTTCTACCCACCATGGCTTGGTACTACGCGTGTAGAGATGTGGTATACTTACAGTATAAGCTGTCACAACCTTCTACCCACCATGATTATCATGGCCATACATATGAAAACATGTGATATACTTACAGTACAAGCTGTCACAACACTCAACCCACCATGATGGCCGGGTACTACATGTGTAGACATGTGGTGTACTTACAGTACAAGCTGTCACAACACTCAACCCACCATGATGGCCGGGTACTACATGTGTAGACGTATGGTGTACTTACAGTACAAGCTGTCACAACCCACCATGGCCTGGTACTACACGTGTAGACGTATGGTGTACTTACAGTACAAGCTGTCACAACCCACCATGGCCTGGTACTACATGTGTAGACATGTGGTGTACTTACAGTACAAGCTGTCACAACACTCAACCCACCATGATGGCCGGGTACTACATGTGTAGACGTATGGTGTACTTACAGTACAAGCTGTCACAACCCACCATGGCCTGGTACTACACGTGTAGACGTATGGTGTACTTACAGTACAAGCTGTCACAACCCACCATGGCCTGGTACTACATGTGTAGACATGTGGTGTACTTACAGTAAAAGCTGTCACAACCCACCATGATGGCCGGGTACTACATGTGTAGACGTATGGTATACTTACAGTACAAGCTGTCACAACACTCAACCCACCATGATGGCCGGGTACTACATGTGTAGACGTATGGTGTACTTACAGTACAAGCTGTCACAACCCACAATGGCCTGGTACTACATGTGTAGACATGTGGTGTACTTACAGTACAAGCTGTCACAACCCACCATGATGGCCGGGTACTACACGTGTAGACGTATGGTGTACTTACAGTACAAGCTGTCACAACCCACCATGATGGCCGGGTACTACACGTGTAGACGTATGGTGTACTTACAGTACAAGCTGTCACAACCCACCATGATGGCCGGGTACTACACGTGTAGACGTATGGTGTACTTACAGTACAAGCTGTCACAACCCACCATGATGGCCGGGTACTACACGTGTAGACGTATGGTGTACTTACAGTACAAGCTGTCACAACCCACCATGATGGCCGGGTACTACACGTGTAGACGTATGGTGTACTTACAGTACAAGCTGTCACAACCCACCATGATGGCCGGGTACTACACGTGTAGACGTATGGTGTACTTACAGTACAAGCTGTCACAACCCACCATGATGGCCGGGTACTACACGTGTAGACGTATGGTGTACTTACAGTACAAGCTGTCACAACCCACCATGATGGCCGGGTACTACACGTGTAGACGTATGGTGTACTTACAGTACAAGCTGTCACAACCCACCATGATGGCCGGGTACTACACGTGTAGACGTATGGTGTACTTACAGTACAAGCTGTCACAACCCACCATGATGGCCGGGTACTACACGTGTAGACTTATGGTGTACTTACAGTACAAGCTGTCACAACCCACCATGATGGCCGGGTACTACATGTGTAGACGTATGGTGTACTTACAGTACAAGCTGTCACAACCCACCATGATGGCCGGGTACTACACGTGTAGACGTATGGTGTACTTACAGTACAAGCTGTCACAACCCACCATGATGGCCTGGTACTACATGTGTAGACTTATGGTGTACTTACAGTACAAGCTGTCACAACCCACCATGATGGCCGGGTACTACACGTGTAGACGTATGGTGTACTTACAGTACAAGCTGTCATAACCCACCATGATGGGCGGGTACTACACGTGTAGACGTATGGTGTACTTACAGTACAAGCTGTCACAACCCACCATGATGGCCGGGTACTACATGTGTAGACGTATGGTGTACTTACAGTACAAGCTGTCACAACCCACCATGATGGCCGGGTACTACATGTGTAGACGTATGGTGTACTTACAGTACAAGCTGTCATAACCCACCATGATGGCCGGGTACTACACGTGTAGACGTATGGTGTACTTACAGTACAAGCTGTCACAACCCACCATGATGGCCTGGTACTACACGTGTAGACGTATGGTGTACTTACAGTACAAGCTGTCACAACCCACCATGATGGCCGGGTACTACATGTGTAGACGTATGGTGTACTTACAGTACAAGCTGTCACAACCCACCATGATGGCCGGGTACTACATGTGTAGACGTATGGTGTACTTACAGTACAAGCTGTCACAACCCACCATGATGGCCGGGTACTACATGTGTAGACGTATGGTGTACTTACAGTACAAGCTGTCACAACCCACCATGATGGCCGGGTACTACATGTGTAGACGTATGGTGTACTTACAGTACAAGCTGTCACAACCCACCATGATGGCCGGGTACTACATGTGTAGACGTATGGTGTACTTACAGTACAAGCTGTCACAACCCACCATGATGACCCGGAACATACAAGATATATGTAATATTGTAATAAGTAACACAGAGAGAAATCTTGAGATTGCCTCAGAAGCCACTTGAAAGCTCTAGACTTCAAGGACGCGGCGGGCACTTCAAGGAAACAGGAGAAGTAGGTCTAGACGAAACTCGGCCTTCAAGTCTCAAACTGGCTCTTTTTGTTCTCTGGGCTGGCCAGATAACATCTGTGCGGGCTTTATTGCGCCGTTGGATAACTTGGGAAACGTAGATTCCACACCCTCAATAGTCAACAATACCTGATAAACTAAAATGTTATGAAACTGACTTTATATATAGCTATGGATATTTTCATATGTAAATATTACTATTAAAAATTAAAAAAGGGCATATCCTGACCAGGAGCACATTTGCTTTTCCGATGGCAGAGCGCCATCTATTGGAACATAAATCAACTAAACATTGATTTAGTTTGGCCTTAAATACCCATTTCTTGGTTTCTCAAGAAGCCTCTGGGACCAAAAAAATCTTTTTGGTCGCAGTGGTACAGCCTACTCCACGCTGACGAGCGCCAAAAGCGCGAAACGCGTTCGTGGATGGATTTTCTTGATTTATCACGAAATTGGATTGGCCAAATATCAGGGAACAGGCTAAATCAATGTTTAGTTGATTTCTGTTCCACCAGATGGCGCTCTGCCATCTAAAAAGCACATGTGCTCCTGGTCAGGATATGCCTTTTTTTATTTTTAATGTCCACACCTGACCTTTTTATTTTTTCTATTATTTTTCAAATGTTACTATGTAAATAATGCTATATATATATATGTAATTAATTATAATATTTGAATGAAGAGTTTTAAATCAGTTGTAGAAATACGAGATATACAGTTAATTCCACACCATTGTAGTTACTGTGTTAGCTTGTACTGTAAGTATTAGAAGTTATGAGCAATCTATATGGACAGGCACAGTGTTGCATAGGTGACCTTACTTACATACCTTCTTTTGACGACACCTCTTCCATCGAGAAGGGCAATATCGAGTCAGGATGTGTTAGATCTAAATTTTCAAAAGTTTCGTGATTCTTCTAAAACCCGGAACTCCTATATGGATAGTTAACCAAATGAAGACACAAGGTAATGAATAGTCGATTCGGTGGTAAACTCCACTTTGAAGTACATACACTTGGTTATCTCGTGTGTCTTCAATAAAGGTCACTGTAATATCTTTCAGAATTATTGTCCCGATATACGTGCTAATAGGTACAACTTCCTTAAGTTTTGTCCATGAGTGTATATACACTTGGTTATCTCATGTGTCTTCAATAAAGGTCACTGTAATATCTTTCAGAGTTATTATGTCATCTGCCCGGTAAGCGGAATACTGTGGGTTCGATTTTCATCTCTGGACACTTTTATTTTTCCGTTTATCATTACTCTTCAAAATTCACCCTTTCATACCTGATCCCAAAGGTTGGAAATAATCGTTATTTCTCCTTGAAATAAATTTTGATTTTTCGTTGAAAAGAAACACATGCGGGATAGTTTTCAAATGTCGTTTTACAATCACAAGCCGCACTATATTATTTTGTAAGATTATATTTTGTCTCTAATACTGTCCGAAGAAGGGCGATGAGAAAAGATTATTCGTTTTTGAGATGAAATGCTACAGAAGATTGCTCTGAGACCTATATAGACAACATTGTCAATAAAGAAATCCTGATTAAAATAAATCTACGTGGGGAGAGAAAATGGCCACAAAAACATCAAGGACATAAAGGAAGCAATGGGCAGGCCACGTAGATACATTTAACGCATTCACTTACCATACTCTGGTGGCTTTCACTTAAGAGAACAGAGAGGAAGAGGGAAAAAAAGCCAAAAGCGAACTGGATTGATTACTTGAGAAAATGAACGAACTCGTAAATCAAGGAACTAAAGACAAAATACCACCCAAGACGTTGGCAAGATTTATAGCGGGGGTTACCTCATTGGATATCTACAACAGCTATACTGATTGACGGAGGTCTGTAGATTGTTGATCTATGTTATGAATCCTAGTCTTGGTGTGTCAGCTATTGATTGAGATTTCAGAAGGAATAGTCCCCAATGGCCCATCCACCATTTCACAGCTTCCACTACAAATCCCACTACACCCAGCCACCAAAATGGACACACATTATGCAACAAAAGCTTATATATATAAAAAAAGAGAATCGACCCATATTTACATAGTGGCCTCCATGTGGATTATGTAAACGGAGCTATGTAAATTTACCTGAGGGCTATTGTAAAGGTTTGAGGTCAACTTGATGTAATTGAGTGACCGCAAAAGTTTTTAATTATTTGACCATTGTCCAGGGGAGTATATATCTTGAGTCGTAGCGGCTGTTGGGAGAACGTGGGAGTTGTCTTGGCCAAAGTGGTCACATTACGTTCTGGGGAGCGTCGATTTTCCTTTGTGTAAAAGTATCTTATTGGTTGACACGATATATTGAAATATCATCAATTCCCATTAACAATAATAGCCTTAGATTTATTGCAAAAATACTTAAGAACAGAGGAAAAGCTGTCTACTGCCTTTATTACAATGATAAAATTTAATGGGAGGGCCTGACTCATCAGTGGTAAACTCTCCCAGCGGTTTCGCCTGTTTAATCTACCATACCACTCTATTTTTGTATTTTTCTTCTTTTCTTTCATACAGATACTGATGATCAACTCTTGGGGAAAATATTTTTTTTATAAATTTATGATTATTTTTATTTCTACTGTCTTCAAAGCTTATATAAATAATTGTAAAACGACATCTGAAATACCATCCCGCATGTGTTTCTTTTCAACGAAAAATCAAAATTTATTTCAAGGAGAAATAACGATTATTTCTAACCTTTTGGATGAGGTATGAAAGTGTGAATTGTGAAGAGTAATGATAAACGGAAAAATAAAAGTGTCCAGGGATGAGAACTTTTATTTTTCCGTTTATCATTACTCTTCACAATTCACCCTTTCATACCTTATCCAAAAGGTTAGAAATAATCGTTATTTCTCCTTAAAATAAATTTTGATTTTATCGTTGAAAAGAAACACATGCGGGATGGTATTTCAAATGTCGTTTTACAATCACAGGCCGCATTATATTATAACAATAATGTAAAAAAAATAGTACAAATCAAGAAGGGGTATTTGACCAACTTCGGAATAACTAAAATTTAACGAATAGTTGATATTTATTCCGATAGATGGCGCCAGCCATCAGCAACTTTTAATTGCACGATAAGGAGATGCTTTTTTATTAATTATATCCATAAGTTTGTTTAAAATTCCGTTTTCAAAAGTTGATCTTCAGTATCAGTATAAAAGGAGAACAGTAAAATACAAGAATAAAGCGGTATGGTAGATTCTTCTTTCTTATCTCCACTCAATCATATTAGGGTGAAGTAGAATGCCTTTGTCATAAAGACTGGGAGCACTACTCAGTAGAAGGCCACTGACTTAGCTCCAATATGAAATGTCTGACATGAGGAACAGACGCCATGTGCAGCCGCTCCTAACATGTAGTACAAATGCTGCTCATCCTGTATCCCTGGAGCTCTTACAGGGTACTATCAGCATGGCCAGCTGAGCCCAGGTTTTATAGGTAGCTTGTTACTGCTCCCCTCCTCCTTTTTCATCCGGGCTTGGGACCGGCAAAGACTGTTAAACTGGCGAAACCGCTGGGAGCGTTCATCACCGATGAGTCAGGCCCACCCATAATTTTATTATTGCAGCAAAGGCAGAAATAAATGTTTTATTTAAAAGAATCGCGTTATCATAGATAGTTGATAGATCTATAATTGTTTACAACAATGACCTTATTTCCATATAATAGGGTATTCACAAGACGTTACCAACTTGAGAAAATAATTTTTTGACCTCCAAAAATCAGCAGGTCTTCCTCCCGGCATAGAGAACAATAGGGAAGTGTTGCCGGCCAATCCATCACCGTGGGTATAGCTCCATTAAACAGGGGCGCAGACGTCAATTCTGCTACCGCCGCCATCTTGGAAATAATGGCCGCAGACGATACCCGCAGTGGACAATGCACAAAGAGATGGGTCCATTGTTGGTGAAGATGTGGAGCGCTAGGTGTCGTCTGCATCGAACAATAATCCCGAATAGACAAAATCCAACACTTCTTCTTAAAACGGATGTTCTTCCCAAACCTAAATTTGAAATAAATATAAATACAAATTGGAAAATATATAGTCACAAATTGATTTCCGATTAAAAATCATATTTAAAGTTCAATTCATTTTGTAAATACATTCTAAACTTTCTACAAAATTTGGATCTCTAATGTTTTCATGCGTTGAATAATGTAAATAACTTATGTAAATAAACTTTTCTCCTTGTTTAGCGCAAGTATTCCTTGCGGGATATAGAGCTTTGGAAATAAAATAATTGTGTAATTGTAATATAGTCACAAATACCATCGCATCAACCAATGATTTATTTAACTCCCAAGGTTTCTGTGACTCGCTGTCAACTCTCTTCAGGGAGAATGGTTATTTTAAATCCTATTTCTTTATAATACAATATAATGCGGCTTTATGATTGTAGAACGACATTTGAAAATTATCCCGCATGTGTTTCTTTTGAACGATAAAATCGAAATTTATTTTTAAGAAGAAATAACGATTATTTCTAACACTAGCCGAATGACCCGGGCTACGCCCGTGTTTTACCCGATTGAATGTTTTGATTCAAATACTATTTGTTACAATTATAAATTGTGGTCATGTGGCCTAGTGGTCATGGCATCTGCCCGGTAAGCGGAAGGTCGTGGGTTCGATTCCCATCCCTTGACACTTTTTTTATTTTATCCATTCTGACCAAAATCTATCCGTGAACTTCACACAGACAGAATAAGGCAATTATATAAGTAGATTAGGGATGAAGTATGAAAGGATGAATTGTGAAGTGTAATGATAAACGGAAAAATAAAAGTGTCCAGGGATGGGAATCGAACCCACAGTGTTCCGCTTGTTGTTGTTTCTTATCCCCTTTTATTTATTTATGCTTATGAGGTGATACAGCAACGTCTTTACAATAAGAGAGGAGACAAAATGAATCAAATCTAGAAAAAAGAAGTGAGGACAGCTGCTGTATTGTGTAAAGATTACACGAATTCCATGAGTTCATGCTCCTCGAGCTGTTTTATGATAAGCAGCGGCCTCTCCCAAAGGTCCTGTTTAGTGCATCTAATGCAAGCCAAAATGTGTTCTGGAGCTGCAGGTACCAAACTACATTTTGGGCAAGTGGGATAGATTTTGCTGTTATTTTCTATCTTAAATGGCTTGAGCTGGCCTGTTCTAAATCTTGCTAGTGTTGTTTGATGCTGTGTTCCGCTTACCGGGAAGATGCCATGTCCACTAGTCCTAGTTCTACTGGTAGAACCAAGTACCCCAAGTGGAAATAGGATTCATAATAATCACATTCCCCAGAGGATAGCAGGTCACTGCAATTAGTTGATGTAGCCATGTTTTTTCCCAAACCAACTTTCAACCAACAAAGAATCTTCAAAACATAAATTACATAATGTGAACAAACAGTACAAATGTGATATTGTACTGGGATAAGTTGCATATATTATGAAAAAGGCATCTCTTTATCGTTCAACTGAAAGTTACTGATGGCTTGCGCATCTATGCATCTATTCTGAAAAAACTAAAAAAATCAACGAGAATAGTTGATATTTATTCCGATAGATGGCGCAAGCTATCAGTAACTTTCATTTGCACGATAAGGAGATGCCTTTTTCATAATAAATTACATACTTATATTATCATGAAGATAGATGTTACCTGGCCGGTGCTTTCATAGTTCTTAGAAGTAAGAGTCACTTCGGCTGTGAATATTTTTTATTATCTCGACGTTTCGACAAAAATCTTTTGTCCTCGTCAGGAACAAATAAGAATTAAAGCAAGACGTTAAAAATTACTCTGAGGTTGCATGGACGATTAGAGAATAAAAAAATATTTACTGGCCGAAGTGTCTATTAATTCTAAGAACTATGAATTTCATTATTACCATTAAATGGGATTAACTTTTAATTTTTCATTATTTTTCTTTACAGACTTCATGGTAAATACATGTATAGGACTACATGTCTCAATAAAAGCTTGTATAGCCAATGTAAGCAAAAATATATATTTTTTAAACTTAATTCTATTGACGGTATGTGGCGCTGAGTTTGTTGTTGACACACATTAAATGTTATAATACCTTGATAAAGGTTGGCGTTCAGCCAACTGAAATATTGGTAAAAATAAATGATGATTTGATCCAATATATGTCTTTTTATTTAAAAAAAGGCTTGTATGTGTGTAATAAATAATAAAAAAATGATTTCTCCTTCGTTCCTTCTGTTCTATAAGTTTTAATTAAGACGATGTTTTGTTGAATGAAATAAGACAATTCCAGCAGTGAAGGTAAAGTAGCGAGGGGAGAGTGGTCATGGCGGAAATGGCAGTTCGGAACAATATTCGTCTGGACCCGGAAAAAGAAGCAGCCAGCCGTGAATGACTTAATTCTCACCAGACGATTTTTGTCCCATTAGTGGCGTCGTCCGAAGCCATCTGGTGTCGTTTGGCGAAATATTTCTATCGTTTGGTGCACAATTCGGTCGTTTGCTCTAGAATTGCCATCGTTTGAAGTAATTAAATATTCTTTAGGTTTTATTTATAATTTCCATCTTACAATATTAAAAAAAAATCTATCTTTAACGCGTTATTTTAGTGTATTTTGGTAAAACAATTATCTTTAGGTGTGTAATATTTCTATAGTTTGTAGTCATATTTCTATCGTTTGGTGAACATTTTTTTTAATCGTTTGATGCAAAATTGATATATTTTGGTGAATTTTTTAATCGTTTGGTGCGATATATATATATTTATATTGATTGGTGAAATATTTTTATCGTTTGATGAATTTTTTCTACAACAACAGAAAATTGACATGGACCTAGAACAGCAGCTTTACACGCCCAAGATAGAGAACATTGCTGTGATAGAGATGTATGGAGACAATTGAGGCTCCTTATTGGACACTACAACAACAGAACATTGACCCAGAACAGCAGCTTTACACACCCAAGATAGAGGACATTGCTGTGATAGAGATGTACGGAGACATCTGAGGCATTTCATTGGACACGACAACAACAACAGAAAATTGACATGTACCCAGAACAGCAGCTTTACACACCCAAGATAGAGAACATTGCTGTGATAGAGATGTACGAAGACATCTGTTCATTGGACACGACAACAACAGAAAATTGTCATGGACCCAGAACATCAGCTTTACACACCCAAGATAGAGAATATTACTGTGATAGAGATGTACGGAGACATCTGAGGCTCTTCATTGGACACAACAACAACAACAGAAAATTGACATGGACCCAGAGCAGCAGCTTTACACACCCAAGATAGAGAACATTACTGTGATAGAGATGTGCGGAGACATCTGAGGCATTTCATTGGACACGACAACAACAGAAAATTGACATGGACCCAGAACATCAGCTTTACACACCCAAAATAGAGAATATTGCTGTGATAGAGATGTACGGAGACATCTGAGGCTCTTCATTGGACACAACAACAGAAATTTGACATGGACCCAGAACAGCAGCTTTACACACCCAAGATAGAGAATATTGCTGTGATAGAAATGTACGGAGACATCTGTTCATTGGACACGGCAACAACAACTTGACTTTTTAAAGTCGACCTTCATCAGTTCATCGAGTCAATGAAGACAATTGTGGTATCGAAGGAGGCCATCTACAACGTGAAGGTATCTTGGTCTTTGATAGGTCGGTCGGTCGTCTTCCTGTAGACGTCTTGTGAGACAATCCCGACACAGTGGTAGATACACCGATGTATTGTATAGACACCACATAACACCTCTATCCAGTGGGGGGGATGGTGGATGATGAGACAGTTACAAGGCATTGAACGTGGCTTTCAACGATGTTGTAGTAGGTAGATGGAGTAATATAGAAGAGATTATAGCTTGAGATTGAAACTATTTCAGGATTAATTTTATGTGAGCAATAGTTACCCAAAAATTATTTTTAAAAGTAAAAATAAATATCAGGTAAAAAGTTTTCTTTTAATTTAAATTTGCAAGCTTTCGAACAAATATACTGCTCTTCAACGGGCTGATATTCTATGTACAATCTCTTAATAATATTTATACAAAAAAAAATGAAAAGTGTATAAATTACTTTTGTATAAAGATTATTTAGATATTATTTATATATTTATTTCAATTCAAAACGCTATGTCCCCCTAGGGATACTTGCGCTAAACGTACATACAAATATAACAAAGAAAATATTCAACATGGAAAGATACACAGAAAGCGACTTAGAAAGATTCATAAATATTATTTACATATAGAGATATTCTTTGAATTTTATTTAAAGTTACATCATTAGATTCAAAATATATACATATATACACACATATACACGCATACACCTATATATTGTTTACAACCACAAGATATTGTACATAAATTTAAGAGATTGTACATAGAATATCAGCCCGCTGAAGAACAGTATATTTGCTCGAAAGCTTGCAAATTTAAATTAAAATAAACTTTTTACCTGATATTGATTTTTACTTTTTTTAAAGAATTAAATTTACCTTTTTTAAATTAAAAGAAAAAACGCCCCATCCCCCAAACTATCCTCACTGTAGAACGACATTTGAAAATATCCCGCGTGTTTCTTTTCAACGAAAAACCAAAAATTTATTTTAAGGAGAAATAACGATTATTTCTAACCTTAGGGATGAGGTATGAAAGGATGAAAACTCTTCACAATTCATTCTTTCATACCTCATCCCTAAGGTTATTTATTTTTATTTAACAGTTGGGAGAGACACGCCATATCCACAATTTGGATAATTGCGTGTATATTTTAAATTATATACAATTAATACAATTGAACATTGGAAATCATTAAAATTAAACGTTCGATATCAAATTTTACATATAGCAATTATAAGTAGTAGCTTGAAATATGTACAGTCAACGCTTTCGCCTCAAAATATACATCCTGCAGAATCTATTAAACTTGATGTATTGGTCTTTATTGCAAGCAGCTTGTTTTGTATTAGTCAGGTAAAGTTGGTTTTCTTCCCTTAGATCAGAAGTTAATGGACAGTTTATCAGAAGGTGTTCAGGGGTTTGTTGTTCGTTTCCACAAGTGCATGCAGGTGAACCAATTTTGCCAATTCTAAACAAATATGTGTTGAAGTCACCATGTCCAGTAAAAAATTGAACGTTATAGAAGTTGGGTTGAAGTTCTAACTAAGGTTAGAAATAATCGTTATTTCTCCTTAAAATAAATTTTGATTTTTTAGGCATAGGGATAGGCAATAAAATATTAACGAAACCGCTGAGAGTGTTCACCATTGATAAGCCTTCCAAATGTTTTCCCCATTGCAGCAAGGACAGTTGGAATTTATTTTATTTGAAAAATTCTCACACCGAATAGTTTCATTTAGAATGTACAGATGGCGCGCTGATAGTTAAGAAAATGGTAGATAATTTAAAACATCGTTGTTGACACCTAGTTAAACTACACAGCAATATTCACATCTTATCGATGGAGACTCCGCCATCTTGAGAGGGTCCTCCTACACCCAGTTCCACCCCAGAAGAAATACCTGTAGATGGAGGTTTTAGAAGACGCCAGGCCACATCCGAAGACCCAGCAGCCCTGCAGGTCAGGGTGCCGCTCGAAAGCCTCCGAAAGAAAATGATAAAGTTGAAAAAAAAAAGAGATGAAACAAATTGAGTCGATTGATGATGTAATTGTCTCTGGAATGTTATCAGCCAAATAAACTAAAGCTGAAGATTTGTCTGGAATGGAACTGAGTTAGGGATCATCGAGCTTCTTAAAGATGTTTTGAGAAGAACTTTTCCCAGAGTTCCTTTAGGTAACATATATATTTCTTTTTTTTTTTGTCCCGATATACATGTTAGAAGGTACAACTTCTTTAAGTAAATCTTCTCTGTGTAAATTACACAAGGGTAACCCTGTGATGCATGCAGGGTCCGACGCAAGAGTGCTGTGTCATGATGTACCCACCCTCACCAGCCCGTCCCCCGCCCGCGGTACCGCAGCACTGTGCCGCCGAGCTCTCCCACACCCACTGCGGTGAGTACTTAGATGAAATCAGACTTTAAAACAATTCTATTGATATCCTTCAATGGCAAATCAAACACGTAAAAGAGATATTTAAAGGGGAACAATAAAAATCACTATTTATACATTATATACATTCGAGGAGGATTTCCCAAACGCCGAAGAGTTTTCTTCCAGATGATCCGACTTCGATATATCCCTTCACCTCAAAGCTTATGAAGGACTTGGAGAGAGAAAAAGATACAAGAAACACTTTCTGACAGGAATTTACATTATTGCCGTCCGTTTTTGATGGACGAATTTGCCTGATTGTCCATTGTTTTTAGAAATTTCAGACTTATTTTTACTTCCTTTGAGCTTTTATCCGTCGATAGCTCGACACTCTGTATCTCGATGGGAGTATCACCGACATGCTCCTCGTCATATTGGCCAACAGTCAATACGGAATATGGGCTGGAAACCTCCATTCCAAAACGCGAAGCTCGAACGGTCGAGAGAGAGAGATGACTGTCCTAAATTAACAGAGAGCTATCTTCTAGAAGGATTGACCTTTCATGGAGGTTCTACTGTATTTTAATGTTTTATATTGCATAGTCTCGCTGAGCGTTGTACATAGGTTCCATAAATTTGATCGAAAAAAGGCAAATTTCGCTTATTGTCTTATTCCACCTTTAAAAGGACGACAGCGAGTCACCAAAACGTCAAGGGCAATACACTTTTTTAAAGGTTGATGAGATTTACAACTTGTTGATGGAGTTTACAACTTGTTGATGGAGTTTACAACTTGAATTGATCCAACCTACCATTATGGGATGTTCTCTATAGATATATGCTTTTATTCCTATATAGCCCACAGAAGTATGTCCCACAGTGAAAGTCGCTTTAAACTATAGACGGGGGGTATTTTTGGCCCGTAAAGATTTATCCTTCTACGAGAGAGAAAAAAATGCGTTTAAAATATTTTGACCATCTCGGGTAGTTACCTCGGTAAAACGGTTCTTTATTTAGTTGTGACAATTTCAATTTGACCTAGTGACAGTTGCTCTCACCTACTGTCCCCGTTGTCACGCTCCGCTGGTTGTGCCCCCCAGATCACAGCGGTCCGCCCCCCAGACCCCCGACCAAGCTGCCCCCGCCTCCTTACAGGCCCCCGGCCCACTGTACGGCGGGGATCTCCCGTGCCCCTGCGGATCTCCCCGGACTTGCCCAGGTGGGTGTCATATTTACATATTGGACGGTGGGACTCGACGTGCAACTCAGGATGGTCCCTGAATAAAGCAATAGGCGGGATTAGGATTCAAACTTTGGGGGATTGTTCATTTAAAACTGTATTTACACTTATGGACACAACTTAAGGAAGTTTTACCATGTATATCGGAACAATAACTCTGAAAGATATTACAGTGACCTTTATTGAAGACACACGAGATACCCAAGTGTGAACACCTCTGTCTCCTTCAAAAAAAAAAAAGACAACCGGCGATATCAAAGATTTTCTACTTCTTTAAGTTTTGTCCATGAGTGTATATTATAGGCAGTAGGACTTCCCATAGTAGACTATAACCAGTAAATAAATACTCTTGCTTGCTTCTGAAAGTGACCACCTATTGTAAGTTGGACACAATCACAGGACAGAAGTTATTTTTTACTTTACAAAAATGGACGTTCATGGGAGGGGGTTCTCTCACCATATGGGAGATTTTCTATAATAAAATTCATTTTTAAAGTAATCAGCGTGTAAGTTTGTTGTTTTGGCTGTAAAATGTCTTGTAGGTCTGCAACAATCTTTGACAAGTGTATATCGCAGTCCAAATAACAGCTGTGTACCGTGCTAATTGACGTTTGGGCAGGAGTCCCGCGGGGGGAGAGTCGTCAGCCCCAATGTCACACGTCTGGTTGACGAGCCAGCCCCTACCCGCATCCCCAAGTTGGTACCGACCAACCACAACCAGATCCGTCCTCCCGCTGCCCGTCCGCCTGGAGCCAAAGTTGCACAAGCCTGGGGAGCGAAGCCTCCACCCAGCGGACCATTCCAGAAGATCCGCTCTCTGTTCCCCAGCAGCAGCTCGCGGCAGAATTCGCCGTCGACATCGGCGCAACCAGAGGAAGTCGAGGAGGCTGTGGGCGAGCTGACAGCGGCGGCGGCACGAAGCTGGATGGGCGAAACCTCGTGTCCCTCGATAGTGCACGACTACCCAGGCTCCTCCCAACAGCCGCAGCACTACCACAAGGTGGGTGTCACGCCGCTCTACAACCTCTCCCCTACTCCACGTCCGTCTATCTGTCTACAGTACTGTAACCTCACCCGGAACATCACGTCGCCCCACGACCCGCGCGACAAGGTGGCCCCGAAGACCTCCCTCAGCCAGTGCATGCAGCCCGAGCCGCGGCACGACTCACCCGTCCATCCGCCGTCACCAGAGCACCACCACGAGGAGCCACAGGAACAACCGACAGAGATCCGTCAGTCCGACTTCGAGATCATCATCGACGGACCGGAGCACGGCGCCAAGCCGCCACCGAGCAGTCTGAGGGTGAAGCCCGACGGACCAGAGACGGCGGAGAAGTCCTCCAGCGAATCCTCAGGTCGCGGTACGCTGACCCCTGCTGGCAGCTTGGAGACCCCGCACCCTGACAGCAGCATCGACTCGGACAGCGGTCAGTTGGCCCCTGACCAGCGCGACCAGGGCGGCTGGACCCCGGTCATGGCTCCGTCGGCCGGCCGCAGCAGCTACCGGCACCTGGAGAGCCAGGGCTACTCCTTCCCCCAGGCCGGGCCGTCCCCCGCTCCCTCCCCCGACATCCCCTTCTACCGCGACAAGCTCTCCTACAGGTAACTTCCGCTAATGGACATTTTGCCGGGACCAAATTGATCTATAAATACATAGAGCGCCTCTCCTGTCAAAACTAGACGCCATCTATTGACCGTCGCCGCTAACTTAGATCCCTTGTAGATCTCATGGAATAAAGTCCGCCCTAGACTGACGAGGGCCATTAGCCCGAAACCATGGTCTCTAGGTGGACGCTTCTCAGTTTGCCAAAGCTGGTGTTGTGGTTTTGTTACCGACTCGAGGCCGCTGGTTTGCGGCGACGGTTAATAGATGGCGTCTAGTTTTGATGTCTATTTTGACGGGAAAGGCGCCCTGTGGTTTTATAGTTCCACTGATGAGTCCTCCCAACACATTTTCTCATTGCAGACGTAGGAAGTTTGTTTCTAATTGAAAAAAAGAAGTTAGAACGCATTAAAATAATGCAAATTCTTGATTGCGAAAGTTGTGTGCAGTTGTGATATAACACTACTCTAATGTGCATATAAAACACTACTCTTTATTATATATATGTGGCACTATAGTGTTAATGATGTGGTGAGGTGAGAAATAATCACACGACGAGTTGTTAGAGCAATCATCCAGGCAGCCAGCCGAGAGAGAGCGAGCGAGACGTTATCAGCTGAACGACTGTTTTCCCTGTGTACACAACCGGAGGGCTAACCAGGATAGTCGCCAGGTGGTGACGCCCCCCTCAGGAATGTGGCCAAAAAAAATGGTCGTAAGTTAGTTGTCTAAAGTGTCTCGCTTTAGCTGCCCATTTCTCTATCGTTGGCTGTTGGTTTGTTTTATTAATCCTGGAAGAGCATATATTATGACATATATATATATGCTAAAATGTATTTTATATATGAGAGATTCTGTGGGTCTACAGCACGACGTCCCTCTCCGCCGAGAAGCCCAAGAAGTCTGGTAGACGCACGTCCGCCACGCTGCCCACGTCCTGTAGACACTGGGAGAAACCGCGTCGGTCTGGTGGCCGCTCCAGCAGTAGCAAGGCACTTGGTACGTCTGCATTTAATCTCTATATGTTGTACTGAGGAGAGATGTGCTGTTAACTTGGATGGTCTACTGGGAGTAGATCAGTTGATAGAGAAATGGCTTCATGTTGTAGATGTTCTAATAATGTAGGTAGAGTACGTCGATATGTTGTAGATATTTGTTGTTAAAAAGTAGTTATGCCCTGTCGATGTTTGAAGAGCAATGTCTTCATGTTATAGATGTTCTAATAATGTGATCATTATAACCATGTTGTAGATGCTCTATTGTAGGTAGGTTAGTTGCTTGAGGATATTTCTCTACCTCTTGTAGATGTTATACTGGAAGTAGACCAGTTGCATGTTACATTTTAGTGACTGTGAATTTCTTATGTTTAAATCTCTCATCCTTAAACTGACGAGGTCCATAGACTGAAACCATGGTCGCCAAGCGGGAGTTCTGAATTCACCAAAACTGATGTTGTGGCTTTGACATCGACCCGAGTTCGCTAATTTGCGGTGACGGTCAATGGATAACACACAGAGCTTTTATGTTTATTTTAACGGAAGAGATGGCTTTTTTACGATTAATTTGTGACGGGTGAAATTTTCTATCTTTATTTATTTCCTTTATTATTTATATACACTCATGGAGACAAAACTTAAGGAATTGGAAGGTCTTTGATATCGCCGGTCGTCTGTTTTTTTTTTTTGAAGGAGACAGAGGTTGTTCACACACTTGGTTATCTCGTATGTCTTCAATAAAGGTAACTGTAATATCTTTCAGAGTTAGTTTCCGATATATGTACATGCTAAAACTTCCTTGAGTTTTGTACATGTATATATATATTGAGCCAACTAAGTATCCACCAATTGAAGGTTTCTCCACTGTCACGCTGGGCTAACAAGGCCATATGTCCCAGGTGTGATGTACCCCTCCGACCCCGAGCTACAGTCCACCACAACCACCACGGCACAGGACAGCTACTCCAGCAGTGAAGAAGGCAGTGATGTGACGGAGGTAGACGCCATCCGTAGACAGCTGGAAGGTCTGGAGACCATGTACACCGAGGTGAGTAGACGACACTACTGTCGATAGCTAGACATAATGACAACGGACATTTACAGATCCTCCGTCTACTGGGAGTGAAGGGAGACCACCGTAAACGTGTCCACGGCAGCCTGTCGTCTCTCACCGGCCGCAGCTCCAACAGCATGCGACACCATCGACGGCGTGAGAAGAGCTCGGGGTGGGTGACTCTCTCATTATTATACCCCCGATTTAACGATACTATAACAAAATATGCCAAACTAACACTAAATGGTTGAAACACCTTTTCCCTCAGTTTCTCTGATTTGAGAAGGGTATGGTCTCCAGTGAAGCCATACTTCTCTATCTTGAATTCTTCTCTTTATTTCTTTACAGCTTCAGTTCGTCAGTCCATCTCCCGTTCTCTTTAGATCCCTTTTAAATATATAAACTTACCCTAGATCAGCTAATTTCTTATTAATATAAACTCTCATAGACAAAACTTAAGGAAGTGGTAAGTCTTTGATGTCGCCGACAAGACAATTCTTGTTTACACTCGGTTATTTCGTGTATTTTCACACAATAAAGGACACTGTAATATCTTTCAGAGTTATTGTCCCGATATACATGCTGAAAGGTACAACTTCCTTAAGTTTTGTCTCTCCATGAGTCTATTTCCCATCTTTCGTCTTTTTCTCTAATGGCTTTCAACAGACCTCTTCTCTAGACTTCTCCATTCCTCTGGATCGCCTATATATATCTACCTTTCCTTCTATCTTCCAGTTGTAGATTCGAATGGTGTTTAAGAACTAAGAGTATACTTATAAGAACAATATTCTTAGTCTTCTTTCTTATCTCCACTTAATCATATTATGGTATCAAGTCTGTAGAACGTGGCAACCATCATGACTGGGTAGAGTAGAATATCATAAAGACTGGGAGCACTACTCAGTAGCAGGTCACTGACTTAGTTCCAATATGTAATGTCTGACATGAGAAACAGACACCATGTACAGCCGCTCCTAAAATGGAGTACATCCTGTATTCCTGGAGCTCTTACAGGGTACTATCAGCATGGCCAGCTGAGCCCAGGTTTTTTAACAAGCTTGTTACTGCTCCCTCTCCTCCATCCGGGCTTGGGACCGGCAAAGACGGAGTTATCTTCTATCTAATAATGATGACCCACCCCCTATATTGAATTTCGAATGAGTCTATATACTGTGTATATATATAATGAAGAGTAAGAGAAACATAGGTTGAAGGAAGTTTATATTTTAATGTTCGAGGTGAATTTTCCGAATGTTTCAATATGCAAATTTAATATGTTTAACCTATCAATATTTAGCAACAGAACTAAGTGTCTCACTGCCGACCTGCGTGTGAGCCTTTCCTCAGAAGCCTATAACACGCTAGCGCATGATCCTAAATATCACATATTCAATCTTCAGGTTCAACCTGCTTTGTATTTTATCTGTATTTGATGGTATTAGGGTTATAATAGGTAGATGTACACATGTTCTTAATTGTAATCAAGACCAAGATTGTGATTTGGCCATGGAACTGCACACAGAAGGGTCAACAGTCAAGACTGCCCCATCTGAAGACATGGACTGCTCAAGCAACTACGATCCCCCAGTTCAAGAAGCCGTTTAAACAGCCTTACCATAGGGATTTTTTTTTCTATGAAGGAAAAAATGTAAAAGTAAAATTTAAAAAAAAAGTTTCCAATCATGGTGCAGGGACCGCAGAAGGCTGCAGAGGTTGGAAAGCCACGTGGTGTCCCTAGCCCGCAGTGTGGGTCAGCTGAGCGGCGAGGCACGGAGAGGACCTGCCCTGGCCCGCGAGGTGGAGTCCCTGCGTCGGGAGGTCACCTGGCTACAGAGGCGGGTGGCCCAGCTCGGCCCAGACTGGGAGCGACTGCGGCGGGAGGTGGCTCCGTTGGTACACCCGGGCAGGGTCCGCAAACTGACCAAGTAGGATACATTCTTGGATTCTTCCCCTTACCTATGTTTATATTGTAGTGTGTATATATATATATACAGTTAAACTTGTCTATACCGCCCTCTATTGGAACTCACCAAAATAGGGTGCTATAGAGAGGGGGGTGCTATAGACAGGTCACTTTTAATGGAAATCGCATCGTACTACGTATTTAAAATCGGGCGCTATAGAGAGGAAGACACTATTTAGAGGGGGCGCTATAGACAGGTTTAACTGAATGTACATATAGAAATCAAGTCTTTGTATATCCTACGATGTAAAAGTATTTATTGATGACGTCACCAGTCGACAATTATCAACAAACCAACCCAACTATCTACAGCTAGAGAATATTGAACAACCAAGATATGGAACGTTCATAATGATTTTAAAAAATACATAGTAATATTCTGTCAAATATGTTCATTGAATAATTAAATTTTTAATAATCCCTTGTATCACATTATGGAATAAAAATATTAGGCCTCCAGGGAAAAGTATATTTTCAAACCTTTTTAATCTCTATTTTTCAGGCACGAACGCCCCTCTACAGGAAGATTGTACCGTGTTTCTAAGGGCGTCCACGCCTGACAACTAGAGATTTAAATGTTTTGAAAATACACTTTTCCCTGGAAGCCTGATTAATTTTACTCAATAAATTATTTCTTCGCCACAATATAATTGTTGTTTTGTGTGTTCAACAATTATATTGCTAAAACTATATAGAGCAAAGTGAAAAAAATAGTACACATGTGATATTGTACTGTGATAAGGTGCATTAATTAAGAAAAAGGCTTCTCCTTATCGTGCAACTGAAAGTTGCTGATGGCTTGCGCCATCTATCGGAATAAATATCAACTATTCTCGTTGATTTTTAATTATTCCAGAATTGGCCAAATACCTATTCTGTGATTAATCAAGAAAAGCTAACCACGGACGCGTTTCGGGCTGTAGGCCCTCATCAGTTGCACGATGAGGAGAAGCCTTTTTCTTAATATATAGAGCAAAGTTTTTTATTCATTTTAGTATATAACAACGTGAACTTTTGAACTATAATGGGACCTACCTCAGACATATTGTGTGTGTTCCCATTTGTAGTGTTGTATACTCAAATAAAAACTTGACTGCTGTAGGTCCTCTATCACCTCGGCTAGTATTCCTCACAACAAATGTCGACCAACAACCAAAGCTAACAACCTATATACCATGGTTTACATGGTATACTATGGCCCTCATCAGTACAGGGACGGTTTCATAAGATCCATGGTATAGAGGTTGTTGGCTTTTTGTCTGAAATTTCCTAAACTGGTGTTGCGGATCATTTGGTAAAGTTTTCGATGATGCAAAAGTGCCATCATTCTTATGCGCATTTAAAGAGAAAGGTTTGGTTCATATACAACTATTAAAAATGGCATATCCTGACCAGGAGCACATGTGCTTTACAGAAGGCAGAGCGCCATCTGGTGGAACAGAAATCAACTAAACATTGATTTAGCCTGTTCCCTGATATTTGGCCAACCCAATTTCTTGATAAATTAAGAAAATCCATCCACGTACGCGTTTCGCGCTTTTTGGCGCTCGTCAGCGTGGAGTAGGCTGTGCCACTGCGACCAAAAAGATTTTTGGTCCCAGAGGTTTCTTGAGAAACCAAGAAATGGGTATTTATGGCCAAACTTACGTAAACCAGATGGTGCTCTGCCTTCTGTAAAGCATATGTGCTCCTGGTCAGGATATGTTATTTTTATTTTTAATATCAGCACCTGACCTTTTTATTTTTTATTTTTTTCTATCATTTTTTTCATGTACAACTATGTGCAATGAATATGGCGCCTCTGCTGTAGTTTGATGGAAGACATTGGATTCAGTTCTGGGCCAATAACGACACCACTCTGCTGCCTGAGCTAGGATATGTCTTGTAGCCGCCTTATTGTAACTGTCTTCTGTCTGTTGCAGATTCTTCGGCGATGAGCCTCCTCTACTCAAGCAGTTCTTGAAGAACCTGGGATACGAGGTAATGTGGTGTTCTCCATTCCTGGCCAGTTTGTCTCTCCCCGAGTCACTTTTCATACACCAATTGAGGCGGATACATACACGAATGAGCAAAAGTTAAACAATAATATGATTTGATTGAATTAGAAGTAAATATTAATTTTTTATAAGGGGCATAAATAGCGCGCCATTTTTATACACTCATGGACAAAACTTTAGGAAGTTGTACCTTTCAGCATGTATATCGGGACAATAACTCTGAAAGATATTACAGTGACCTTTATTGAAGACACACGAGATAACCAAGTGTATATACACTCATGGACAAAACTTAAGGAAGTTGTACCTTTCAGCATGTATATCGGGACAATAACTCTGAAAGATATTACAGTTACCTTTATTGAAGACACGCGAGATAACCAAGTGTATATACACTCATGGACAAAACTTAAGGAAGTTGTACCATGTATATCGGGACAATAACTCTGAAAGATATTACAGTGACCTTTATTAAAGACACACGAGATAACCAAGTGTATAAACACTCATGGACAAAACTTAAGGAAGTTGTACCTTTTAGTGTGTATATCAGGACAATAACTCTGAAATATATTACAGTGACCTTTATTGAAGACACACGAGATAACCAAGTTTATATACACTCATGGACAAAACTTAAGGAAGTTGAACCTTTTAGTGTGTATATCGGGACAATAACTCTGAAATATATTACAGTGACCTTTATTGAAGACACACGAGATAACCAAGTGTATATACACTCATGGACAAAACTTAAGGAAGTTGTACCTTTCAGCATGTATATCGGGACAATAACTCTGAAAGATATTACAGTGACCTTTATTGAAGACATACGAGATAACCAAGTGTATATACACTCATGGACAAAACATAAGGAAGTTGTAACTTTCAGCATGTATATCGGGACAATAACTCTGAAAGATATTACAGTAACCTTCATTGAAGACACACGAGATAACCAAGTGTATATACACTCATGGACAAAACATAAGGAAGTTGTAACTTTCAGCATGTATATCGGGACAATAACTCTGAAAGATATTACAGTAACCTTTATTGAAGACACACGAGATAACCAAGTGTATATACACTTATGGACAAAACTTAAGGAAGTTGTAACTTTCAGCATGTATATCGGGACAATAACTCTGAAAGATATTACAGTAACCTTTATTGAAGACACACGAGATAACCAAGTGTATATACACTTATGGACAAAACTTAAGGAAGTTGTACCTTTTAGCATGTATATCGGGACAATAACTCTGAAAGATATTACAGTAACCTTTATTGAAGACACACGAGATAACCAAGTGTATATACACTTATGGACAAAACTTAAGGAAGTTGTACCTTTTAGCATGTATATCGGGACAATAACTCTGAAAGATATTACAGTAACCTTTATTGAAGACACACGAGATAACCAAGTGTATATACACTTATGGACAAAACTTAAGGAAGTTGTACCTTTTAGCATGTATATCGGGACAATAACTCTGAAAGATATTACAGTAACCTTTATTGAAGACACACGAGATAACCAAGTGTATATACACTCATGGACAAAACTTAAGGAAGTTGTAACTTTCAGCATGTATATCGGGACAATAACTCTGAAAGATATTACAGTGACCTTTATTGAAGACACACGAGATAACCAAGTGTGAACAACCTCTGTCTTATAAAAAATATATATATATAGACGACCGGCGTCTTCAAAAACTTTCCACTACCTTAAGTTTTGTCTAGGAATGTATATATAATAAATACAAATTTTAGGCACGAATTATTCTTTTAAGCACGTATGTTTCTTTTACAAATAAAGCGAAATTTCTAACTTCCCTTAGTGCGATGAAAAACAATGATAGAACTTAGCTCATCAGTGGTGAACCCTCCCAGTAGTTTCGCTCTTTTAATCCACCAGACCGATTCTCTAATGTTGTATTGGACGATTCTGCATATATATGGAACACTGAAGGGTGGAATCTTAGTAATGGTATTTTGTAAACTATGGACATAAGCTTTTAGCACAGTGTAGAATTACATACAAATATTTGCATCAAGAAATGCTCTTTCGCAGACAATAAGAACAAGGCCTGTTCAAATAGGTTATACCAATCTTTATAAAATGATTTGCATGGGACTTATGTATGCGCACGGTTTTATATAAAACATGATCATTGAACATAAAATTAAGCGCCGTATTTACATATTACTACTCACTATGTAAACTCTATGCAAATTTTATTTAATATTATTTCGATATATAATTTCTTTTTAAATTATCTTTTTATTATTCGTTCCTTAAAATTTTGGGTGTCACTCTTGTATATAAACTACTCGTCTACCCATTATATGTATTATAGATAACAACAAGATAGCTAGTCCTTTGTCTTCACCCAATGGTTACTTGTATTCATCTGTTGATTTTCGTCTTCATCAGTGGGTACTTGTATTCATCTGATGGTCCTGTTGTTAGTCCTTATATTTTTCTCCTTGTATTTGTTTTCATATCTGTTAATTCTTGTCTTCATCAGTGGGTGCTAGTTTTCATCTGATAGTCATTGGGTGGATCAGATTGTTCTTGTCTTTATCCGCTAGTTATTACCTTCATTTGTTAGTCCATTGTATTTTTCTTCTGGTCCTTGTCTTCATCAGTTAGCCCTTGTACTCGTTATTTAGTTCTTGCAAGTCTCAGTTCTTGTTTTTTTTTCTCTCTCTCCCTCAATAGTATTGTCTATAAGTTGAATAAATACCTGAAGTAATATATTATCTAAAGAACAAAATCCTTAAAACTACAATAAACTATTCACTTTACGATATTTTTAATCTTCTGGTAATTCCTATGTCTATATCTAACATACACTTCATCTACATAACTTACCTCATAGATCCACCAGTTGGGTATCATTTCCCTTTCATCCGCCGTTAATACCATCGATTCGCTCTCCTCGTTTCTATCACTAAGGTCGTAAATCGAGATATGTTTTTATTAGAGACCAGGCCAAATATGGAACAACATTGTAGTTTGGTATACGCTAAAGTTGCTCAAGTTTCCCCGCGTACTGACCCTGGCTTCGCTGTGTTTCAGAAATACGCGCCACTGTTCGAGAGTGAGAAGATTGGCATCACGGAGCTGCCTTACTTAACGGAAGACCGACTTCAGAAGCTGGGCGTGCCCATGGGACCGCGCCTTAGGATCCTGGAGGAGGCGCATTCCACCTTCCGCAGAGACGCGCCTCCTTCTGTGTACATCGTGTGACTTGCGCCCGTTGGCCCCGCCCCAACGTCCACCAAGACCACGCCTACCATCACTCCGCCTTCCGAAGGGACACGCCCCCTTCGGTTGGCCACGCCTTGACGCTCATCATGACCACGCCTACTTAGCATTCCGCTTTATCGCAAGGGCACGCCCCCTCGGTGTACATCGTGTGACTTGCGCACATTGGCTCCGCCCCAACGTCCGTCAAGACCACGCCCTCCTACACCACTTCTCTGTGTGCCCGCGAAACCCAACCAACCAAATATGTAAATAAGGGACATGTAAATATCTAAATGTCTTTTTGTATGTTTGTAATAAAATTATTTTTATTATTATCTCCTGGGTTTTACATAGTTTTGTAAAATATAAACACAGCGTGCCTAGTTATGGTGAACTTATGGTAAGTAATAAGTGAAGCCTTGTTATGGTACACCCATTGTCAACATTGGTTCTCCAGTTTTCTCTCCTTGTGACAAACCTATAAACCTTCTGTAATGGAATTCTTTGAATAGTGTTGACCAATGGGCTTTCACGCGACTCCCTTCCACAGATCTGATACAATTCAATACAAATTATAATAAAACTTTGGAGAACGTAATGTTAAAACTAAAATATCGAACAAATTATTTTGTTATTCTAACAGTAGTGTCTGGTTCAATATTTCTTATCTCTATCTATCCTCTCAATCATATATTTCATCATCTCTTTTACATATAACTCTAGAGAACGTAATATTAAAACTAAAATATCAAACAAATTATTTTGTTATTCTAACAGTAGTGTCTGGTTCAATATTTCTTATCTCTATCTTCTCAATCATATATTTTATCATCTCTTTTACATATAACTCTAGAGAACGTCGAATTAAAACTAAAATATCGAACAAATTATTTTGTTATTCTAACAGTAGTGTCTGGTTCAATATTTCTTATCTCTATCTATCTTCTCAATCATATATTTCATCATCTCTTATACATATAACTCTAGATAACGTCGAATTAAAACTAAAATATCGAACAAATAATTTCTTTGTTGTTGTTCTGTCTCAGTAGTGTCTGAATTTCTTATCTCTCTATTCTCTCAATCATATATTTTATCATCCCTTTTATTGAGACAAACCAAACTTTCGAGCAAAAATGCTCATCTACTGGTTTATTAAAGTGGAGAAACACAGGCTGTTTGTAAGAACCAAATTATTTACTACACATGCTACATAGTGACCTTTTGAACATTTTATAAGACAGTAAAAAGCGTCTTTGTTTGAAAGCCTACTTTTCTCTTAATAAAAAAAATATCATAAAATAAATAAAGCTTCCAGGGTTAAGTTTCTTGTTCAACTTTTTATTTTCAAGCTTTCGGACTTGTCAGTCCTTCAACAGGATTATCACGATAATAAATTGATGATATTTAATTTATCGTTTCATCAATTTATTATCGTGATACTCCTGTTGAAGGACTGACAAGTCCGAAAGCCTGAAAAATATATATAAATATTGTGTTCATTTAGCAGCCAGTGGTGCCACTGTAATCAATTCTTTGAATCTTTGCTAAATGCGACTTTTAAAACTACCAATCAGAAGGTAATAAGATCAAATAAATAGTGTGTGACGTTTCGGTAACAGCGTTGTTATCGAAAAGTTACACACTATTTATTTGGGTTTGGTCTTATTACCTTATGTTTATAATCTCTATAATCCAAATTGTACCTTAAAACTGTCAATCGGATCTTGCAAGCCAGTGGTGACGCTTTGATCAATTCCTTGAATCCTTGCCAAGTGCGGCTTTTAAAACTACCAATCAGATTCTTGAAGCCAGTAATGGCGCTTTGATCAATTCTTGAATCTTTGCCAAGTGCGGCTTTTAAAACATACAATAAGATTCTTGCAAGCCAGTACTGCCGTTTTGATCAATTCCTTGAATCTTTGCCAAGTGCGGCTTTTAAAACTTCCAATCAGATTCTTGAAGTCAGTAGTGGCGCTTTGATATTTCTTGAATATTTGCCAAGTGCGGCTTTTAAAACTACCAATCAGATTCTTGCAATCCAGTACTGCCGCTTTGATCAATCCTTGAATCTTTGCCAAGTGCGGCTTTTAAAACTGCCAGCTAGATTCTTGCAAGCCAGTAGTGGCGCTTTGATCAATTCCTTGAATCTTTGCCAAGTGCGGCTTTTAAAACTGCCAGCTAGATTCTTGCAAGCCAGTAGTGGCGCTTTGATCAATTCCTTGAATCTTTGCCAAGTGCGGCTTTTAAAACTACCAGCTAGATTTTGCAAGCCTGTAGTGCCGCTTTGATCAATTCTTTGAATCTTTGCCAAGTGCGGCTTTTAAAACTACCAGCTAGATTTTGCAAGCCTGTAGTGCCGCTTTGATCAATTTTTTGAATCTTTGCCAAGTGCGGCTTTTAAAACTACCAATCAGATTCTTGCAATTCAGTAGTGCCGCTTTGATTAATTCCTTGAATCTTTGCCAAGTGCGGCTTTGAAACTACCAATCAGATTCTTGCAAGTCAGTAGTGCCGCTTTGATTAATTCCTTGAATCTTTGCCAAGTGCGGCTTTGAAACTACCAATCAGATTCTTGCAAGTCAGTAGTGCCGCTTTGATTAATTCCTTGAATCTTTGCCAAGTGCGACTTTTAAAACTACCAATCAGATTCTTGCAATTCAGTAGTGCCGCTTTGATCAATTCTTGAATCTTTGCCAAGTGCGGCTTTGAAACTACCAATCAGATTCTTGCAAGTCAGTAGTGCCGCTTTGATTAATTCCTTGAATCTTTGCCAAGTGCGGCTTTGAAACTACCAATCAGATTCTTGCAAGTCAGTAGTGCCGCTTTGATTAATTCCTTGAATCTTTGCCAAGTGCGACTTTTAAAACTACCAGCTAGATTCTTGCAAAGCAGTAGTGCCGTTTTGATCAACTCTTGAATCTTTGCCAAGTGCGGCTTTTAAAACTACCAATCAGATTCTTGCAAAGCAGTAGTGCCGTTTTGATCAATTCTTGAATCTTTGCCAAGTGCGGCTTTTAAAACTACCAATCAGATTCTTGCAAAGCAGTGGTGGCGCTTTGATCAATTCTTGAATCTTTGCCAAGTGCGGCTTTTAAAACTACCAACCAGATTCTGCAGCCTGTGGTGCCTCTGAGTTAAATCCTTGAGCCTTTGTATCGTGTGGCCTTGAAACCAATAGCCAGATCTTGCAGCTAGTGGGACCGCTCTGATCAATTCCTTGAATCTTCGCAACGTGGGACTCAAAAACAAATGGCCATTTCTTGCAGCCTTGGCTCTGCCTTTATCACTTCCTTTTGTCAACATGCCAGTAGTTTAGTAAAGTGCATCCCCAATTCACTTTAATTGTCGTTCGTCCTATTAGAGCCCGCTTCAAAAAATTTATGTATTCTAATTGGCTTACGTCTGGAGATTCCCCGTAATAAAACTTTAAATACAACTTTTTTTTTTTAAATGTGTTGCATCCCCAATTCACTTTAATTGGCCTATGTCCTATATGTGCGTTAAATAGCTGGGAACGTAAGAGAGATCTTTCGAAGGCCGTAATAAATCACTGCCGCTTCTAAAATAGTCATAGGTGACCATTCCTTACCCGTAATAAACTTTAAATACAACTTTTTTTTTTTTTTTTTAAATGTGTTGCATCCCCAATTCACTTTAATTGGCCTATGTCCTATATGTGCGTTAAATAGCTGGGAACGTAAGAGAGATCTTTCGAAGGCCGTAATAAATCACTGCCGCTGGCTGGCCGTCATTTTAATTGCCCTAAGGATTCCCAATTCACTTTAATTGCCCTCCTACGTCATAGGTGACCATTCCTTATTGGAATAATGTTACACGTATATGACGTAATGTCAGGCGCATATATATAGGCCGATATTTTCTCATATTGTCAGCTTTCATACAGAGTGAAAGAGCAACATGGAAGTAAAGATTTTGCCAAATTTAGTTAAAGAAGTTATTGAAACAATTTTGGAGAAAGGTCTTTTATTAAAAAAGAATCAATTTGTAGATGTAATTTATGAATTCCCTATTTCATTCGAATATTCTACTAAAGAAGAAGAAAGAAAAGTTTCCTATTTTAATAGGTTTTTTAAAAACCATTTATTTCAAATGTATGATGAAAGTGGAAATTTTATTGATGATTATTACGATTTTTTGGACCATTTTAGGCACACACCTGAATGTGAAGGCGACGCATGGTATTATTCAAAAGAATTATTTGAAAAAATAATCGAAGCTTATTCCCAAGCTTGCAATTCGGTCTTGCAAATCCAGGCTTGCAATCACGAAGAAGAAGAAGACAACGACACTTAGAGGAAAAATGTATAGAAGGACTCTATGAACACTTATATATGTGTTTAAAATGTAATAAAGTTCATGTTAAAAAAAAAAAAAAAAGTGTGTGCTCATTAAAAAAAAATCTGTCATATCTTTTACCAACTAATTTAATATTTATGGAAATATGTGTCACAAATATGTTTAAAAAAAAAAAAAGTGTATATTTTTAAATGTCATAGCTTTACTATTGTAAAATTTCACCCACATGAGCATTACTATTGTAAAATTTCACCCACATGATGACGACAAAAAAAAAAAAAAAGCGAGTATAAAATGCTGGAATTTTTTCTTGATGGTGTCTTTTTTTTTTTGCCCCATAAATCCTCTGCAGTTGTCATTTTTAGAGCCGCTTCTTAGACCTTGACCATTCCTTAGATGGAGGTAATAAAAACTTTAAATAACATTTTTAATTGCATATAGGCCGATATTTTTCTCAAATTGCAGTCAGATCATAAATTTTGTATTAAAATTCTGCCCTATGCGTCGTGGATTGCAGCAGGTTTTTTCTTGGAGCAAGTGACATGGTTAAATAGCTGGACCAAGCAGTTTCGGATTTAAATTTTTCCAACATGAGGTAAGTTTTCTTTCTTGTTTTACTGAATGTATTTTTCTCATAATCAGAAAAACTTTACTAGGTAATTAAAAAAAAAATATTTCAATGAGATTAGAACCTAGCAAAAAAAAAAAAAAAAAAACATTAGAGCAATGGAGTTAACCAATACGCTAATGTTTTTTTCATTTGGAATGGAATTAACCTGATATATATATTTATTATTATTATTTTTTAGGTGTCTACGCTTGGAGGCAAGTGCGCTCAATGGCTATCTAGAAAGGTGGTCTTTCCGCTCGACCGAAGGTATGGTAGATATACTTCCAGACGAATTGGAACAAGTTCTCGGACCATCGGGAGATGTCTGTATGGAAGAACTTTCAGCGGATGATTTGACACACCCTTGAATCACCACAGGATGTGTGTATGCCAGGTGAAATTTCTCACCTCTCACCACTAGATATAGAGGAAGTGCTCGGAATTCCCGAGCAGGGTGGGCTCGACAACGCTCCCACAGTCGACGACCTCACATTAAGCAGGATTCTAGAGGCGGAATTTCATTTTTCGAGGTAAGAAGAAGGAATATTTATTATAAATTATATACTTAATATATTTATGTTTTCAGCCTAGAGGAAAAACTTGACAGCTTCGAAGCAGATATCATCGACATTCTGCAACAGGCCTTGCAGCGACATAATACCATCCGATTTTTTCTACAAACGGAAGTGGAACTTATCAAGACAAATGATGCTTCAGGTAGGCGAGCTCATTTTGTTTCCAAGTGTCAGCGTGTGTTTACCCCAGCAATGTTGAATGGGTTAGTTAAAGAATCCCTAAGCCAAATCTACAATAGACTATTAACATACAATAAAGAGGGGTCATCTTTTATATTTTCAAACTTATTAGAAATTAATTTAAATATAGGTAGATATACGCCGATGTATGCTGGGTGTCAAGGTGTTAAACCACCGGCTTTTATCGCGAATAGAAGGGCACTACTTAACATAAATGCACCCGATGACATGTGTTTTTATTACTCTATCCTTGCTGCCTTATACCCAGTATCTAGCAATCCTCACCGTTCTAAGCACTACGAACCTTTTCTTTCTAATCTCAAAGGCGTTATACCAGCTCCAATGCCACGCGAACGCATTAAACATTTTGAGGAGCTAAATTCTCTCGCGATCAATGTTTATAGTGTAGAGGAAAAAGAAATCTTCCCCCTCCAGCTTTCCGAAAATGTAGATAGCAAAGAAATAAATTTATTTATATATAAAAGCCATTATTTTCTGATTAGGCACTTCAATCGTCTTTTTGACTCAAAATCGCGCTACGTTTGTCACTATTGTCTGTATTCTTTCAAATCAAAAGAATTGGTAATGGAGCATGAAAAAACATGTAGGGTTCACGGAGCTCAACGTGTCAAATATCCAAAAGAAGGTTCTAAGCTTTCATTTTCCAAATTTTCTAATAATTTTAAGCAGATCTTCGCTATATACGCAGATTTCGAAGCCATTTTACAGCCCAACCCCGACCCTTCCAAATACTCTGTCCACGTACCTTGTTCGTATTGCTATATCGTGGTAGATCCGGAGTCAAATATCGTCCACAAAGAAATTTATCGCGGCGAGAATCCGGCGGAAAAGTTCTTGTTGAGTTTATTCTCAACAGTTTCAAAGCTAAAAGAACGTCTCAGAAAATATCCTTCCGTCGATATGAACGAGCAACAAAAAAATGACTTTCTAAACGAGCAAACTTGCCACATCTGTAAAAAACAATTGGACATTAAGACAAAAGTAATCGATCATTGTCATTGGAGTGGTCGGTATAGAGGGGCCGCCCACAACATCTGTAATTTAAATTACCACAATAATTCAAAATTTCGATGCTTATTACACGGAGCAAAGAACTACGACAACCATTTTTTAATCAAAGCTCTCCGTCATGTGCCTCATAAACATCTTAAAATTATTCCTATGAATATGGAAAAATATTCGGTCATTCTGGTAGATGATGTCATATTTTTGGATTCATTCCAATTTCTATCCGCATCGTTAAATACTCTTAGTTCAAATTTACCGCAAGATGGGTTCAAGGTTCTTTCCCAATGTTTTCCGTACCAGACCGATCTGCTTCGTCGTAAAGGTGTCTATCCTTACGAGTACATGACGGATAGTTCAAAATTTTCAGAAACAAGCCTCCCTCCCATTGAATATTTTTCCAGCAAACTTTTAAATGAATCCTGCTCCAACGAATCGTACGCTTTCGCGCAACAAGTATGGGAGGAACTTAACTGTACAACGCTCGGAGACTACCACGATATATATTTAATTGGCGACGTGGCTCTTCTAGCCGATATTTTTCAATATTTCAGAGACCTCTGTCTAAGACACTATCAGCTGGACCCAATTTTAAATTTTTCTTCACCGTCTCTCTCTCTTGACGCAGCACTAAAAATGACAAATGTTTCGTTAGATCTAATCAGCGATCCTGACATGTATCTAACGTGCGAGCAAATTCGCGGAGGGGTCGCCATGATATCAAAGCGATATGCCAAAGCAAACAATCCTTTTATGGGAGATGAATTTGACTCAAGTAAAGATACATCATACCTTTTTTACACAGATTGCAATAATTTATACGGATGGAGTATGTGTCAACCTCTTCCAACTGGTAGGTTTCGGTGGCTGACTTCAGAAGAATGCAACCAAATCGATATTTTAGCTCTCCAGGACGACAGTCCGATCGGTTATATATTTGTCGTTGATCTTTGCTATCCCGAACACCTCCACGATTCGCACAATGATTTTCCCCTCGCTCCAGAACGTTTACAAATAGTAGAATCCATGTTGAGCGATTTTCAAAAGTCTCTTCCACACAGCATCGCTTCCTCGATCAAACTCTGTCCCAATTTTTTCCCCAAATCTTCCTACACGGTTCACTACAGAACTTTGAAATTCTACCTTAGTCAGGGACTTAAACTAACAAAAATTCATAAAATTCTTTCGTTTAATCAGAGTCCCTGGCTGAAGCCCTATATAGATTTTAACACAGATCAACGTAAACAAGCCAAGTCCGAATTTGAGAAGAGTTTCTGGAAGTTGCTTAACAATAGTGTCTACGGCAAAACCATAGAAAATCTAAGGAAAAGGGTTCGAGTAGAAGTTGTAACAGAGCCGGAAAGAGCCGCAAAACTTATGGCAAAACCCACTCTCGATAGTTTTCATATTATAGAAGAAGATTTGGTTATTCTTAAAATGAAAAACAGAAATCTGACTCTCAACAAGCCAGTCTATATCGGTTTTACTATATTAGAACTTTCTAAACTAAAAATTTTTCAATTCCATTATTCCACTATGCTTCCTTTATTCAAAGCTCCGTCCTTCAAAATAAGTCTATGCTTCACCGATACTGACAGCTTTCTCTATCATATAACTACTCCACCTTCTGCCGACCTTTTTTCTATTCTCGATAAAATCCGAGATCAGTTAGACACTTCAGATTATCCTTTAAGCCACCCACTATATTCGCAAGTAAATAAAAAAGTAATAGGCAAGTGGAAAGACGAATTGTGCGGACAAATTATGACAGAATTTGTTGGACTCAAAGCAAAGATGTATAGTTATAGGGTTTTAGGAGGAGACGAGAAAAACATAGGGAAGGGGGTTAAAAAACATATATTAAAAAATGAATTGGCTTTTCAAAACTATAAGGACACCCTTGAAACACACAAACGACATTTTTTAACACAAAATCTAATACAATCCCGTAAACACACGCTGTATACAATAGAACAAACAAAGTTGGGCTTAAACGCCTTCGACGACAAGCGTCATTTGTTAGACGATATCAATAGTTTAGCTCACGGACATTATAAAATTTGTTTGTAAATCACTAGAAAATTATTGATATTGTAAATAAATGTACTTTTCAATGTTTGTATTCTTTATTGTAAATAAATTTACTTTTCATTGTTTGTATTCTTTATTGTAAATAAATTTACTTTTCATTGTTTGTATTCTTTATTGTAAATAAATGTACTTTTCAATGTTTGTATTCTTTATTGTAAATAAATGCACTTTTCAATGTTTGTATTCTTTTTTTTAAAAAAAACATCAAAAATAATGCATAAAAAAAAAAAAAAACTTCACCTAAATTTAACATCCTATTCTGGAAAAAAAAAAGTTGAATTATAAATAAATAAATGCATTTAAAAAATTAATCATTGGGGATCGGTCAGCGAACTAGGTTCAATTGTTGTGTCCTTAATGTGTCTTAAAGGGAAACAAAAAAAATGTTATATAAAATAAATGATGCCTTCTCTGGCTTCTTTTCAACATATATTTACAAACCAAGAACTCATAATTTATTATTATTCGATGATCATATGAATGAAATTAAAAAAGAATTGATGACCATAATTGGTCGTCAAAGATGTCGTTTTTTTATTTCAGCAACTTTGGAATTTTATAAAGAAAAAACGGATCTTAGAAGAGTTCATTTCTCATCACGCTGTCGAAGAAACTGGGGCAGCCTTTCTGTTGTCTTAGACAACATTTTAAAACAGATACAAGCCAATATAGAGACATTCCAAAGCAGAGGCTCAGGTTTTGCTTTTTCCAAACTCATAGACATTCAGCTACATATAGGAAAATGTGGTACGGGTTTATGCAACTCAGAGAAAACGAAATAATTGAGATTTCGAAAAATCTTTTCAGATGCGAATGTCAGCTTCCCGAAGTCGAAAATGCAATCTATTTCAAGATTGAAGGGGACGCATTAATTCAACTTCCGAGACAGAAAAAAAATTTTCCGACTATGAACCGACGCTATGGTTTTTTAACAACTGTTCAATATCCCGGTTCAATAAAGATGACTATTGGAGACTTTTCACATTATCTCAAATGTTGTAAGGAATCGCTTTATAAACAAGGAGTCGACATTGTTGGAAGATCTTATGTTAAGACTTATTATTTTGTCATAGATGGTATAAATATAAATTCCGCTTAAGAAATCTCTCAGTCATGTCGTCTCAAGATGATATTCAATTTCGTTTACGACATCCGTTTAACGCGTTGGTTGTGGGTGCCTCTCAATCGGGAAAAACAAGTTTAACAAAACGATTAATTGATTTAATCGAACCCCCTCCCGAGAAAGTTATTTGGTGTTATTCGTCTGTTCAACCGTGGTTTAAGGATTTCCCCTTTGTTTACATAAGCGGCTTACCACCCAATAACTGGGATGTTAGCAAGCGCACTTTATTGATTCTCGATGATTTATTTTTTGATATTAATCAAGACATTTGCAAAATATTTTGCAATTATACTCATCACCGGAATGCTTCTATTATAATTTTAGCGCAAAATTTATTTCCGAAAAATCCGCATTTTAGAACCATTTCGTTAAATAGTCATTACATTTTCTTGTTTAGAAACCCCAGAGATGCCCAGCAGGTATATACGCTTGGGCGACAAATGTATCCCAATAATCCAAAATTTTTAGAAGCGGCTCTAAAAATGGCAACTGCAGAGGAATTATATAAATTTATCTGCATAGATTTGAAACCTCAGACGCCTGAGCAATTGAGGATCCGTTCACATATATTTCCTGGGGAAGCTAATTTTATTTATTCACCAAAATGAATCGATTATACAAGCATAGATATGCGCTAGAGTCTCTAGCAAAGGCGCAAAATGTGCTAGATAGAAAAAAATTACTCACTCCAGCCCTGACCGATTGTCTCTGCGAAATATGTCTCAACATTTTAAAAGGCAATGTTAACCTTTCATCTAAACGCAAAACAAAACTTCGTCGCTATAAAAAGATGATGAGAACTCTCGCGAACAGAAAGATTTCTCTCGTCAAACGGAGACGTCTACTGACTAATCAGAAGGGAGGTTTTTTTGCCCCTTATTTTAGCGCCTATTCTGTCGGCCTTGGGATCCTGGATCGGTAAAAAGTTGTAAAAAATGGCCGAAAGATTCGCATTTCCTAATCCGTCATTATATCCAATTTATACACAAACGTTATCTCTCGAACAAGAGATCGACGCATTATTAACAAAGAAGTCTTTGCCGGACGATCAGAAAGTGAAGCTCTTAGCAGAATTAATGCGACGTTATCAACGTTCATTCGACACTCCGCCGCCACCGCCGCCGCAACCCATCGAACCTTTAAATGAACGAAATATAGATGCAGAAATTATCAATTCAGTCCCGATCACTTCAAAAAAGTATGTAGACATGATTATTCAACGTTTAAGATCTACTAACGAAGTGATTTGGAATCAGAATGGTGAAATCATAATCAATAATCAACCTATTCCGCAGTCCAACGTCGTCGATATTTTTACGTTTCTTACGACGCGAAAAAGGAAGAACGTAAATGTACCTGTGGGCTTTCAAGATTTAGCGATAAGTTTAAAGAAAATAAATATTCCACAACAGTGGATTTTTAATTCGACCGCTAAGAATCTCATATTTAAGAAACAAACGCCAAGTGTAAAGCGGGAAGAGCTCTCGCCTTCTTTATCGACTTCAAAAAAAGAAAAAAAATGGATCAATTATTAGCCAAAGTGTATTACAACGCGGAAGAACCGGGAAGTTTTGGCGGAATCGATCAATTGGCTAAGAGCGCTAAAATATCGAAAAAATCTGCGCAGAAATGGTTGGAGACACAGGACGTTTACACCCTTCATAAACCCGTTAAGTTAAATTTCAAACGACGAAAAATTATCGCCTTAGATATCAATGAACTATGGCAAGGCGACTTGGTGGACATGATTAAATTTTCAAAATTTAACAAAGGTTATCGTTACATTCTAACTATTGTCGATGTTTTTTCCAAGCGAGCCTACGCCATTCCTATCAAACGAAAAAATTCTACCGAAATTGTAAAGGCCTTCAAAAACCTTTTTTCGAAGGAAAAAGTCGTTCCCAAACTCTTGCAAACGGACGAGGGCACCGAATTTTTCAATAAGCCTGTGCAGACATTATTCAAAAAATATAATATCAAACATTATCATTCGTACAGCGATAAGAAAGCCGCTAATGTGGAGAGATTCAATCGAACGCTTAAAGGAAAAATGTGGCGGTTATTTACTCGAAGGGGGAGTTACAAATATATAGACGCGTTGCCGGATTTAATTAAAAGCTATAATAAAACTGTAAATCGAGTTACAAAGGTCGCCCCCGATGATGTGACTCCTTTCATGAGGGATGAAATATTTAATCGTTTGTATCCGCCTTCTACCGCCAAACGTTTCAAGTTCGAGGTCGGAGATAGAGTAAGGATATCTAAACTTAGAAGAACTTTCCGCAAAAGCTATCTACCGGGTTGGAGCGACGAGGTTTTCGTCATTTCCGATCGCAAGAATACTGTTCCGGCAACCTATATATTGCGCGATTTGAAAAACGAGTTAATTAAAGGAAGTTTTTACGATTTCGAATTACAACGAGTACATAAGAGAGACGAGGATTTCTGGCCTATAGATCGCATTATCAAAACAAAAGGGAAGGGTAAGACGAAAAAATATTTTGTCAGTTTTAAAGGCTTTTCGGATCGATTCAATTCATGGGTTACAGATCTACGAAGGAATTCTATGTGACCCTACCTTCGGATTCGAGTTTGGATTATTTTCCAAATAATACACATTCAAATTATACAACGCGTTTGCCCCATTGTATCAGACTCGAGGGAAACTGGCTCGTCGCCCTTGCCGAATTAAGATTTGATAGAATTGTCAAAGAAAAGGAACATTTTAATTTTTATTACATCGTTTCGAACGACCAGGGTGATACGCTTTTGTCTCATCAATTCGAATATCAAGCGACCGATCCGCTAATCGCCCTCGACAAATTTAACGAGGATATCGTCAAATTATTGTGGAGTCACAACATTAAAAACCACGGACAGTTCGATTTTCGGAATGACATTTCAACTTTAAATTTACCTCCTAATCATAAATTGATCATTTCTAGGAATTTATATAATTATCTCAAATTCCCCGAAGCAACAACTTTATTACCATTAGGGATCTTGATTGAAGAACAAAAGACAATATCGACCGAGCCAATCATTCGAGAGCGAACAGATAAGAATATACAATCGGTTTTTGTTTACTCCGATATATGTAAGTTTGGTATTGTGGGAGATTCGGCTTCGCCACTTCTTCGGCACGTATTTCTTCCTCGAGACAAAGGTAGCGTAAACTTTGAAACTTTGTTCTATAAACCCGTTAATAAGAGCGAGTTTCAGACGATCGAAATAAATATAAGAGACCGCTACGGTGATTTTGTATTATTCTTAGGCGAGAGCGTCAGCGTGACTTTGCATTTCAAACGAGATGACGATGCATAAACATCGCTCTATCGACCCGCATACATGCTGTCAGTATTACGCGCTGCAACAGGGTGGTAATATTCCATATTATTACGCCACACAGGCTGGAAGGGGATGGTTCGGAAATATTTTTCGAACAGTAACGCCCGTTTTGAAACGCGCGGGGAAATACTTTGGCAAAAAACTTTTATCCACCGCTTCTAAAGTAGCGGGAGATGTCGGCGGCGGAGAAAATTTCAAGCAGAGTATAAAAAAGCGAATATTTGAAACTGGAAGGGATATCAAAGACGACGCTCTCAAACGATTTCAAAGCGGAGAGGGCAAACGTATAAAAACCGTACGTAAACGAAGAAGAAAGCAGAACAGGGACATATTCGCATGATGGAACCTCTGTGTCTTAAATCCGAGCTGGACTTATTTTCGGGTTTACCGATTCAAGTAGCTATAGAAAACTCCGATTTTGAAGAAGTCCATCCTATAGCGACTCTATCGGACGGTCCAATCGAATTCTATATTCCGGGCACGTTTGAGCACTACATCGACCCGTCGTTCATTTTCTTACAACTCGCGGTTAAAATTTCGAAGAGAGATGGAAGCGACATAGCCGCCACGGATAAAGTCGGACCTATAAATTATCTCCTGAATACGGCTTTTGAGAATGTAGAAGTTTTTTCAAACGAAAAGCAAATCGTATCGCAAAATAATTACGGGTATAGAAGTATTTTAGACGCCTTGCTAAACTTTCCCGAAAATGCACAGAAAACTTTTCTCAAATCTAGCTTATTTGAAAAGGACACGGCGAAATATTTTGACGAAACAGACCCAAACGGTAATAATTTGGGATTGAAAGCTCGACATGCAGTTATGGATTTAAATAAAGAAATAACACTTTTCGGCGCGATGAATTTAGATTTAAGTTTTCAGCACAAACTCTTGCTAAATGGCGTCTCATTAAAAATCCGTTTGCATAGAGCTAAAAATTCCTTTGTTTTGATGTCCAATACTCAAGGTTTCGTTCTGAAGATAACAAAGGCCTCTCTTCTCGTTCGAAAAGTGACTGTTTCACCGTCCGTCGTTCTCGCGCATAATAAAACTTTGGAGAATGGCGTCGCAAAATATCCAATACGTAAAGTAGATGTAAAAACTCTAACGATTCCCAGCGGAACCCATTCGACAATCCTTCCGAACCTATTTTTAGGTCCAGTACCAAATCGTATTGTCATCGGATTTGTGACGAATGGTGCATATAGTGGAGATTTCACGAAAAACCCGTTCAATTTTCAAAATTTTAACATAAATTATATTTCATTAAAAATCGGACAACGAGTTCTTCCAAACCGTCCGCTTACTCCGCAATTTTCCGAAGGAGAATTTTACAGAAGCTACATCGATCTCTTTTCCAACATGGGTCGATATTTAAGTTCCGGAGAATTGAATATAACTCCAGAAGAATTTCAAAACGGATTGACTCTGTTCGCGTTTGATACGACTCCCGATTTGTGCGCTTCGGATCTACATTCTAGCGCTACGCAAAATTCGAATATTTCTTTGGAAGTGAAATTTTCGAGCGCACTAACATCGACAATTAACGTCATCCTTTATTCCGAATTCCAATCCGAAATTCATATCGATAAACTGCGGCAAGTGAGTTTGATCGAGTAATGCAGGATTGTTACATAAACGAGGCGACGTTGGTTCATAGCTGCGATCAAAACGCGTTGATAAAACTAAACGATGGCTTATACGTTCCGAAATCTTTACCTTTAAAACAAAATTCGTATTATGATGCTGAGCAAAGAAAAATTACCAATGTTCCTGAACCAACAGACGACACAGATGTCGTTCCAAAAGGTTTTTTAACCAAGAAAATTAAGCGTTTGAAAAAGCAAGTTTTATTGTTAGACGAAGAAAACAAACACTTTGATTGCAACGGTTATAAAGTAACAAATTTAGGTAACGCTGAAAATGACACGGACGCCATCACAGTTTTAAATCTCCGTGATTATTTAGGTAAATTAGTTACTAGTACCGAAACCTTAGATTTTCGTTTTATGCTCATGGAAGGAGATTCGATAGCGTTAAAATGTGAATTTGCACAACACAAATTCTTTCTCGATGGAAAAATTAGGAAGTATCGGCTCAGATATGAAAACGTGCCAACAGGTATTAACACCCCCGGGTGTTATATCGTTTTTAGAAATGACGAAGAAGAAGAAGAAGAAGCTCCTGAAATACAACATTTTTTAAGCGAATCGGTCAGGGATGATGTAAATATCTCATTTAAAAGCGGGGATAAGGTATTGGGAAACCTTACTTATACAGATTTTCACGCAAAAACCAATGTAAGAGTGTCGTTAAAATTATACGTCGACTACATTGGCACCTTACGATGAATTCGAAACAACTCTTAAGATTGGCTACGCTCGACCCTATCATTTCTAAAAAATTTGCGGGCGTGTTTCCGTCAGATTCGCTACCGAAATATATCGATGGTCGCTGCTGTAAGTATTTTGTTGTTAATCTAGATCCGTCAACAATGAAGGGAAGTCATTGGGTCGCGATTGCCTTTTTGAATAAACGAACAGTTTTTTATTTCGACCCTTATGGTATTAAACCTTTTATGCCCGCGATCATAAATTTTATGAAACGCAATGCGAAAAGAATATTGCACAATAAGCTCCAGATGCAATCTCGCAATAGTAAAAGATGCGGCGAATATTGTTTGTATTTCCTAAATAGAGTAAGCAGAAATAAAAAAATGACAAGGCTGAATTCCGAGCAGGTTACTCGGTTCGTGCGAAAAAATTTTCGCCAGTAGGGGGGTGTGTAAGAGATATGGAAGACGCTGTTGACGACATTTGGCAGTTTGTCCCTCCATTAAATATCAATATCTATAAATATAAATTATTCAAGCCTTCTATTTCATGGCATTTAGCGCGTAAAAAAAGCATAGACGTTGAATTTCTTAGTAAAAGAATCAGTAATATAACTCCTCATCCATTTCATACTATCGAAGTTATTTCCGTAAATAGAGGAGAAATTTTTAAATCTTGGAGGCCCCTTCCAATCGGGGTCAATGCCTTCTTGTGCTTAGGCAAAGAAAGATCTCTAACGTTCAGACACCGCCAAGAAAATTCCAGCTATTTAACGCACAAACTAGAATCGGGAAATATAATTATCCTCGAAACTCGTGACGATGCAGAGGTATGTGTCCCTAAAGCGAGTTTCCGCAACGGGTGTTCGAAAATTATTTGGTTTTCTTAAATGGGTAATTGTGATAACGCTCCTCCTCTGTGGCATAATAATAATGACAGTATCTCCCATTATGACAATTCCCAGCCCATCTTCTAATAGTACGGAAAGACCTATGGGTTGTGCAATCTCTAATGCGATTTTGAATCCTTGTTTGAACGGTACCCATTTAGGAAGACAGATCTACGCACATTTGTGCAATGACGTCATTGACATAAGACAATTTTATTTGTGGAAGGGACAGTTGAAGCCCGGTGAACGAAGCGTACAGCTGACTATTTCAGAATTCTCCTGCCTGTGTCATGTACGAGATATCTTGTATCGTTGATTTTGAAGCTTTTCCGCTAGAGAGCGGTATGCTACTTCGCCAACTCTCTTGGACGCACCTACACCGCGACCTCGGTGAAAGAATTGAAATATATAATCCCAATTATACATATTGTCATTTAAGTGAGAGGGACAAAAGAACAGTTAGATATTGCACGAAGAAAATTCACGGACTATTCATGTGTCAAAAACCAAGGAGAGAAGGCAATTGGATTTGCGACGTGGAAAAATATATTTTGGAATTATATTCAAATTTTGGAGGCACTTTCGCATATAAAGGCGGATGTATTGAGAAAAATATATTCGATAAATTAAATATTCCATCGATCGATCTTGAAAAAAAGTATAACGTACCCAAATCGAAAACAATAGGCGTGAATTGCAAATTGCACGCCGTATATATCGAACATTGTAGCTTCTGCGATGTGTGTTCGTATAAAAGCTTTCTTGAATCCCACTATTTGTGCAATAAAATGAATGAAATGCTTGTGTAGAGCTAAAAAAAGCTTCGTGCTAAATTTTTTTTTGGCGATGGGGTTGGCATTTCTTTCATTATAAAAAAAAAAATCAAATTTAAAGCAAAAAAAATAACAATAATAAATAAATAAAACCCCAATGAGTAATTTGGCTTTTTTACCTCCTGGGTCTACATGGAAATAAAAAGCTCAGAGTGCGATATGATGCTGGACAAAACGCTTCTCGCTCTTCCTCTGCTTCGAAATTATAAACTTTTTTTCAAATCTCATCGACGTGTAGAGCTCCGGAAATGCAAATCGAACGGCAAACCCACCCGAGTCGGATTAGTCTTCAACGCTAATGAAATAAAGGATCTATTTTATTATTTAGAATCACCTAAATTGAGAATTTTAAGAAGTGATTTTGAAATTATCATGATGAAGAAGGCTCGTGGAATTTATAAGACTATATTTTTACCTATTGAAGTTGCTGATATATTCTTCAAGTATTTGGATTTAATTATGTTTGTCATTTTTCCTCAAATAACTGCGGAAGAACTTATAAATGCTGCAAATAGCATATTTCCTGACAAGTATATTGATATATGTGTCAAATTATCTAGATTATTCAATTTAAAATTATATCCTAATTCTAATATTAAAAAAAAAAACGACTTTTATATGAATCCCCATTTATTTGAAATAATAAAAAATCTTTAACTAATCTTCTTGTGTTTTTTTTTTTCTACACTAAAATACATGCATTGACGGTGTTTTTCATACAAATTTCAAATAACCCTAAACAAAATGTGGTATACATTTTTTTTTACAAAATAAATAAACAAAAGATTATTCAATTTAAAATTATATCCTAATTCTAATATTAAAAAAAAAAAAGACTTTTATATAAATCCCCATTTATTTGAAATAATAAAAAATCTTTACCTAATCTTTTTTTTCTTTCATTATACATTTGAAATAAATAGTTTTTGAAAAAACCTATTAAAATATTAAACTTTGTTTTCTTCTTCTTTAGTGCCAAAGTTAGATGGAAAAGCTTGGCCATTTAAAAATGTACACTTTTTTTTTAAATATATATTTTTGACACACATTTCCATAAATATTATATCGTTATATCAGTTGGTAAAAGATATGACAGATTTAAAAAAATGAGCACACAAACACTTTTTTTTTTTTTTTTCAACATGAACTTTATTACATTTTAGACTCAAAGAGAAAAAAGTGTGCACACAAACGGAGCATATTTACAAACGTTGGATTTCTAAGTTTGTTGTACTCCCGATGCGTTCCTTGAAAATCAAGCAGCATTCTTCTTTGATGATTTCGTCTAATTGAAATTGCTTCAGCTTTGAATATCTTTTTGGAAGAAATAGTGTCCGCTGAGAATCTTTTACTTCTATAACCGCCTTGACTGATGGACCGAAGCGGGTTTCAACTAGTTTCAGTTCTATCAGTTTATAACTGCCTAATTCCAGCTCATCAAATTTTATTAGAGGTGGATAAGAGGTAATACTGTTGAATGCCTCCATAATCTGACCACAATTTGAGAAAATATCGGCCTATATATATATGTATATATGACCCTGACATTACGTCATATACTTGTAACATTATTCCAATACCTATGACGTAGGAGGGCAATTAAAGTGAATTGGGAATCCTTAGGGCAATTAAAATGACGGCCAGCCAGCGGCAGTGATTTATTACGGCCTTCGAAAGATCTCTCTTACGTTCCCAGCTATTTAACGCACATATAGGACATAGGCCAATTAAAGTGAATTGGGGATGCAACACATTTAAAAAAAAAAAAAAAAGTTGTATTTAAAGTTTATTACGGGTAAGGAATGGTCACCTATGACTATTTTAGAAGCGGCAGTGATTTATTACGGCCTTCGAAAGATCTCTCTTACGTTCCCAGCTATTTAACGCACATATAGGACATAGGCCAATTAAAGTGAATTGGGGATGCAACACATTTAAAAAAAAAAGTTGTATTTAAAGTTTTATTACGGGGAATCTCCAGACGTAAGCCAATTAGAATACACAAATTTTTTGAAGCGGGCTCTAATAGGACGAACGACAATTAAAGTGAATTGGGGATGCACTTTACTAAACTACTACTCATGCCGTCTTTAAAACAGCTTCCAGATATTTTACATCTTCGGCATTACCTTGATCATTCCTGGAGGCTTCTCAAAATGCAATCGCTGATCATTCTATTCAACTTCCTTTTAATACCTTCATGTTCTTGAGATTCAATATCTTTCTTCTATCTTTATAAACTCTAAACCTTATTTTTTCAAGTCTATATTGACTGTATTTTGTCCAGTAACTATCTCTTATAGAAAGATATATCTTTCATTTTTATATCATATATCTATCTCTATTATTACTAAGGGTTACTCTAACAATCAAACCTTTACAAATTATACTAGTACACCTATCTCTCGATTTACACGGCACTTGTTTTACACGTTTTCGCTTTTACACGGTTTTCCAAATAAGTTTTTTTTAATTGTTTTTATCGCACTATACTAAATGCTACTGTGATTGAACACATGCGCTGTGTACACATCTCACGAGGAATCCCGAGCTTATGTGCTGACTACATATTTTAACCTGTCAATGCATTTTATTTTTATTTCTGTGTACACCTATCCCCCGATTTACACGTTTTTCTCAGGAACGTATCTACCGTGTAAATCGGGGGATAGGTGTATTTGATTTTACAACAATAAAATCTTAATATCCCTAAATAAATAACGATAGATTTAAATCCCATGGATATTACATCAAACAAATGTTTCTGGAGATGGGTTTCTTTTATATTTATTAAATGTAATCTCGAACTTTCAGGCATCTCTGCAGGAGTACATAGAAAAATTAATATAAACATTGAAAAAGGTTGGCGTTCAGCCAACTGAAATATTAGTAAAACGACACTTGAAGTTACACCGCATGAGTTTCTTTTCAACGAAAAATCAAAATTTATTTCAAGGTGAAATATTGACTATTTCTAACCTTTTTGGATGAGGTATGAAAGGGTGAATTATGAAGAGTAATGATGAACAGAAAAATAAAAGTGTCCAGGGATGGGAATCGAACCCACAATGTTCCGCTTACCGGGCTGATGCCATGTCCACTAGGCTACACTGGACGTATTTTTCCGTTCGTAATGCCCGGTAAGAGGAACATTGTGGGTTCGATTCCCATCCCTGGACACTTTTATTTTTCCGTTCATCATTACTCTTCATAATTCACCCTTTCCTACCTCATCCAAAAAGGTTAGAAATAGTCAATATTTCACCTTGAAATAAATTTTGATTTTTCGTTGAAAAGAAACTCATGCGGTGTAACTTCAAGTGTTGTTTTACAATCACAGGCCGCAGTGTATTATATTGAAATATTAGTGTTGTGTATTTAGGTTAACTGCGTAGTTGTAAACAAATTATTTTAACTCGTACTAATCCTATATGTATTTATTTAGACAATTTTACAATATATTTATAATTTAGATTAGATATTAATTCTAACTAACGACGGTCGTTATTTACTGAAGCCAGAAAAACAAAAATGAAGAAATATGATGATAAAAAAAGAATAATTATATTGACCGGTCATTACACCTATCCCCCGATTTACACGGTAGATACGTTCCTGAGAAAAACGTGTAAATCGGGGGATAGGTGTACACAGAAATAAAAATAAAATGCATTGACAGGTTAAAATATGTAGTCAGCACATAAGCTCGGGATTCCTCGTGAGATGTGTACACAGCGCATGTGTTCAATCACAGTAGCATTTAGTATAGTGCGATAAAAACAAAAAAAAAACTTATTTGGAAAACCGTGTAAAAGCGAAAACGTGTAAAACAAGTACCGTGTAAATCGGGTGTATAAATACACCTATCCCCCGATTTACACGGTACTTGTTCTACACGTTTTCGCTTTTACACGGTTTTCCAAATAAGTTTTTTTGTTGTTTTTGTTTTTATCGCACTATACTAAAATGCGATATTCTACTCTATACTACCTATGTTGAAAAGAATATTGGGAGGCTCTGATTCATGAGGGGTCGAACACCTATTCAGATTTGACAGTTTAATATACACCTATCCCTCAATTTACACGTTTTTCTCAGGAACGTATCTACCGTGTAAATCGGGGGATAGGTGTATATAAAATTGAACACTCAATATGAAATATCTATCAATTAGTAAAATAAATAATATTCTGATCCAATATATGCCTTTTTAATTAAAGATTTATTTATGGATTGCTCTCTAAGATAGAAACATACATAAACGCCGTTAAAATGCTATGTACTCCTGTAATCCACCACTGAGGCTGGTATACAATAACTATTTAGTCTTTTTTTATTTTTTTCCCTTCTATTTTTCGCTTAACCCCTTATCATTAAAAAAGACTTGTCAAGTATGATCTGGCACAATTTGGATTATAGATTATACCTACAAGGTAATAAGATAAAATAATTAAATTAGATAATAAAAAGGCATATATTGGATTTAATAAAATATTTATTTTGGCAATATTTCGGCTAGCTGAACGCCAATCTTTATCGAGGCATTACATCTTTGTATACACAAACTCAGCGCCACATAGTGTTATAATATCACAGTTGAAATCGTTTAAAATACAAAGTAGGTGGGGGAAATTTGTGCATGAAAAAAAAAAATAATATGTGACGTTTCTGTAACAACGCTGTTACCAAAACATCACACACTATTTATTTATTTGGTCTTAATACCTTGTAGTTATCTTGTTAGGTAGAAATTTAAGAAAAAAAAAAAAACAAACCTCAGAATGATACGTAGACATGTATCTAAAGAAAAATAAATTTTTAAAAACTTATAAAATATCAGAAAAAAATCAATGAGAAAAGTTTATATTTTAACAAAATATAAATATCAAAAATAATCTGTTTAAAAATAAAATATAGCGGCCTCTCCTGGGACTCACCAAAATAGGGTGCTATAGAGAGGGGGTGCTATAGACAGATCTCTTTTAATGTAAATATCTCATCGTACTACGTATTTAAAATCGGGCGCTATAGAGAGGAAGGCGTTATTCAGATGGGGCGCTATAGACAGGTTTAACTGTATTTTGCTACAAATATCAAATTGAAAAATGTAATAAACTAAAATAGGATTATTTAAAATAGGAGCTCAAGTTTCTATGAAATAAAATTTAAAAAAATCAATTTTGTTATTGAAAAAAAAAACTGCTATAAACAAATTTTATATAATATGAAGAAATTTTAAATTCGTAAATGTGTGTTTGTGTGCATATACTTTTGGAATTTGAAAAAATAAATTCGATATAAAACAATTCTCTATATAAAACTTCGATAAAAAAGGTATTTCTGTAATTTTATTGAAGTTGAAAAAAGAAATCAAAAGATGATTCATTTAAGTCAGTTTATGGACCAAATATCAGCTCGACTATAGCGCTCGAGTGGGCAAAGTTGGAACTAAAATTGGCTTTGTAATTTTTAGATCCTGTTTGAAGAGTGAAAATTTAAATATGTTTGTTTTATTATTATTATTATTTATAATCATTAAAACACATCAATACACACACGTAACGTTTTAAACAAAACGTTAAAAAAATATGTAAATTTTAGTTCCAATTTCTGCCACTGGAGAGCCACCGTCGAGCTGATCTGTGGTCCATAAGGTAGGCTGATTTGAATTACTACCGTTTCCATTATAAAACTATAATTTGTGGCGATTCTTTTAAAAGTAAAAATCATATTCGATTTTATTATAACATTGTAACGTGGTATATTTTATTCTCGTGTTAATTTACATCATTTTAAATTTCACATTTTGTTAGATTTATTTGCATATATAATTTCGGATTGTGTGAATGCTATGTAAAATTGTGTGTCTTTAATTTTTTTATGACATTTGCAACAATGAATAATATGAAAAAACATTTAGTTTATTTTTGCTCCACTAGATGGCGCTCTGCCGTCTAAAAAGCACATGTGCTCGTGATCAGGAGAGATGCCTTCTTTATTTTTAATGAATAATAAGTGAAGGTTATTCACATATTAAACAAAATGTAAACGAGGGATTCAATCCCAGTTCATGGCTGTCGGGAATCGAGGGTGTTACCCACTCCTCCACCGACTCTTCTTTTTTTTTTTTTTTTTTATGTAGAGACTGTTCGTTTGGTACCAAAGAATAAAGATCTATTTTTACATTCCTCTTCCTGCAACTATTTTCCTAAAATTCGACAAAAATTAGCTTGGTTATAATATTGATATTTTCTCTTTTTATCATAGCTATATCCTTTAACACAATTATTTCTTATAAAATGAAAGGATTTAAGCCCGAATGTTTCTTTTACCTACATCAAGTTTAATAGATTCTGCAGGATGTATATTTTAAAGCGAAAGTGTTGACTGTACATATTTCAAGCTACTATTTATAATTGCTATATGAAAAATTTGACATCGAACGTTTAATTTTCATGATTCCTAATGTTCAATTGTGTTAATTGTATATGATTTAAATATACACGCAATTATCCTAATTGTGGATATGGCGTGTCTCTCCCAACCCTTAAAACTATATATATAAAAATGAATGTTTGTATGTTTGTTTGTATGTCCGGTATACAAATTCGCAGTAGTTCACTAATTCAAACCAAAATTTCCATACATAGGTAAAAAATACGGGGAAGACAATAGGCTATTTTTAAAAAATATATAAATCAATTATTAAAACTATATATTCAAATTATTCTACTTAGCTCACGAACAGCGCCCTCTATCAAAGATTAGATTAAATTATGCTGATGCAAACAAATAGATAATGCTAATAACAAACAATTATAAAAAAAATCTTATCTAAATATATATCACTCGGGTAGATATGCACACGGGTCAATCCCGGGGCGAAGCCCGGCTCATCCGTCTAGTTTAGAAATAAATATACAATACAAACTTCTACTATCCTTACTGCGATGAAAAAAATATATATTGGGAGGGCTTGGCTCATCAGTGGTGAACCCTCCCAGTGGTTTTGTAAATGATGAGCCAAGCCCTCCCAATATATTTTTTCATCGTATTATGGACAGTAGAGAAGTTTGTATTGTGTATAAAAGAAACATTCGGGCTTAAATCCTTTTAATTTATGTCTATAGATGGCACGTTATTGCTTTGTGTTAATTATTTCTTATGAAAATTCGAAACTATTATAGACGCGTTATGATTCTTTTTGAAAATAAACAATTTCTACTGTTCTTACTGCAATGGAAAAAGGACAGTAGAGATTTTTTAAAATTTTACACAAATAAATTTACTGGCAATGCGTTTCTTTTAAATATCATCAAATAAAATTGTGTAAAATTTTAACGATAGGTGGCAATTAAATTTAATTTACTAATATATATTGGTTATCAAATTATAAAACTAGTTTGGAGGCGTAATATTCTTTTTAAAATAAAACAATTTCTACTGTCCTTACTGCGATGGAAAAATTAAAGGACAGTAAGGACAGTAGAAATTGTTTTATTTTAAAAAGAATATTACGCCTCCAAAATAGTTTTATAATTTGATAACAGATGGCGCTCTAGTACATCATATATTGGTTATGAAAACATATTTTGCGGAAGAGCTTTGCTCGATGCAATACCTTGAAATTATATGTATGTACCTCTACAGACCTATAAGCTTTTGTCCATAGTTCACTAAACACCCCTAAGCTGCCTTCCATAGAAAATACAGGGTATATTCCAAACCAATCCAATACAATAGTAGAGCGGTCTAGAGATTAATTTGGCGAAACCGCTGAGAGAATTCACTACTGATGAGCCAAGCCCTCTCATTCAATAACTCATACCATTACAGTAAGGTCTGTAGAGATAATATTTGATGATATTTAAAAGAAACGCATTGCCAGTAAATTTATTTGTGTAAAATTTTAACGATAGATGGCAATTAAATTTGATTTACTAAGAAATTGTTTAATTTTTAAAAGAATCATACGCGTCTATAATACAGACAAAGGTAGCCTCTCCCGTCTATAATACAGACAAAGGTCGCCTCTCCCGTCTATAATACAGACAAAGGTAGCCTCTCCCGTCTATAATACAGACAAAGGTCGCCTCTCCCGTCTATAATACAGACAAAGGTCGCCTCTCCCGTCTATAATACAAACAAAGGTCGCCTCTCCCGTCTATAATACAGACAAAGGTCGCCTCTCCCGTCTATAATACAGACAAAGGTCGCCTCTCCCGTCTATAATACAGACAAAGGTCGCCTCTCCCGTCTATAATACAAACAAAGGTCGCCTCTCCCGTCTATAATACAGACAAAGGTCGCCTCTCCCGTCTATAATACAAACAAAGGTCGCCTCTCCCGTCTATAATACAGACAAAGGTCGCCTCTCCCGTCTATAATACAGACAAAGGTCGCCTCTCCCGTCTATAATACAGACAAAGGTCGCCTCTCCCGTCTATAATACAAACAAAGGTCGCCTCTCCCGTCTATAATACAGACAAAGGTCGCCTCTCCCGTCTATAATACAGACAAAGGTCGCCTCTCCCGTCTATAATACAGACAAAGGTCGCCTCTCCCGTCTATAATACAGACAAAGGTCGCCTCTCCCGTCTATAATACAAACAAAGGTCGCCTCTCCCGTCTATAATACAGACAAAGGTCGCCTCTCCCGTCTATAATACAAACAAAGGTCGCCTCTCCCGTCTATAATACAGACAAAGGTCGCCTCTCCCGTCTATAATACAGACAAAGGTCGCCTCTCCCGTCTATAATACAGACAAAGGTCGCCTCTCCCGTCTATAATACAAACAAAGGTCGCCTCTCCCGTCTATAATACAGACAAAGGTCGCCTCTCCCGTCTATAATACAGACAAAGGTCGCCTCTCCCGTCTATAATACAAACAAAGGTCGCCTCTCCCGTCTATAATACAGACAAAGGTCGCCTCTCCCGTTTATAATACAGACAAAGGTCGCCTCTCCCGTCTATATTAGTTTCGAATTCCCATAACAGATGGGGCGCTAATGCATCATAATATAATTATTTCTTAGTTAACACTTTAATTAAACACAAATTTTTATTATGATAAGGCACACAATTTGGATTATCTATATAAGTCGGTGGATGAGAGGGCAACACGCTCGATTCCCGACAGTCATGAACCAGGATTGAATCTCGCGTTAAAATTTGTTTAATATGTGAATAACTTTCACATATTATTCATTGTTCAATTATCATGAACTAGGTTGCTCTTGCTGAGCGGTACCTATTAATGTGATTTGAACCAGGTGGATTATCTATATATATATAAATGAATGTATGTGTGTGTCCTTTATGCCTGACCAAACCACTCATTGGAACGCCATGAAACTTTGGGAAGTTATTTAGTATAGTACTGGGAAGGTTTCTAGCAAATAAAATTTTTGAAATAACTTTTCGTCTAAAAATAATCAAGATAAATATTCTAATTTATCTGTTATAATTCGACAATCTGCTCTAAATATTATCATGATGATATGATGATTTTGTAATGTAGAAAATTAGGAAAGACAAAATTCAGGATGACACGGCAATTTATTTGAGACAAGAATAATGATACAATTCCAAGGCAAAGATACTATTCCTTTAATTTCCAATTACCGAGGGAACCAATTAATGTTGATTTTATTCAACTTATCGAGTATTTTTCAAGGGACCGGGAAAAAATGTTCACTTTATCGAGAGATTCAAATTTACGAGTTTCAAATTATCAAAATATATCTTCTTTTTTTTATAAGTTTATAGAGAATTGTTTTAACAAATGTTCGTTAGACAAACCTTTACTCGGGTAAAACCCGGGCGAAGCCGGGTACATCCGCTAGTACAGAATAAAATAAGACATACAAACCTAAATAAATAGTGTGTGACGTTTCGGTAACAGCATTGTTACTGAAATGTCACACACTATTTATTTATTTGGTCTTATTACCTTGTGTTTATAATTTTTAATAAGTTTAAAAAATCACTACACAAACGCGAGAGATGCTTTTTTAAACACTTTTTATTTTCGAGAATCTTTTGCTTTAAAATATATTTCACATATAGGAATATATAAAGATTAACATTTTTAAAAAAGGAAATAAATGAAATCAACATACAGGGTGATCCAAAAGTCCCGCACAACTTTAAAAATTAATAACTCCGCGAATATTTGCGCTAGAGCAATGCGGTAAACACCATTGGGTTCAGGATGCAATGGGATTTTTTATGGCAAATAATGAAAAATTCGAAATTGATTTTAGTTACAACTTTATTCGCTAGATGGCGCTCTACCAGAATCAGCGATTCAGCGGCCAAATTGTTTGATAAATTGAAAAATATAACTGAACGACACGTATTTTTCCTTTTTGAATACCAGGAAAGAACCCTAATAATATCAAATGATAAATTAATAAAACACCATTTCGCCAAAAGTTAGAAGAAATGGTTACCGATTTTTAAATGCAATCTGAGATATGTAAAATAGGTATATGCAAATTAAAACATATAGCAAAAAAAAAAAAAAAAAAAACCTGATATTTTAGATGCGGTTTGCTGGAATCCTCTCAGCTATTTAAATTTCGAGAATAATAATTTTCTATTTTTTAAATTCAACTCTCTCAGTATCGATTATATTTATTTTAATTCATTTAAAAAATGTTTATCTATCTCTGATGATTTATTTTACTCTGGAATGCCGTTGTTGTTTTTGTCGTGTCCAATAAAGAGCCTCAGATGTCTCCATGCATCTCTCTCTATCACAGCAGCAGCAGCATTGTCCACTATCTTGGGTGTGTAAAGCAGCTGCTCTGGGTCTATGTCAATTTTCTGCAAGGCTGCGGGCATGAGAATATGTGGGTAGGTGTTAGTTCCACACCAGGACAGTTGATGCATGTTCTATAGGTTCTTGTGCCATCTGGATGTATTGTCATCCTTTATAATGTTTTGTTCTAAATCTTGTTATAGTTTTGTCATTTTTCTCTCAGAGTTTATTTCACATTTTGATCTTTTCTTATTTTTGTTTAATTATCTTATATTTTACAAAAGCATTAGCGCCAAATAATAACATTTGTTCTTTCCTTTGGCTCAACTTTCTGGCTTCCTTTGCAAATTCAACTGCCATTTCATTACCCCCGATCCAAACACTGGCAGGAATCCATTGTAGAATGCAGTTATTCTCCAATGATATCAGTTGAGTAAGTAACGAATGTATTTTCTGTGTGATTATAGTATTGCCCTTCTGAATTGCTTCTAGATCGGATATGAAGTCGTTGTACGGTATATTATAATTCCTTCTGCTTGATGCAGGGATGGTTGGTTAAGGCATACATCAAGAGCTTTCCAGATAGCTGTCAGTTCACAAGTGAAGTTTGACGAAATCTTTCTTGCTCCTTCTTTGATTTTGATGTATGTTTCATCTTGCAGTATTATGTTAATTCCAGCCCCTCCATTACTTATGGTAAGGTCTGATGATCCATCTGTATATGCAGTTAAATAATTTATCTGAGCGCATAAACCAATTGTGTCAAGTCCTTTCTTTTTAAGTATGTTTTTGTTCTCTTTTTTTATTGCAGGGTTCATTCAGGTTAAGATTGATAATTACGTGTAAAAATTTTGTGTCCAGTTTAAATAGGTTCTATGGGATATGTGTTCGGTTTCTTTAGTTTTTAAGCTATTGGTGTAATTTATTGTTTTTAATTGTCTTCTGCTTTCAAGTAGGTCTATACCACATTCTCTCTGAATTTTCTAATTGTTGGTATTTGAAACAGAACCAGTGATTAATTTGGCCGCTTTTTCTTGAACACTGTCTAGTCTTCTTTTTAGTGATGAACTTGAGGGAGCCCAAACAGGTGTTGCATATTCCATTATTGGCCTTATTAAGGTGATATATGTTGTTCTGAGAATTTTGGGTTTTGCTCCCCAATTTGTTCCACATAGCCTTCTCAGAATGTTTAGGTTTCTGGTAGCTCTATTTGAGGTGCTAATTATGTGTTCTGTAAATCGCAATTCCTCATCAAGTATCACACCTAGGTAATTTGGAGACCTAATTTTATGAATTATATGGTTGTTTATGCTTATTTTGGAGTTAAATGCATAATTTTTTTCCTGTCAGTGAAGGAGACCTATAGGTTTGTGTTAATTGGGTTTATTGTCATTTTGAGTTTCATTGCCCACTTCTCCAGTCCTCTCATTGATGTGTTCAGTATTTTTCTGATATTTCTATACTGCTACTTGTGTGCCATATGGCTATATAATCTGCATAACAGGCAACTTTTGTGTCTTCAGTGAGGATGGATGTTGTTAAGGTTTTGTCGTAATTAGATGTACAACAACTCAAACTTGACCATGACTCTTTTTTTAGCTCTTATTCTTTTCGTTTGGCCAACAAAAAATGTCCAATTTATATACACATATATTCTTACATAATGAGACTTTAAAGAATGCAAATAATCTTCATATATTTACATACACAACACATCTCCCCCTTAATAATACTCCAGTCGGTCTGGGGGTTTCCTGGCTCTCTGAGGTCTAGGACTGCGGACGGGTACTTGCACAGCGGCAGGTTCCGGTTTAGGAGTGCAAGAGGGCACGTGCACAGCAACGGGCCCTGGTCTAGGAGTGCAAGAGGGTACGTGCACAGAAGCAGTTTCCTCCTTGTTTCCTGATGTAACCTCTGGAACCTCCTCTTCACTTTATTTCTGACATCCACCTACAGGCTTCTCTCCTGATGTTCGAGGAAGTATCAAATTTCTTGTCTCCACTTGTTTCTTTCTCACAGGTCGCAATTGATTGATATTCCTCTTATACACGACGCCCTCGCAACTTATAAGGTAGTGACGGTAGCTCAATAATTTCAAAATGGTACCTTTTACCGTTTAGGTCCAGTTGCATAGTTGCGGAAATAAACCTCGCAACCTGTAGTAAACTGCTCCTGCCTTCTTACGGCCTCATGAAATACCTCTCGCGGATTTCTCATCTTGGTATTAAATTCGAGAATCTTGATCTTAAACGTCTCTTCATTAGCAGTTCCGCGGTGGAATTACTTTATTACAGTTTGGGGGAATGCTCTATGAGCAAATAGGAATCTTTGTAGATTCGTCTCTGATTCATCATTCTCATTATTCTTTCTCAAAAGGTTTCTAAACTATCTTCCATATCTTTCAGCTAAACCATTTGTACTAGGATTATACGGACTGGTCTTAGTGTGTCGTATATCATTCACTTTGGTAAATTGCTCGAATTCATCGGAGACAAACTGTCTTCCGTTATCTGTAACCAAAAATTAGGGCAATCCAAATCTGGCAAAGATTTCTCTAAGATGATTTATAATCGTTTTGCTGGTAATATCTTTGATGATAAAAATTTCTATCCACTTTGATTATGCGTCCACGAGAACCAAAAACATTCTTCCCATGAACGAACCCGCTAGATCAAGATGAAGTCGATGCCACGGTTTTTCGGGCCAAGTCCATTCCGAGATGGTAGCCGGGGGCATGCTTGCCGATTCTTGGCATACTCTACATTCTCTAGTTAACTCCTCGATGTTACTGTCTATGCCTGGCCACCAGAAAATACCGTCTGACAATCATCTTCATTTTAACAATCCCCATGTGTATTTCATGCAAGTCATTTAAAATTAAAGATCTTAATTTTTGGGGAATTACCACTCTTTCACGCCATTGAAGACAACCAAACTCCAAACTTAATTCCTCATTGATCTTATCATGAGGAGCTAATGGGTTTTCTCTCGGTACCCTTGTGAATTTCCAGTTGCCTTCTCTAACATTCCTTAATACTATAGACAGTATTTTATCTTGGGGCGTCTCATATGCCACCTCCATAAAAGAGAACGGTACCTCATTCAACTTCCTGAGAAGTACCTGGTCTTCATCAAGAGACTCCCTGACACTCGATTCTAAAGGAAGACGTGACAATGCGTCAATATTGGAATTATCACTAGCTTTTCGAAATTCCACAGTATAATTAAATGCAGCTAATTTTAAGGACCATCTTTTAATTCTGGATGATGCACATATGGGAATTGGTTTATGAGGTGAAAATATATGAATTAAGGGTCGGTTATCTGTGACCAATACAAATTTTTGTCCCAGTAAGTATTGTCTGAATTTCTCAACGCCAAAAGTTATGCTCAACGCTTTCTTTTCTAGTCGAGAGAAAGTTTTTCCGCTTAGGTTAATGTTCTAGAAGCAAAAGCTATAGGGCATTCTTCCTTTCTATCATTTCTATGACTCAGAATTACGCCTAGTCCATAGTCCATTAATAATGATTTACATTTTTAAAATAACATTCGATATTCTTTCGTCTAATTCCATCTACAATTTTTATTCACACACACACACACACACAAGCCTTTTTATTGGGGCATACATGATTCCCCTCTACAGGATTTAGCAAAGGAAGATATTTCAAAAGTAAAAACTAGAATACAAGAAGTAATAAGGAAAAAGAAAACAGAGAAGAAAGAAAAATAACAAACAAAAAGAAATATAACCATATATACAAAAAATAAACATACAGAGCAAAAGGAACCGTACATGATTAAATATTTAAATTAAAGTACCAATGTTTAGGATAAGTCAAGGTTAGGATATCATTGAGAGGGCTAGTGTGGAATCAGCCGCATTCAATCTTCGCCTTCTTCCTCCAAGCAAACCACGACATTCGGCGAATCCATTATTCTCCAACGGACATTGACTGCGGCCTTGTAGAATTTATATAAACCGAGGGAGAGACCCCGATCAACCATCAGTTACAATTTTTATTCAAAGGTTAATAGAATAGCGCTAAAATGTTTGCTATATTCTTTATGAATCTATAATAATAAATTAATAGTCCTATGAAAGATCTCAATTGCGAAACATTTTTTAGGTTCAGGCGCCTCTATCACTGCTTTAATTTTATTTTCTAAGGAATGCAGTCCATATTTATCCATTTTAAACCCTAAATATTCCACCGATTTCTTTTTAAATTTAAATTTAGCTTTAAACCTTTTTCTAGCAATCATCTAAACACTAGATCCAACTTTTGTTCAAGATCTTCAAAGTCTTTTCCTGCAACCAAAATATCATCTATGTAGCAGGCCACACCTGGCAAATCAGCAAATAGACCTTCCATAATCCTCTGAAATTTATTTGGTGCTACCGCTACGTCATATGGTAGTCTTTTATAAGGAAATAACCTCTTTGTTGTGTTTATATCAACAACAGCTCTTTGGCTTCTTCCGCTAACATTACTTGTAAGTAAGCCTGTGATAGGTCTCGAGTCGAAAGTACGGTGCTTGTAGATAATTTTGAAAAGATCTCATCGATCGATGGAATGGGATATACCTATCTAATTCTATTGCTTTATCAGCTGTACATCTAAAATCACCACATATACTTACACTTATACCATCCTTTTTAATACTGGTACTATTGGAGCGGTCCAATATGCATGAACTATAGGTTATAAAATGCAAGAATTCACTAAACGATCAATTTCATTCTCTGCTTTGTAATTTAGAGAGAAAGGTAAACTTCTGGCCTTACAAAACATAGGAGTCGCATCCTTTTTTTAATTAAAATTTATTTTAACATCCTTTAGACAGCCCAAATCTTTGTTAAACAAATCTGCAAATCTATCAATAAAACTATTTCTATTAGATTCATTATTTAAATTTTTAATGCTAAACAATCTAGAATAATCAAGTTTTAACTGTTTAAGCCATTCTCTTTCTAACAAAATCACCTGTATTTTTCATTTACAACTATTAATCGTAAATATTGGTTGGCTTCTTTTGCAAAAACATTTCTTTGCCCTATAATCTCTATTGATTTACCACAAAAGGATTTTAATCTTAAATTTGTTGGAAATAATTTTTTACCTTGCCAATAATTCTTATAAATATCTTTAGGTATTAACGTAACTGGACTACCTGTATTTATAGTAAAGCACAAAGAATAATCATCTACTGTTAAATTTATTGTGGCATCAGTTTCGCCCTGTACAGAATATATAAAGTCCTCTTGTACAAATTTACATCCCCACATTTTTTTACTAGCCTTGCAGACCTTACTTAAATGACCCAGTTTTTTACACTTAAAACAAGTCTTTGTTCTATGAGGGCAAACAGAGGCCACGTGTGAACGTCTTTCACCACATCTATAACACCTTATTTCTCCTCTTTGCCTGAAAGGCCTATGCTGCGCCGTTACTAATTATTGTACTCACCCTTTTTATTCTTTTCATTCACAGGGGATATCTTGGCCACCAATTTATCTTGTAATTCCCTGGTATTTATCTCCGCCAGTTCAAAAGAGATCGCTACTGCAAGAACTTCATCCAGGGTGACATCGTCGTCCTCTTGTAATAGCTTCTTTTGAAGGCTTTCAGACTTGATTCCAGCCACGAAACGGTCTCGCAACATGGATTCCAGCATATCGCCGAAATTACAATGTGTTGCTAAATGTTTCAATTACCTAAGATATTCAGAAATTGATTCTCCTTCCTGTTGAATTCTCTTTAAAAATCGGCATCGCTGTGGTATCACTTTTTTCTTTGGATCCAAATGCAGCTTGATTCTTTGAATGATAGTATCATAGGGTTGATCTTTCATTAGACCAAGAAGAAAATGTCGTTTCCCTGCATCAAAGTTTCAGAATCTGGTAGCGAGGTAAAAATCAGCACTTTAATCTCCTCCTTTAGATGCCAAAAAGAAAGCCTCAAATTTTTGTACAAAAAGATCGAAGTGTCCTCCACTGGGCTATAGCATCTAAAAGGTACTATTAACTTTGAACTTGTCATGCTGATCTTTTCTACTCCTTTTTTTCTTGATCCAGATAGTTTAAAAGATGTAGTTGTCATACTTGCATAGACGCCGTTTTCCTCAGCTTTTTACTGGCTCTGTAGATCGCGCATCCTCGTCGCCACATTTGTTGTGTCATAATTAGACGTACAAGAGCTCAAACTTGACCATGGCCAACAACAAATGTCCAATTTATATATACATATATTTTTACATAATGAGGCTTTAAATAATACAAATAATTATCATCTATTTACATAAACAACAGTTAATATATAGCGAGAAGAGTAGAGGACTGAGCACAGATCCCTGAGGTACACCAGCCCATGTTCTTCGGTCCTTGGAAAATGTTCCATTGACCCGAACCTTTATCCATCTTCCCAATAAGACGTCTGCAATCCAGATTAAGGTTTTTCCTCTTACTCCGATGTTGTGCAGCCTTTCAAATAATTTCCACACTCGATCAAAAGCTGAGGTCATATCCAGGAATACGGCCGTTGTCTTCTTTGGCGGTTTTTCCTAGAAATCTATTATTGATTGACAGAAGTAGAACAGTTTATCAGTTGTACAGTGTCTGGATCTTTAGGCAGTTTGGTAGAAGTTTATTCTATTATTGTGAGCCAGACTATGAGCCTAGAGTGGATAATTCATTCTGTTAGTTTACAAAGTAGGCTGGTAAGAGCAATTGGCCGATAGTTCTTGCATTCCTTGGCATCTTTGTTTGGTTTCAGTTTTGGCACTATAATTGATATCTTCCAATTCTTTGGTAGTTTACCAGTTTGCCATGAAATGTTCAGTATTCGTAGGAGTTGATTTTTAGCTTCGTCTCCAAAGTGTTTAATCATTTGACCAAAGATTAGAGCATCTCCAGGTGACATCTTGGATTTAACTTTCCTATTGATGAGTTTATCTCATTCAGTGTGAAGTCTCTCTCTCTCTCGAATAAATATCTTGTTGATGGTAATTTCTTGCTTGTTTAACTAACCTGTTTACATAATTTTTTAGAGTCCTGCCTTCATTCGTATAGCTGAGTCTGGAAGTGCTTGAAAGATATTCAGGAATTATTTCAGCCATCTGTTTGTTCGTTCTCGCTATTCATATCAATTAGAATATTGGAGGATTAGTGTTGGTTTTAATTGTTTTATAACACTAATTATATTCCAGTGATGGCTTTCCTTTTTTGGATCCATTTTCTTCGCAGAATTCTGCCCATTTTTCTCTCTCTCTTGTTTGAATATCCAAATTTCTTGTTCTATTTTGTGACTAATTTCAATGAGTTCCTTTATGATTTCTTCTGTTCTGTGTAAGAAGTCCATTGATATTGTCTCTCTCTGCAATCATTGCCTCGATGTTGTTGTCCTTTCAGTAAGGTATTCACAGGTCTTTACGTCTACCTCTAGGTATCGATACTTTTGCAGCTTTGGATATGTTTGAAGAGAATTTTTCCAATTTTTTGTCAATCGTTCTGTGATTTAATTCTTCGTTGCACAGTTCTTCAAGCTTTTCTGTGAATTTTTTCCGGTGTTCTTTTATTCTGTTGGAATTTCTTAATTTTGAATTTTAGGGTTGTTAAAATTGGTCTGTGGTCACTGATTGCACTTTTCAGAATTTTCCATTGTGTTGTGGGTGCGATGTTGTAATTTATCACTGTGATGACTATTGCGGATTCTGTGCCTGTGGACTTGGATAGATAGGTGTTCTTTTCGTTATTTAAGTTTATGTTAGCATGTCCTCAACCTGCTGACCTTTGTTATCCTGGACAGGTGATCCCCAAGTTGGTCTTTCGGCGTTAAAATCACCAAGTATGATTGCGATATCCGAAGACGCTTCACTTAATGTCTCTATCAGGCCTGTACTGATGCTAGTATTATCGTGGTGATAAACATTTATGATTGGAATTGTTTTATCTGTAAGATAGATTTTTATTGCCTGAGCTTCTGTCGTGCTTTCTCTAGGCTTACTCTGATTATAGGCGATTTCCTTAAATTTGATTTCTAGAGTTTTAATCAAAACGGCAAGTCCTCCTCCGAATTTTCCCGGTCTGTCCTTTCGTAGTGTTGTATAGTCTTTGATATTGAATCTCAGATTCTGATTCAATTTTGTCTCCTGAGGACAAGTAATATGTACATTGTTGTCACAGAGAAGACAAGTCAGCTCTTTATTTTCCTCTGGGTACCATTTATATTGAGTTGTAGTAGATTGAATTGTGTCCTCGTAGTAGATTTCTCATCATGAGCTCGAGCTGCAGCTCCTGACGCGGCGGTTACCCCGGACGCGGTAGCATTACTGGAGATATCAGTTTTGCTCTTCATTTGAAAATGGGTGCCGTTGCAACGTTAGTCATCTTGGAAACGAACCAGAATTTGGTCAAATATTCCAAGGGTCCAGGGGGGACCGCAAGGAGGTTTGGTCGGACTTTTCCCCTTCCCCCTGGAATGCCGTCACTACAGGATAAAGCACTCTTTGTGAATTTTTCAAATTGTGATTCAGAATCTGTCACTGAAGCTTTACGAGCGTTTCGTTCCTTTAAGGATATTCGAAGTGGTAAAGGACCAATGAGTTGCTACTCTCTAAAGCGATTAATTAAAAGCTTTGAAGAAACTGGATCTCTGGAAGCAAAACCTCGGAGTGGAAGACCATCGACATGCAAGTCATTGGCTGTTACGGTTTTGCAGAAGGCTGAAGCTATTGAAACGTTATCCACGTATGGAGAAGTAAGTGCTAGACAAGTTTCTCGACAAACGGGGATTTCGTATGGAACAGTTTGGAGAGAACACACATTTAGAATTTTTCTATAAAAATACCCAAACAAAATTCAAAGTTTTCACGAGTTGAAAGTCAGCGATTTTGATAAGCGTCAATAATTCGATGCATGGGTTTTGCGGCAAATTGATATTGATGAAAACTGCCTGTCAAATGTTCTAAGAACAGATGATTCTCACTTTTATCTAAAGGGAGAATTTAAGATTCAAATCTGCCTCATTTTGGCAACAGAAAACCCTAGGATTTTTAGAGAAATACCACTTCATCAGCCCAGATTGTAACTGGTGAACGTTATGTTCAACTTTTGAGAGAAAAGGTTATTCCCATATTGCAGGACAGACAAGCACTAAGCGAAATAACATTCATGCAAGATGGAGGACCTCCTCATATCTCCCGCGGTGCCAAAAACAATTGCTGAAGGATACGTTCGGTGAAATTCGTTGATAAGTCGCCACTTTATATACCAGTGGCCTCCAATATCACCAGACGCCTTACAATTTCGGTTATGGGGGTACATTAAGTCGCGTTTTTATCGATGCCGGCCTACCACATTGGCCATGTTGAAGGCTTCTATCAGATGGCACGTTTTATAAATTTCAACTATTTAATTGTGACCATTCTGTCATCTATCGTCTGCAGGCGGTGTTTGATAATGAAGGGCGCCACATTGAGCAAGGATTGTGACCTAATACAAGAGAGAAGGCAGTTACCTCATGTGTTATATTTTGCAGCTCTTTGTTTTGGGTTATGGGAATAATAAATGCTGTCCTCACATCTTGGTTCTTTTTTTTCTCTGAACAGTAATTTTTTTGTTTGTCATTTGCCCACATCCTATATTATGTCGTGCAGGCCAAAGTGTTATAACTTCTCTAATAACACTGGTATACCTAATTTTACCCCTTATGTTTATTGCTTTTCGCTCATTAGAAGAAATAGCATAAGGAATATTCTCTGTATCCCCCCCCCCCCCCCAACTTTAGAAATTTTGCGCAAAAAATAATACAAAATGATTTTACTACCACGTTTTTCAACGCAAAAGATCGATTTAAAAATGATTTTTTTAGGGGATACATTTTCAAAATTATGTACAGTATAATAAACAATGATAACATTTGACAAACCCATAGGATATTTGGAATAAAGTACGACAAATATATTTTGTCACTCCCCTCTATATTTCATTTTTGGATCAGGACAAATATCCAGTTAAATAGTCAAGTGTCGCCAATTAGTCAAGAAACTATACATTCCTTATAGCACGAAATCCTATTAGTAGTGCCATCATAATTTTTGGTACTATATTAACATTTCAAAAATCGTGTATTGATATCAGTAGTTATTTATAAACATTCAATCTATTTCACAAAACTCCATCTTAAATATAAATATTTTTTGCTACATGTTTTAATTTGCATATACCTATTTTACATATCTCAGATTGTATTTAAAAATCGGTAACTATTTCTTCTAACTTTTGGCGAAATGGTGTTTTATTAATTTATCATTTGAAATAATTAGGGTTCTTTCCTGGTATTCAAAAAGGAAAAATACCTGTCGTTCAGTTATATTTTTCAACTTATCAAGCAATTTGGCCGCTGAATCTCTGATTCTGGTAGAGCGCCATCTAGCGAATAAAGTTGTAACTAAAATCAATTTCGAATTTTTCATTATTTGCCATAAAAAATCCCATTGCATCCTGAACACAATGGTGTTTACCGCATTGCTCTAGCGCAAATATTCGCGGAGTTATTAATTTTTTAAGTTGTGCGGGACTTTTGGATCACCCTGTATATGCGCAATATTTTATATTGTTAAATATATATTTGGAAAATATAGCTAATAGAAACATACAAATATATATGAAAAAATCAGCAAATATAAAATAAGATTATCCAATTATCATAAAAATTATTAAAGAATGGGATAAAATGAATGGTAAATGAATTTATTCAAGCTGTATATGTAACGTTGGGATTACATATATGCAAAATAGTTGTTGTACTCGATAAAGGTTGACGTTGTGCTGACCGAAATATTGGGAAATACACTTTTCAGTTCAATATAGTATCATCTATAGAAAAATGAATATATTTTATATTCAACTTGGGGAAATAGAATATATATTACGTTAAGTTTATTGTTTAAAACTTATAAAATAGGTATGGGGGGTTTGGAAGGAAGAGAGAGAATTGTGGGAGGTGTCGGGACTAGCTCCCTGGTTCACTAACCCTAAATCTAACTTCGTTTACCCAAGCCACATTATGGTTCAGTTAAAGTTAGAGTTTCAAGTTAGAGTAAACCAGTAAAATTATCCCAAGACCTCCCGAATGTTAGTTCCACAGAGAGAGATATGCAAATACAAATCATTTATATATGTAAATATTTAATTAAAAAGGCATATATTGGATCAAATATCATATCATTAATAAAGGTAAAATAAATGATATTTTGATCCAATATATGCCTTTTTAAATAAATATTTATTTATGGATTGCTTTATTTTCAACATGTAAATAAGTGTGAGGCACTTAGTACTCAGGATCGCTGACAAGAGACCGGTGCTGAGGTTCAGAATCCATACTGCCTTGGTGCTCCTTGGGATCGTAGATGGTCATTCTGAAGCAGGTGTTGGGATGTACGCAGCGGTCGTTGTAAACACGCCGGAGGGGCCGACGGCAGTAACAGCCCGACACACACATGGGAGGACAGGATCCCCGGGGGTTCCTTATCAGGAAACAGCTCTCAAGACATCGGTTCCCGCATCTGTGGTAGACTTGGTTCCGTGGACATCGCCGTAGGGCGTCCGCTGCATACACATAGATCTACTTCATTGCGTGGACTGTCGGGATAAGTAAGAAGACACCTCGGGATAAGGGAGAAGACACGTTACCTCGGGATAAGTAAGAAGACACCTCGGGATAAGTAAGAAGACACGTTACCTCGGGATAAGTAAGAAGACACCTCGGGATAAGTAAGAAGACACGTTACCTCGGGATAAGTAAGAATACACCTCGGGATAAGTAAGAAGACACGTTACCTCGGGATAAGTAAGAAGACACCTCGGGATAAGTAAGAAGACACCTCGGGATAAGTAAGAAGACACGTTACCTCGGGATAAGTAAGAAGACACCTCGGGATAAGTAAGAATACACCTCGGGATAAGTAAGAAGACACCTCGGGATAAGTAAGAATACACCTCGGGATAAGTAAGAATACACCTCGGGATAAGTAAGAAGACACGTTACCTCGGGATAAGTAAGAAGACACCTCGGGATAAGTAAGAAGACACCTCGGGATAAGGGAGAAGACACGTTACCTCGGGATAAGTAAGAAGACACCTCGGGATAAGTAAGAAGACACCTCGGGATAAGGGAGAAGACACGTTACCTCGGGATAAGTAAGAAGGCACCTCGGGATAAGTAAGAAGACACCTCGGGATAAGTAAGAATACACCTCGGGATAAGTAAGAATACACCTCGGGATAAGTAAGAAGACACGTTACCTCGGGATAAGTAAGAATACACCTCGGGATAAGTAAGAATACACCTCGGGATAAGTAAGAAGACACGTTACCTCGGGATAAGTAAGAAGGCACCTCGGGATAAGTAAGAATACACCTCGGGATAAGTAAGAAGGCACCTCGGGATAAGTAAGAAGGCACCTCGGGATAAGTAAGAAGACACGTTACCTCGGGATAAGTAAGAAGGCACCTCGGGATAAGTAAGAATACACCTCGGGATAAGTAAGAAGACACCTCGGGATAAGTAAGAATACACCTCGGGATAAGTAAGAAGACACGTTACCTCGGGATAAGTAAGAAGGCACCTCGGGATAAGTAAGAATACACCTCGGGATAAGTAAGAAGGCACCTCGGGATAAGTAAGAAGGCACCTCGGGATAAGTAAGAATACACCTCGGGATAAGTAAGAAGGCACCTCGGGATAAGTAAGAAGACACGTTACCTCGGGATAAGTAAGAAGGCACCTCGGGATAAGTAAGAATACACCTCGGGATAAGTAAGAAGACACCTCGGGATAAGTAAGAATACACCTCGGGATAAGTAAGAATACACCTCGGGATAAGTAAGAAGACACGTTACCTCGGGATAAGTAAGAATACACCTCGGGATAAGTAAGAATACACCTCGGGATAAGTAAGAAGACACGTTACCTCGGGATAAGTAAGAAGGCACCTCGGGATAAGTAAGAATACACCTCGGGATAAGTAAGAAGGCACCTCGGGATAAGTAAGAAGGCACCTCGGGATAAGTAAGAATACACCTCGGGATAAGTAAGAAGGCACCTCGGGATAAGTAAGAAGGCACCTCGGGATAAGTAAGAAGACAAGACCAGCTAAATCACGGCCTAATGCAGTAATTTCGAGCAGAAATTCCGGAAAAATGAACAAGGAAAGAATTATTGTTCAACTGATACCTTTCTCTTGCCCATACAATACTCTAAAATAGACCATTTAGGAAAAAAACAAAATTTCACTTCGCATCATAGCAAAAGACCAGGCAAATATCAGAGTTGTTGGGATTAATTTAGTGAAATTCTTTCTCTTGTTATGTAACAATATGTCACAAAGTTTTACTATTGCAAATCATATTTAATGAAGGATAAATTATATATATTATATATTTATAATTATATGTAATTCTACTGTCCTCAAAGCTTATTATCCATAGTTCATCTAAAATACCCATTCCAAGAGTCTAGCATCAGTATCACTATAAAAGGAAGTTCCAAAAATGCAATATAACAGCGGTATGGTAGATTAAACTGGCGAAACCGTTGGGAGGGTTCACCACTGATGAGCCAGGCCTTCCCATTAAATTTTCCATTGCAGTAAGGACAGTAGAAATTGTTTTATTTTTAAAAGAATCATACGTGTCTAAAATAGTTTCGCATTTTGATAACAGATGGCGCGCTAATGCATCATAATAAGAAATATATAAAAAATCCATGAAGGTTATTTTCGTAAAATCAAAAATGACCTTACATAGCTCAACTTTCAATCAGAGACTATCTACTGAAGAGTCCAGGAAATTCCTTTTTTTTTTTCAAATTCGGAATTTCATGGGATACTTTTCTAATGCTATTATTATTTTGAAAAAATAAGTAACCGATAAAAAAAAAAGTAATAGTAAAAAATTAACATGTTTTAATGTTTTATATAATTGCTTAGATTTGCATAAGCTGCATATCGGCTAGGGGGCGCTAGGTACCGTACCACAGGAAGACGCCACAAGCAGCAGGAGGACCGCACAGCAGAACAAGTAATTCATGGCAGCCGAACACCCAACACTTAGTCGTCTGCCGTTTTATATTCCCGCGCCAACAGGAAAATAGCGTGTTTACTTCCGAGGACGTCAACACCCGGCTGTTTATGCAACTTGGAGGTGGCAGTGTAATATGTAAATAAATCATTTTGTTTTGTTGCTTATATTTATATAACTATTTTATCTAGAATTCAATTCTCTCCCTTGATAAAGATGGCTTCAGAAGGTGGTTAAAAAAGATCGGTACAACGATTGGTATAAAAAAATAGTACAAAAGTACGAACGATAAATAAAGTAAGAATGATAAAAAAGAGAGAAAAGAATCTCCTGATGGCTTGCGCCATCTGTCGGAATAATAAAAAAAACTAATCATTTATCTTTAATTTTATTCCACATTTGGTCAAATACCATTTCTTGATTGATCAAGAAAACGTTTAGCTTTTCTCGATTACTCAAGAAATTGTATTCGGCAAATTCAGGAAAAAAAACAAACTATTAGTTGATATTTATTCTGAAAGATGGCGCAAGCCATCAGAAACTTTTAATTATACGTTATCAGAAGATTGCTTATTCTTAAAAAAATTAAAAGTTTTGTTTTTGACGTGGTAATTAATTCAACAACAACAAAAAGCTTTATTAAGACAATTCAGTCTTACACGGATTCTCCAAGCACAGAAATGTAGGGTACATACAAGAATAACAGTAGTAACAACAACAAAAGTACCTGTTATGACCCTTTGGTCTTATACAACTTCTCCAAGTAGAAGAGGGTATATACAATAGTTACAATATAATTAATTTATTTTATTTATTTTTATTTAACGATTGCAGAGTACACGCCATATCCACAAATCGGATATTTGCGTGTGAAATATATACATTTGAATGAAAAAAGAAAAAGTAGTTTAAAGGGATATATACATATTTACATATCAGTATGCAAATTGATTACATTAGTAGTCACTTATTTAGTTAAGTACATTCTGCAGAATTTGTTGAATCTTTGGTGTATGTCCTTAGTGTAGACAAGATGTTGCATATTTGTTATGGGAAGTTGATATAGTTTATACCATCATCAAGAAATACAGTCATTTCTGATACAGGAGTTGGTTAGCAAATATCAACATTTCACCTGTCTAATTTAGTATAGAATTACAAATGGAAAATGCAAAGTAAAAAGAGAAATAAGTTGTAAATTATTTATTAAATAGCTTTTAAATGATTTCTTCTTCATAGTTTACACTCATGGACAAAACTTAAAGTGGAATGTCATTGATATCGCCGGTCGTCTGTTCTTTTAAAGGAGACAGAGGTTGTTCACACTATGTTATCTCGTGTGTCTTCAATAAAGGTCACTGTAATATCTTTCAGAGTTATTGTCCCGATATACATGCTGAAAGGTACAACTTCCTTAAGTTTTGTCCATGAGTGTATATACACTTGGTTATCTCGTGTGTCTTCAATAAAAGTCACTGTAATATCTTTCAGAGTTATTGTCCCGATATACATGCTGAAAGGTACAACTTCCTTAAGTTTTGTCCATGAGTGTATATACACTTGGTTATCTCGTGTGTCTTCAATAAAGGTCACTGTAATATCTTTCAGAGTTATTGTCCCGATATACATGCTGAAAGGTACAACTTACTTAAGTTTTGTCCATGAGTGTATATACACTTGGTTATCTCGTGTGTCTTCAATAAAGGTCACTGTAATATCTTTCAGAGTTATTGTCCCGATATACATGCTAAAAGGTACAACTTCCTTAAGTTTTGTCCATGAGTGTATATACACTTGGTTATCTCGTGTGTCTTCAATAAAGGTCACTGTAATATATTTCAGAGTTATTGTCCTGTTATACATGCTAAAAGGTACAACTTCCTTAATTTTTGTCCATGAGTGTATATACACTTGGTTATCTCGTGTGTCTTCAATAAAGGTCACTGTAATATCTTTCAGAGTTATTGTCCCGATATACATGCTAAAAGGTACAACTTCCTTAAGTTTTGTCCATGAGTGAATATACACTTGGTTATCTCGTGTGTCTTCAATAAAGGTCACTGTAATATCTTTCAGAGTTATTGTCCCGATATACATACTAAAAGGTACAACTTCCTTAAGTTTTGTCTCCATGAGTAAATATACACTTGGTTATCTCGTATGTCTTCAATAAAGGTCACTGTAATATCTTTCAGAGTTATTGTCCCGATATACATACTAAAAGGTACAACTTCCTTAAGTTTTGTCTCCATGAGTGTATGAAATCACAAACTTATAAAACAGCTAGGTGAAGTTGAAATTTTCCAGTTAAAATATATTAAGTGGTGTATCAGGTGCAAAAAAATTTAAGTTTAGATGTAAACGCAAGGATGATACTTCATATAGTAAGTTTATAACATTGCCACGTGGAAAATTAGGGAAGACAAAAACTTCAGGAGGGAGACAACAATTTATTTCAGGGAAGGACAAACTATGAAAGGTAAACAAAAGATAAGCCACGAGGTAAATTTACAGAGTAGCAAAATATAAACATAAAAATGACCACTCTGTTAATAAAATTAATAAATACTTTGTTACTATATATTATACACAAGTACCGTTTTTCAGAATTTTAAAAATTACGTTTTTCTCGTTGAGGAATTCTTTTAAAACATAAAAGATTTTAATTTTATTAATATGTGTCAATATACACCATATTTCCATATGTACCATAATTAAAATAGTGGAACAGCCCCAAATATAGATACAATTCAGCACCCCAGCTTGGCCATTATGTAAATACATAACAAAGAAATAAAGTTTTATTGAGAGTCCGCCACACCATAGACAGGACGAGGTTCCGAGGAGTCGAATTTCGTCAAAGATTATTTATTTTCTCCCAGGAAACTTCCAGTAAGTTTTACGACCGCCACCAGACACCGACAAACAGGCGGACAACAACAGATTATCTCTCATGTAGATCACATCCTCCTGGAACTTGTCCGTGTCTTCAGCACTGGCTTCTCTCTGAGGTGACATCCAATCTACCTCGTTCTTTATGTTACCCATTGATGCCTGAAACCTCTTGGCCCCATGACTGCAAGTGCTTGTGCTATGACATATATATATACAATCATAGACGACACTAAAGGAAGTTTTAGCATGTATATCGGGACAATGAAGTCTCGAGATATCATTTAACCAGCACGTATCATCCACCACGCACATATATTTTCAATTTTTTGTTTTTCAAACAGAAATAATGTAATATATTTTCTCTCAATATATAATAAGTATTTAAAATATGTATCTATTAAGTTGTTAACGTGATAATCCTGTTGAAGGACTGACAAGTCCGAAAGCTTGAAAATAAAAAGTTGCACAAGATACTTAACCCTGGAAGCTTCATTTATTTTATAATATCGAGACAATAACTCTGAAAGATATTACAGTGACCTTTATTGAAGACACACGAGATAACCAAGTGTATATACACTCATGGACAAAACTTAAGGAAGTTGTACCTTTCAGCATGTATATCGGGACAATAACTCTGAAAGATATTACAGTGACTGTTTTAATGTCCATCTATACAGAGAGCAAAACAACAACTGACTCACCCGTGCAGCCAAGGTCGCGCTCCGCTGCGTCACGTGGGAAAACATAGGTACATGTTTTCTTACATGTTCTCAGCACATCCCCCTTTTTAAGACTTGAAATATATATATACATTACAAACTTTAAATGCATAATATAATTAATAATGAAGGCGATCCACAGGTTTTACAATTCGTCCACTCCGGGTTCTTATCTGGCCGTCTTCTGAGTCGTTAGAGGGATAATCCACAACTGGGGTCCTTTCATTTTCAACCAGTTCCTCCCCCGAAAAGGTCGGCGTCGATGGGTCGGCTGGATATTGCACTGTAACTCCTTTTCGTAGATGGAACCTGTTTCGACGTAAAGTCCCAACTGGAGTATCAACCATATATGACCTTGGTGTCGATGCCTTCTGCTTTACAATCCCCCAGGTTCGCATATCTGTAATCCAAACCGTGTCACCTTCGGATAGCTCCTCCATGTCCGTAGCTCCGCAGCGTCGATCATATCTGGATTTCATATCCTTTCTCCGTCTCCCCTCCTTTCTTTTCAGGGTCTGAGAGTCCACCAACTTTGGATTAAGATTCTCTGGTGCAATTGGCAAGGTCGTTCGGAGTTTACGTCCCATGAGAAGCTCAGCAGGGCTGTAACCGTTCTCCAAAGGGGTCGATCGATACTCCAGGAGTCCAAGCGATGGGTCTTGATTTTTCTTGAGGATCAACTTAGCAATTTTCACACCTGCTTCTGCCATCCCATTGCTCTGCGGGAATCGAGGACTTGAAGTGACATGTGTGAATCCGTACTGCCTTGCGAAATTTGCAAATTCACGAGCAGTTCCAAATTGCGTCCCATTATCGCTTACAACAGTTTCTGGTATTCCATGTCGGGCAAATATGGATTTGCAAGTACGCACCACCACACTGGCTGTGAGCCGATCCAGCTGAACCACTTCAGGAAATCGAGAATAATAGTCAATGACGACTAGATACCACTTATTCTCGAACTTGAACAAATCCATTCCAATCTTTTGCCACGGTCGTGTAGGAAAGTTGGTTGGTATCAAAGGTTCATGTTTTGAGACGGCTTCCTGGATACAAACACTGCACTTTCTGACCGTTTCCGCGATCTCCTCCGAAATTCCAGGCCACCATACCGTCTCACGTGCGCGAAGTCTTGTTTTTGTAATCCCGAAGTGCCCAGCGTGCAACTTATCTAGGATCTCCAGTTTCATACTTGCTGGAATAACAAGACGACAGCTACGCATCAGTAGTCCATTTTGAACGCCGAGTTCATCCTTGACATACCAATAAGAGAGCAGAGCCGGTGACATCTTCTTCTTATCTGGCCAGCCTTGCTCAAGGTAGTTGACTACTGATTTCAGGGTCGTATCCTCTTGTTGAGCTTCAAAAATCTTCGTCAACATCTCGTCTTTGTCGGTTATACTCGAGAGAACTGCATTTATATGCGCTGAGGTTTGCCGTTCGTTTTCACCTCCCTCGGTTGTAAGAAGTGGTTGTCTAGATAATGCATCGGCGTCGAGCAGCTCCTTTCCAGGGATATGCACTATTTCGAATCCAAACCTCATCATACGCATTCGGAAACGTTGCAGTCTTGGGGTCAGCGAACTCAATTCTTTCGTCGAAAATAGAGGAATGAGAGGCTTATGGTCGGTCTCAATTCGGAAACGCTTTCCAAGCAGGAAATCTTGAAAACGTTCGCAAGCCCATGTAATTGCGAGAGCCTCTTTCTCGATCTGAGCATATCGTTTTTCGGTAGGTGTCATAGTTCTAGAAGAATAAGCAACAGGTCGCCAGATTCCATTCTTACCTTCTTGCTTCAGTACCGCTCCCAAGCCATATGAAGATGCGTCGGATGACACCATAGTTGGTTTCCTGACGTCGTATGCTGCCAAGATGGGTTGAGTCGTGAGCAATTCTTTCAACTTTCGGAATGCTCGCTCCTGGCTGCAATCCCAAACGAAGTCTTGACCTTTCACCAACAACTGGTTCAGTGGTGCCACGATTTCAGATAAATTTTCCACAAAGCGTCCCAGATGGTTCACCATGCCAAGAAATCTTCTTACGCCATGAACATCGGTCGGAGCAGGCATCTTCGCCACTGCTTCGATTTTCGCTGGATCTGGTCGAATACCGTCTTCATCCAGTATGTGCCCAAGAAAATTAATTCTTGGCACGCCGAAGACACACTTGGCCTTGTTTAGTGTAACTTTCGCCTCTTTCAGTTTTCGGAGCACTAAACGAAGAATTCGATCGTGAGTCTTGGAGTCGGAGGCAAATATCAGGATATCGTCCAGGTAACACATTACACCGTCCATGCCTTGCAAGATTATTGACATAACTCTCTGAAAATACTCTGGGGCGAGTGAGATTCCAAATGGCATTCTGCAGTATTTATATCTCCCAAAAGGAGTGATGAAGGTCGTTAAATGCTGGCAGTCCGGGCTCAACGGAATCTGGTGAAAGCCATTGTTCGCGTCCAGTTTCGAAAAGAATCTTGCTTCCCCCAGTTGCCCCAGCATGTGCTCCACCACTGGCATGGGATGCACTTCGCGCTGTACATGTTCGTTCAGCCTTGAGAGATCCACACAGAGTCGTATGTCGTCATTCGGTTTACCAGCAATCACAGTCGGTGCACACCATTCAGTCGCAACGTTAACTTGTGCTATGATTCCCGCCTTCTCGAGCTCTTCCAATCTTGTTTTGAGCTTCTCCATCAAAGGTATTGGTACCCGTCGAGGAGTATGCACAGCATATGGTTTTGCTCCAGGTTTCAATTTGATTTCGTAAGGGTTTCCGATCTGTCCCAGTCCTTCAAATACTTCAGGGAATTCCTTGATCGGGTTAATTCTCGTCGCAACCACTTCAATCCGCCTCGCCAGGTTCAAGAGCTCACATGCCCGGCGACTCAGAAGAGGTTCACTCAAACGACGAATGACATAAATCTTCTCCTTGATTTCATAATTGCCATTTCGCAGCGTTGATATAAACATTCCCACAGTCTGAAGTTCGGAGAATTCAGCAGCTCTAATGTTGATATCACTTTTCACTAGTCGTTGCTGTCCCATTATCTTCTTGAAGAGACACAGAGGAACACATGTAACATCCGCCTGGGAGTCGAGCTTGAACTTCACCTTTTTCCCGTTCACTTGGATTTCTGCTGTCCATCGCCTCCTGCACTCGTCTTCATCATTATCGAGATTAGATGAATCCTCCACAGCTGAGACCTCCAGGAGAAAATCAATTTCTTCATCAAGTTCAGAAACAGCTTTGACTTCCGCAGTCTTCGCCTGCTTATCTGGGCAGCAATTTGCAAAATGGCCAGTTTTTGAACATAGGTTACATCTTTGTCCTTCAGCACGGCAAGCCTGTCCTTCCCTGTGGGTGAAACCTCCGCATTTTGGACATCGGGATCTTGTTTTGGCTGACTTCTCCTTCTTCCTCGAAGGCTGCTGTTGTTGTTTCGGTGATTGTTTCTTTGAGTTGAACTCCACCTGATTGACCTTTTGGCTTGTTGAGGGACGCTGCAGGTCGACTTGCTGCTGTCGAACGGCTTCCTGCTGTCGAACCATTTTCACCGCCTTTTCCAAAGTCAGTTCGCTGTCCAACTGCATTCTTTCAGATAAAGCTTTGTCCCTCACTCCAACCACTATTCGGTCACGGATCAACTGCTCATGAAGACCCTCAAATTCGCAACTATCAGCCAATTTGTACAATGAAGTGATGAATTCGTCCACTGGCTCCCGATCCTCTTGGATTCTTGAATTAAATTTCGCACGTTCGTAGATAATATTCTTTCTGACACAGAAGTGGCTGTCGAACGCCTTGAGGACGGAATCAAATTTCGTTGCCTCTTCCTCCTTTTCGAACTTGAAGGTCCTGAATATATCATCCGCGCGGTCACCCATCAAGTACATGAACAAATCGATCTTGTCCGCCTCCTCTTTCTTCTTCATTCCACTGACCACGAGGTATCGTTCGAATCTCTTCCTCCATTTGGGCCATTCGTTGGGAGTCGAGAAGTCGAAAGTTTCTGGAGGTTGAATCTGAGCCATGTTGAATTATCTTCCAAGGTACACAAAAATCGATATTTTGCAATATACGGGTTCGTATTTTATCCAGTCATCGCTGCCACCATGTTTTAATGTCCATCTATACAGAGAGCAAAACAACAACTGACTCACCCGTGCAGCCAAGGTCGCGCTCCGCTTCGTCACGTGGGAAAACATAGGTACATGTTTTCTTACATGTTCTCAGCACAGTGACCTTTATTGAAGACACACGAGATGACCAAGTGTAAACAACCTCTGTCCTCTTCAAAAAAGTAGATGATCGTCAACATCAAATACTTTGCACTTTTCAAAGTTTTGTTTATGAGTCTATATACATGTTTTTTCTTCTCATTTTATTATTATTTATTTTACCTTTTATATTTTTCCCGTACTTAAAGAGACCAATATGAGTATGGAACTTAATTCTTTCTCCATGAGGGGTTGTGTAAATATATTCTTCATTGTTACCATTAAATGTAATTGACGCTTATTTTTATTTTTTTCCTTTGTGCAGATTCTGTAATGAATCCATGTTTAGTCCTAATAAAAAAATGGCTTTTTGTGTATGTGTAATATAGTAGGTGTTAAAAATTTACCTTTGTATAACACACACAGACACACAAAGCTTTATTAAGACCACCGGTCTTATACAGATTCACCACAGGAAGCAATAATAGATGGACTCCTATACTCCAGGCAGCACAGCACCCAACAACAGCCTCCAGGTCCGACACATGTCCAATGGCCACACCGTGCATAGGTTAGCGAATCACTGAACAGACTAAGTGTGGAATCAGCCGCGTTCTAGTCTTCGCTTTTCTCATCCAAAATTCATTTGTATAATATCATTTTCTGATCACGTGACAGAGAGAACCAATTAGGTGAGACTTCGCGCAAGCAAGGTATAAAAGGCACGACGGGATGGCCGGTAAAAGGATTGTAAGGATTGTTTATGAGGATAGAGTACCTGAGCATAGGAGATAAAGAACTCAAGCTCAGAGGAAAATATATTTTTTTTCCTTTTTGCTTATCCCTAGTACACGTGGTACAGGCCATGATAATCACGGTGGGTAATTAGCGACTGCTTTTACTGTAAGCGCACCACATGTCTACACATGTGAAAAGCAGTTCGACTTTGCACTTACAAATGTGCCAGAGCCCCGTTTGGTTACTTGCACTCGCTGGTGGGGTTGGATTTTTGCAAGAATCGGGGGTCATTGGAGCATTTTTTTTTAAGAAGCCTGGATAGAAACTGAAGAAAGTGAAGAGGCCAAATTTAGCAAGAAGATTGATGATTAGCATAATAGTTCAGGATAATTACTCTGATTGAAATTAGTTTATTTTTATATATCATTTATCATAATGGAATAAATCTCATTATGTTAAATTCATCAAATCTTGTCGCTCATTACCTCCAGAATACCACCTGCCTATCGTTGCTGTAAGTACAATAGCTAGATACAAAAATTATTCATTCATCTATTTTTTCTCTAATTTTCCTTATTTTCCAACAGTAGGATTCGAACCCTGTCAGAAACACCTTTATAAACCTAGCTCAATTCCCAGTTACTAGAATTCTATCCGTTGTTGTTGTTGTCGTGTCCAATGAAGAGCCTCAGATGTCTCCATGCATCTCTATCACAGCAGCAGCAATGTCCACTATCTTGGGGATTCTATCCGTCACAAGTTTATATAAAACTTACTCAATGCACGAAAAACGATGTATATAGTCTCAACTTTTGTACATACATATTCTTTCCTTTTCTTCTTTTTATCTTTTCTGAGCGAGGATTCAATTTCTTCCCTCGCTTCTCATTTTTTTAGATCCATTTCTAACAGGAGAATCGTCTGTATAAGACAGAATGTCTTAATAAAGGCTTGGTGTGTGTGATATAAAACTTACACCCAACCATGTAACATATATAACATTGGGACTCTGGGACCGAAATTCTTTTTGTACAAGTGGTTACAGCCTACTCCACGTTGACGAGCGCCAAAAGCGCGAAACGCTTTCGTGGATGGCTTTTTCTTGATTTATCAAGAAATTGGGTTGGCCAAATATCAGGGAACAGGCTAAATCAATGTTTAGTTGATTTCTGTTCCACCAGATGCGCTCTGCCTTCTGTAAAGCACATGTGCTCCTGGTCAGGATATGTCTTTTTTATTTTAATATACAACCTTGTGTCATAAACCTTTGCCGGTCCCAAGCCTGGATAGAAATGGGAGAACAGTAACAAGCTTGCTAAAAAACCTGGGCTCAGCTGATAGTACCCTTTAAGGACTCCAGGATGTACTCCATGTTAGGAGTGGCTGTACATGGTGTCTGTTCCTCATGTCAGACATTTCATATTGGAGCTAAGTCTTGCCTGCCATGGAGTAGTGCTCCCAGTCTTAATGACAAAGGTAGACGCATTCTACTTCACACACTTATGAAATATGATTAAGCAGAGATAAGAAAGAAGAAGAAAACCTTTGTAGATAGTTTGGGTAAAACGTGGTAACATGTAGAATTTGTATAAAACGAATTATGCAGGTGGGACACATTGTTGTTGTGTACTGAAGTTTATTTGTGTTTTAGGTACAACAAATGTTATAAAATTACATATTTTTTAAATGTAAGAAATATAATGGAAGAAAAGGTACTAAGGACAAAGTTCCAAGACTTCAATGGAATCTTTGTCAGAAGCACGTCAGATCCATGTCAGTACCTATAATATTTGCAAGCTGTGGGTCACAGCTCTCATAGGGAAGGAGCTATGTAGTAAAGTATTTATTAACACAAATCAATAACGCGCCATCTATACATATAAAATGAAAGGATTTAAAAGCGCGAATGTTTCTTTTATACATAATACAAACTTCTACTGTCCTTATTGCGATGAAAATATATATTGGGAGGGCTTGGCTCATCAGTGGTGAACCCTCCCAGCGGTTTCGCCAATTTAATCCACCAGACCGCTTCTCAGAGCTATAATACTGTATTGGACGATTCTGCTTTTATACGCAGCACTGAAGGGTGGAATCTCAGAAATGGGTTTCAAGAAAACTATGGACATAAGCTTATAGGACAGTAGAATTACATTCAAATATTTGCATCGAACAATGCTCTTCAGCAAACTATAAAGACAAGGTCAGTTAGGCATAAATTAACACAAAGCAATAACGCGCCATCTATACATATAAAATGAAAGGATTTATTATTTTATTAACAAATTATCAAATTTTATAATAAATACTTTGCTACAATTCTCTAATGTTGACAGCTTCAGTGTAGGTTCCCATCGTAGGAGAGAGTTTGATGGTAACAGAAGCGCGGAGGTACACACTGTCCCTCTGTGTTACGACGCAGGAGTTGACTACAGAAACATCCCCGCAGGCAGTTTTTGGGACACCCCACGTTGTGGACCAAAGTTTCGCAGCTCTCAATACATCTGTTGCCACAAGTCAAGAAGACATTGTGGGGAGGACACATCTGGGTGACCCCTGAAGTTCCTGGACAACAAACTCAGTCTAAATCACCTGACTATCCCGCGTGTAAGTCCTCAAGTTAGTTTGATCTCTGTCGTTAGTATTGTCGTTTGTAGCTGTCGTTTTTTGTAATACATCAACTATCTTCACAGCATCTCAACCGTCATGTAGAAATAAGGAAAGACAAACTTCAGGATGACAATTTTCTTAATGCAATATATATATCTATATTAATAAAATGGAAATTTCATAAGTGTTGTTCGCTAAAAACTTTCGTTACAATGCATCAATTTCAACCAAATTTTCAACATTTATGTAAAACGAGATGGAGCAGGTTTTGCTTAACATCAAAATATATTTCCTAACATTAACATGCGTAACTTCGGTGTTATCGATTAAATACAAAAAAAAATCAACAGAGTTAATTTTATTTATATATAAATACAAAAAAAAAATTCAACAGAGTTAATTTTTTTACATACTAGCTAATAATCTCAATCTAAAAAAATATTCAAAACAAGCAATTTTAAGATAACACCATATGTAAAACAGTCGGCCAAGAAAACAACAACGATATTACATCTTTCTCACATATTCACACACAATCTTGATTAATAATTAAAACTAATCTTTAACATTGTTTATTATACTTCATAATATATAATATTCGTTAGGCAAACTTTCACTCGGATAAAACCCGGGCAAAGCCGGGTACACACATATATATATATTCCTTTAATATTTAAGATATTTTACATATTGTTAAGAAGAGTTTGAAAGTACATTTTATTTTATCCATTATTGTAAATTTGCCTAACCTAATTTGCATTTATGCTTTTAATTTTCTTTGTTCGCCTGTTTTACATGTTTCTTATTTTTTCACCATTATAAATTCCATCTTAACAATCATTAGATTAGATTTTTTCCTCGACTTGTCCAGTGGACGGTTGTACAATAAACATAATAAACAGTTATTTCCCGCTGTCTCCATGTTTCCTCGCGGCACCCCAGAACACCATCGCAACACTGGTGGAGATGCTGATCCTACCATCAAAAATGAAGCTACCTTAAGAAGAAGCCGTCGTCTACGAGGACAACCTCCAATGAGATCCTTCAGTGCCTCTCCAACAAGACGCGCCATTGTGAATCAAGATGACGCTACACCTTGCAACAACATTTTCTTCTGCCAGCCACCTCCTCCAAGTCTGGAAGTATTTGGCGGATACTCAGACGAAGATCCTTCAGAATGGCTGGAAGAAATCGAGTTGTTAGCAAGACAACAACGATGGCCAGACGATGTCATGCTGGCATATGCCCGGAGCTACATGGACGGACCTGCGAAGAAATGGGCAAAACTCAACAGCCCTCACATTTTTTCGGCCTGGAGTGTATTCAAAAAGGCACTCCTGAGAGATTTCAGGAGGGCAGATACTGCCAAATTTAAATTAATAATGGACCTGCAAAACAGAATCCAGCAGCCCAATGAGTCAACTCTGCGTTACGCCGAGGATGTCCTCAACCTCTGTAACAAGGTCAACCCCAAAATGACAACGGACGATAAATTATACTACATGAAGACTGGTCTAAACAAATACCTGTCACTCATTATGATGATAACACCTTGCAGCACGGTCAAAGACTTTTTGGAACTAGCGAGGCGAATAGATCAACATCTAGTGGATTTTGAGCAGCGAAGAAGCTTCAGGCAAAATAACCGCCCGACCAGACCATTCCCTCCTAGGAGAAACTACAACAACCAAACAGACCATAGTCGTGGTTTCGACATACCTCGATTCCAAAAAGGATCGTTCGCAAATGATAGAAGACCAATCGCAAGTGACAGTAGACCAACCTTCGCCCCAGGTAGATTCGAGAGGGCTAGACCTAATGACACAGGGATGGAACCGGTTGGAAACAATTATAGGAGCTCAGCACCAACCCCAACCAACAGAACCCCCGAGCAGTATCCCAGGAGGCAGACGTACACGACGCCCCCAAGTAACAGGCGTTATCAAAGGCCATTATACCAGGATCGAAGAATATGCTGGAACTGCTCCGAACAGGGACACATATCGAGGTATTGCCCTCGTAACACTGAACGACCGACTTACAATATCAGACCAATACAGCGGCAATTTTCAAGGTCCATGGAGAGAGACGAAACCAACTCTGTAAATGAGGACTATTTAAAAAATTGTAGAGGAATCGATGATTCGAGGCAACAGGAACCGGACTTTGATGTGAATAGCGAAGACGATTTTCCTACTTTGGGAGAAGCGTCAAAAAACTAACCCGACTGAATGGATCTCGGGCTTCTGGTGGTCGAATAAACTTGGTGATGAATCTTCAAAGAAATAAAACGACTCAGATAGAAATCAATGATTATACGGTTGAGGCATTAATCGACACCGGAGCGGTGGTTAGCTGTATTGACGAGGAACTCTCATATAAACTAAAATTAAAAGTTGTCAAAGATAATAATCTGAATTTGAAAGCTGCAGGTGATCAGAAACTTAATGCGAAAGGAAGGTCGATGGTATCATTCAATATGGATCAGGAAAAATATACAATTCAGATGATAGTGTTAGAAAAATGTAACCCCAAAATAATTCTGGGAGACGATTTCTTAAGCCATTACAAAGCCTTAATAAACTGCCGAAACAATACTTTATGGATTGAATCCCCAAATAATATGGACCAAGATGATACAAGTTTAACATATGCTAGGGCGGTTGAAGATAGAATAATTCCTGAATTTAGCCTATGTCTGGTTAAGGGCTATTGCGAACCAATTACTGATGACAAAGAAATATTGATAGAGAATCTCTCATCGCTAACATCGAAATATGGCCTGATAACAACAAGATCTTTGCTGAAAAATACAAGGTTCCCTGATATTTGGCTTTTGAACCCTTCTTCAAAACCTATAAAAATTCATCGGCACATGAAAATAGGGATAATATCGGAAGTAGACAGGATGTACAAGACAGACCATCGAGCAGTTTCCTCCATTGATCTTAATTTTGACATAAATCCCGATTTATCTTCCGAGGAACGTAATCAGGTTTTGATGCTACTCTACGAATACAAAGAAATGTTCGCCGCACCAGATGATTACAAAGGGAGAACCACCTTGTCAGACATAAAATCAAAACAAACAGCGATATTCCCATAAGAAAGAACCCCTACAGAGTGTCTTTGAGAGAACGCGAAATAATTAATAATCAAATAGATAAGATGTTGAAAAAAGGTATAATTTCTCATTCATCGAGTCCATGGGCATCTCCTGTAATTCTCGTTAAGAAGAAAGACGGAACATTTAGATTCTGTGTGGACTACAGAAATTTAAACTCTATCACTGTTAAAGATCAATATCCGCTTCCTCGTATAGACGACTGCTTCGACTCTCTCCATGGATCTAGATACTTCACATCACTGGACCTGTGTTCAGGATACTGGCAGGTGGAAGTTGAAGAACAAGATCGGGAGAAAACTGCTTTTGTGACACCTGACGGACTTTACCACTTCAACGTCTTACCTTTTGGTTTATGCAACGGCCCAGCAACTTTTGAAAGACTAATGGATAATATATTGAGGACCCATAAATGGAAAATCTGCTTGTGCTACCTTGACGATGTGATAGTTTTCTCTGAAGATCTACCATCGCATTTGACAAGATTGAAGACCATTTTGGGATGCTTAAGAAAAGCAGGATTGACACTCAATCTTTCAAAATGCAGATTCGCTTATGAAGAGCTCCTTTTATTGGGGCACGTTGTGTCAAAAGAAGGAATTACACCCGATCCAGAAAAAATTGCGAGCATAAAGGATTTCCCAGCCCTCAAAACAATTAAAAATGTCAGAGCTTTTCTCGGACTATGTTCTTATTATAGAAGGTTCATTAAAGAATTCTCAAAAATAGCATATCCATTACAAATTCTAACTCGTAAAAACCAGCCGTTTGTATGGGGAAAAGAACAAGAATCATCTTTTCTAACTTTAAAAGAAAAGCTGAGTTCACCGGAGGTCCTAACTCATTATGATCCAAATAAACCCATAGGCCTCCACACCGACGCAAGCGATCAAGGACTTGGGGCAGTGCTCATTCATGTTGAAGATAATGGTAGAGAGCGTCCAATTTCATATGCCAGCAGAACATTGCAGAAGGCTGAGACCAACTATTCAACTACGGAAAAGGAATGCTTGGCTATTATATGGGCAATTGGGAAATTCAGGCCTTATCTTTACGGCCGTAAATTCATCGTTTATACCGATCACCATAGTCTCTGCTGGATGGCCAAAGCAAAAAAACTATCTGGACGTTTGGCGCGTTGGTCGTTGGAATTGCAAGAATACGATTTTACTATAAATTATAAATCTGGAAAAACACATTTAGATGCTGATGGATTATCGCGGTGCCCAATTCCAGATAAAATTAAAATTTTACAAATTAATTATAACACCGAAGACTACGACGCTTACATTAAGAAAATTAACAACATGATCGACCAACACCCAAACAGCTACGGAGAAAACTTCACCAAACATAACGGAAAAATTTATAAAAAGAATCCTACCCCAACAGGCAACCCGTGGTTACTGGTCATCCCAAAGACCAAACAACTAGAACTCTTGGAACAGATGCATGATCATCCTACATCGGGCCACATGGGTATAAAAAGAACATACAGCCGAATAAAAGATAAATATTTTTGGCCTTCAATGTTCAAAACAGTGGAGAAATATGTTTCCAGTTGCCCTGAATGCCAGTTTCGTAAGACCCCATCCCAACAACCATCGGGACAATTGCAACCGATACCACCAGCGTCTAGACCGTTCGAACGAATAGGAATAGACCTTTTGGGTAGATTCCCCAAGTCCATCAACGGAAATAGGTGGATCGTTGTTTGCACAGACTATTACTCAAGGCATGTTGAAACAGCGGCGCTACCTCGAGGAACTGCCACAGAAATTGCCGATTTTTTCTTGAAAAGAATAGTACTAAGACATGGAGCACCGAAAATTTTAATTTCTGACCGCGGGAGTTCTTTCTTGAGCAAACTACTCACACAAGTTTTGAAAATTTGCAATACGATACATAAGAAAACGACAAGTTACCATCCACAGACAAATGGCCAAACGGAAAGAATGAACCGTACGCTGACAGATATGATATCAATGTACATTGACGAGAAGCACCAAAATTGGGACGAGATTCTCCCGTTTGTGACTTTCGCCTACAATTCCTCGGTACAAGAGACGACCGGCTATTCCCCATATTTTCTGATTCACGGAAGAGAACCATTGACATTTCTGGACTCTACATTTGACTGGCCGGAAGTACCGCCTAAACCCGGAGACTTTGATGACTACATATCAAATCTCCTAACCATAGTTGAAGAATCAAAAAAGATTTCAATGGCTAGAACAATGGCACGGCAAGATAAATCCAAACAAGTATACGACAAACATCGCAGAGAAGTTAACTTTTCACCAGACGACCTAGTACTGATTTGGACACCGATAAGAAAAGTTGGAAGAGCGGACAAACTACAGAAAAATTACATCGGACCATTCAAGATAATTAGGAAGACATCACCAGTAAATTATGAAGTAAAAGAAGTCACGGGAAGAGGCAAGAAAATTGTACATGTGTCAAGAATGAAACTGTACCGGACCGCAGACTTGAGGACAAGTCTTTTTCAAGGGGGAGAGTAATGTTAAGAAGAGTTTGAAAGTACATTTTATTTTATCCATTATTGTAAATTTGCCTAACCTAATTTGCATTTATGCTTTTAATTTTCTTTGTTCGCCTGTTTTACATGTTTCTTATTTTTTCACCATTATAAATTCCATCTTAACAATCATTAGATTAGATTTTTTCCTCGACTTGTCCAGTGGACGGTTGTACAATAAACATAATAAACAGTTATTTCCCGCTGTCTCCATGTTTCCTCGCGGCACCCCAGAACACCATCGCAAGCAGCAATGTCCACTATCTTGGGGATTCTATCCGTCACAAGTTTATATAAAACTTACTCAATGCACGAAAAACGATGTATATAGTCTCAACTTTTGTACATACATATTCTTTCCTTTTCTTCTTTTTATCTTTTCTGAGCGAGGATTCAATTTCTTCCCTCGCTTCTCATTTTTTTAGATCCATTTCTAACAGGAGAATCGTCTGTATAAGACAGAATGTCTTAATAAAGGCTTGGTGTGTGTGATATAAAACTTACACCCAACCATGTAACATATATAACATTGGGACTCTGGGACCGAAATTCTTTTTGTACAAGTGGTTACAGCCTACTCCACGTTGACGAGCGCCAAAAGCGCGAAACGCTTTCGTGGATGGCTTTTTCTTGATTTATCAAGAAATTGGGTTGGCCAAATATCAGGGAACAGGCTAAATCAATGTTTAGTTGATTTCTGTTCCACCAGATGCGCTCTGCCTTCTGTAAAGCACATGTGCTCCTGGTCAGGATATGTCTTTTTTATTTTAATATACAACCTTGTGTCATAAACCTTTGCCGGTCCCAAGCCTGGATAGAAATGGGAGAACAGTAACAAGCTTGCTAAAAAACCTGGGCTCAGCTGATAGTACCCTTTAAGGACTCCAGGATGTACTCCATGTTAGGAGTGGCTGTACATGGTGTCTGTTCCTCATGTCAGACATTTCATATTGGAGCTAAGTCTTGCCTGCCATGGAGTAGTGCTCCCAGTCTTAATGACAAAGGTAGACGCATTCTACTTCACACACTTATGAAATATGATTAAGCAGAGATAAGAAAGAAGAAGAAAACCTTTGTAGATAGTTTGGGTAAAACGTGGTAACATGTAGAATTTGTATAAAACGAATTATGCAGGTGGGACACATTGTTGTTGTGTACTGAAGTTTATTTGTGTTTTAGGTACAACAAATGTTATAAAATTACATATTTTTTAAATGTAAGAAATATAATGGAAGAAAAGGTACTAAGGACAAAGTTCCAAGACTTCAATGGAATCTTTGTCAGAAGCACGTCAGATCCATGTCAGTACCTATAATATTTGCAAGCTGTGGGTCACAGCTCTCATAGGGAAGGAGCTATGTAGTAAAGTATTTATTAACACAAATCAATAACGCGCCATCTATACATATAAAATGAAAGGATTTAAAAGCGCGAATGTTTCTTTTATACATAATACAAACTTCTACTGTCCTTATTGCGATGAAAATATATATTGGGAGGGCTTGGCTCATCAGTGGTGAACCCTCCCAGCGGTTTCGCCAATTTAATCCACCAGACCGCTTCTCAGAGCTATAATACTGTATTGGACGATTCTGCTTTTATACGCAGCACTGAAGGGTGGAATCTCAGAAATGGGTTTCAAGAAAACTATGGACATAAGCTTATAGGACAGTAGAATTACATTCAAATATTTGCATCGAACAATGCTCTTCAGCAAACTATAAAGACAAGGTCAGTTAGGCATAAATTAACACAAAGCAATAACGCGCCATCTATACATATAAAATGAAAGGATTTATTATTTTATTAACAAATTATCAAATTTTATAATAAATACTTTGCTACAATTCTCTAATGTTGACAGCTTCAGTGTAGGTTCCCATCGTAGGAGAGAGTTTGATGGTAACAGAAGCGCGGAGGTACACACTGTCCCTCTGTGTTACGACGCAGGAGTTGACTACAGAAACATCCCCGCAGGCAGTTTTTGGGACACCCCACGTTGTGGACCAAAGTTTCGCAGCTCTCAATACATCTGTTGCCACAAGTCAAGAAGACATTGTGGGGAGGACACATCTGGGTGACCCCTGAAGTTCCTGGACAACAAACTCAGTCTAAATCACCTGACTATCCCGCGTGTAAGTCCTCAAGTTAGTTTGATCTCTGTCGTTAGTATTGTCGTTTGTAGCTGTCGTTTTTTGTAATACATCAACTATCTTCACAGCATCTCAACCGTCATGTAGAAATAAGGAAAGACAAACTTCAGGATGACAATTTTCTTAATGCAATATATATATCTATATTAATAAAATGGAAATTTCATAAGTGTTGTTCGCTAAAAACTTTCGTTACAATGCATCAATTTCAACCAAATTTTCAACATTTATGTAAAACGAGATGGAGCAGGTTTTGCTTAACATCAAAATATATTTCCTAACATTAACATGCGTAACTTCGGTGTTATCGATTAAATACAAAAAAAAATCAACAGAGTTAATTTTATTTATATATAAATACAAAAAAAAAATTCAACAGAGTTAATTTTTTTACATACTAGCTAATAATCTCAATCTAAAAAAATATTCAAAACAAGCAATTTTAAGATAACACCATATGTAAAACAGTCGGCCAAGAAAACAACAACGATATTACATCTTTCTCACATATTCACACACAATCTTGATTAATAATTAAAACTAATCTTTAACATTGTTTATTATACTTCAACTTTTATTTCTACATATGTTTTTAAATACCCAATTGTTTTATCATGTTTCTAATTTTGCCTAACAAATATACAAATTTATAGTGACCAACATATGCAAATTTTATCTTTGTTTTTATTTAACTTGATATCGTAAACATAACAGCCATTGTAAGCATTTTTCTGTTCACCTACCGTGGTTTCTCTTTTCTCTGATAGTTTTTAGGTGTAGTATATTTTCTTATTACTAGACTGCAAACATTCCCTCGAGAAAAACCTGGGCGAAGCCGGGTACATCCGCTAGTATATATATATATTTTTTTTCTTTAATATTTAAGATATTTTACATATTTGATTGCAATTTTTATAATATTTTTTTCATGCACAAATTTCTCCCACCTATTCTGTATTTTAATTGATTTCAACTGTGATATTATAACACTATGCGGCGCTGAGTTTGTGTATACAAAAATGTAATGCCTCGATAAAGGTTGGCGTTCAGCCAGCCGAAATATTGGCAAAATAAATCTTTTATTAAATCCAATATATGCCTTTTTTAATCTAATATATATTGTAAAAATGATTTCTACTGTTGAATTTGTAATAGTTGAGATAAGGTTCTGCTTTTGTATACATGAATATTTTAAGATATTGTCTTGCAGTCGTGAACAGAATGATAAAAATAGTTTTGATATATTAGAATTAGCTTTAATTTAGCCCATGAAAAAAACAACAACATAAATTGAGAAAAGCACTGCCTGATTTAAGGCTTAAGAATGAATAAAACAAAATATTATTTACATAATTACATAAGGTTTGAGCCGGCCAACAGGAAACCCTAACAATAAGCTTTATATAGGGAAAGCAAGACCTCTGACGGTCGATTTAACAGAGTATTTTTTCTATAAATTATAATTTTAAAATAAAATACAATTTTTATATAACATATATGTGGAAATATAGTGGTAAATGTGGCGAGGAGAGAAATAATCACACGACGAGTTGTTAGAGCAATCATCCAGGCAGCCAGCCGAGAGAGCGCGAGCGAGACGTTATCAGCTGAACGACTGTTTTCCCTGTGTACACAACCGGGGGCTAACCAGGATAGTCGCCAGGTGGTGACGCCCCCCCCCCCCCCCTCAGGAATGTGGCCAAAAATGGTCGTAAGTTAGTTGTCTAAAGTGTCTCGCTTTAGCTGCTCATCTCTCTCTCGTTGGCTGTTGGTTTGTTTTATTAATCCTGGAAGAGCATATATTATGACATATACTTAAATACCCACTTCTTAATTTCTCAAGAAGCCTCTACGATCAAAAGATTTTTGGTCGTAGATGTACAGCCTGCACCACGCTGACAAGGACCAATAGTCCGAAACGCGTTCGTGATTGACTTTTTTATTTTTTAGCCAAATATCAGGGAACAAACTAAATCAACGTTTAGTTGATTTCTGTTCCACTAGATGGCGCTCTGCCATCTAAAAATCGCTCATGTTTGTGGTCAGAATATTCCTAATTTATTTTTTAATATGAACAATTTCTCCATAAGATCTGCATGGAGGTGACATTGGAATTTTCTCATGCCTGCTACATCAATGTTTCAGCATAGAAACCTATGCACACAGTCTCCGACCTTGTAAATCAAGCAATTATCTACTTACTACAAATTTACATAACTGGCCTTAACTACCCGTTTCATGATTTTTCAGGATGCCTAAATGACCAGTTTTTTGGTCGTTGAGGTACAGCTTGCACCACGCTGACGAGGGCCAACAGCCCGAAAGGCGTCCGTGGTTAGCTTTTCTTGATTAATCAAGAATGGGTATTTGGCCAATTCTGGAATAATTGAAAATCAACGAGAATAGTTGATATTTATTCCGATAGATGGCGCAAGCCATCAGCAACTTTCAGTTGCACGATAAGGAGATCCTTTCTCATAAAAATGTATAATCGTCACGTAGACGTTTGGATTAATACACGCCATTGTAAGGAGGGATAGAAAAAATATTGGGAACTGTTTTGTTGTTGTTTCCCGATGGCCGGCTCAAATCTTTTGTACATTATATAAATAGGTTTTTCATTTTTTAGATTCTTACGCCTTAAGCCAGGCAATACTTTTGTCAAATTATGTTTTTTCTATCTCTCTCTCTCTCTCTCTCTCTCCAATAAGCTAATTGAAGATATTTCTAATCTTTACTATTTTTATCATACTTTCAAGATTTTAACCACGACTGCATTACCATAGCTTAATCCTCAAGATAATCAAAATCAACAGAAATATTATTTTTATATAACATATATATATATGAGAAATTTACATAAGTAGAAATATTTTATATTTTGTTGATCTTAAAAAAAGAATAAAGAAATGATTTACCTTGCACAATGGCCGCCATGGAAACGACCAAAAGAACACAGAAAAGGCGGGAATTCATCTCTGATGCGCAGTATTGTTTTGCGCCTATTTTTAAAGCAGCAGACGCCATCTAAACAATCGGCTGTTTACCCTAAAATTCTTCTAGGCTTCCCAAAACATACTTTGTTTGTGTTTACCAATAATATCGCCATTGTAGTTGTTGATTGTTCAGAAAATAACTGCGTATGGAGAACTTATACGTAAACAAAATAAAAAATAAGGTATACCTTCAAGGCAATATTCGGATATTAATAAAAACCTACAGGATTTTTGTTAAAATACAATTTGAATAAGAAACTACAAGATTAATAAACATTCTAACAGATATAATTTTCTAATAGTCTGAAGAACTCCCCCATTACTTGCTTAATTGTACAGCCCTTGATGTAGAGAGGAAGGCCCTATATCAACAAATTAAATGTATCAACACTTCACCCTACGTATTGATTTCAAAAATATCAGCAAACAAATCTAAGGTAATATCTTACTATACATTTTTTAGATCATCATTATGTAAGGACCAGTCAACAAGTGAATGACTTTGAGACGAAGAGCAAAGCCAGTTCAATTTCTATGTAAATAACACAATATGATTATTACCTTACCCAATTGGGAGAATCTGTATGGGGCAAGTCCCAGGCTTTTGTGTGGGTGTGATTTTCTAATAGTCATTAAAGATTCTAACATTCTTCTATATACATATATATATATAACGAATGAAGACATTATAAAAAATGCGAATGTTTCTTTTAACAAATAAATCAAACTTCTACTGTCCTTACTGCGATGAAAAAATATTGGGAGGGCTTGGCTCATCAGTGGTGAACCTTCCCAGCCGTTTTGCCAATTTAATCTACCAGATATCTATATCGCTAATAATCTCCTTTTCTAAAACATATCTTCAAGTTAAATTCCTTTCTACATTCATGGATAAAACTTAAGGAAGTTGTACCTTTTACCATGTATATCGGGACAATAACTCTGAAAGATATTACAGTGACCTTAATTGAAGACACACGAGATAACCAAGTGTATATACACTCATAGACAAAACTTAAGGAAGTTGTACCTTTCAGCATGTATATCGGGACAATAACTCTGAAATATATTACAGTGACCTTTATTGAAGACACACAAGATAACCAAGTGTATATACACTCATGGACAAAACTTAAGGAAGTTGTACCTTTCAGCATGTATATCGGGACAATAACTCTGAAAGATATTACAGTGACTTTTATTGAAGACACACGAGATACCATCCGAAATATTGGCAAAATAAATATTTTATTAAATCCAATATATGCCTTTTTATTATCTAACGATATATACAAATTATTTATAGTTTTAGAGAAAGGAAAAAGTTATTTAAATTTACATTTTAGAGCAATAAATTATACAAGAAATAAAGTTTATTTACACACATATTATCAAAAGTTCAATATATTGTTAGAATTATAACCACTAAATTAATGATATAAATATAGAATATATTTTAAAAAATAATAATTTAAAAAAACTATACTTTTGTTTTTTTATTAAATATTTTACAAAAATAAATTTACTGGCAATGCGCTTCTTTTAAATATAATCAAATATTATTTCTACAGAACTTACTGCAATGCTTCGAGTTATTGAATGAGATGTCTTAAAAGAAACGCATTGCCAGTAAATTTATTTTGTGTAAAATTTTAACGATAGATGGCAATTAAATTTACTAATTTATTGAATATTTTATTTATTTACATACATGGAGAGATATGCTGAAGTTATGTGAAGTGACCGAGTTAGTACAGAGACGTGGTGGATGTGGGACAATCAAGAACGTGTCACCCAGGTGTTACAGAAGCGAGGCTCCACGCACTGGCCACTGTTGTTGCGACGTAGAGGATGTCTACAGAAACATCCCTCTTCGCAGTAGTTAAAGCATATTGTAGGACGGATATAGGAGAGGCAGCTCTCACTACATCTGTTACCGCAACTCTGGTAGATGTTGTTGAATGGGCAAACGTAGATGAGCTTTGATGTACCTGGACACCAGTTCTGTCTACATTGTTGAACATTGAGCAAATAGATTATTAGAGATTGATAAGGCACAATTTGGATTATAGATTATAACTATAGTTGCTCAGGCCCTATATAATTTTTACAAGGCAGTAGGTGTAAAGAGGGAGAAAAGAGAACTTGGAAGCTATTGTTCTTACACCTCAGAATGATGACGAAACATCGAGGGGCCATCGTGTTGGTCGACGATGAGATTGCGGAGCTGGTGATATGGATGGCTGTGCTGGAGTAGACCTTCTTTTTGTGTCTGTATGCTATATTTATGGCGAACTAAATAACTTAGTCCCTATTTCTGCTCCGCGCTTATGAAATTGAAGACTTGGGGCGATGGCGTCGACCTTTCATATTAAATCTTACTTTTCCTTATTACTAATAATTGTATATAGTTGTGGAACTACTGGTTTCCTGTGCTGCTCTTTTCCTGTTATTTCACCTTGTACGGAGAATCTGTATAAGACTAACGTGTCTTAATAAAGGCTTTGTGTGTGTGTGTATTATAGATTATAAAACAAGGTAATAAAACCAAATCCAAAATAAATAAATAGTGTGTGACGTTTCTGTAACAGCGTTGTTACCATCTTCAGACAAAATTACTGAATGAGAAATTTTGTCTGAAGATGGTAACAACACTGAAACGTCACACACTATTTATTTATTTGGATTTGGTCTTATTACGTTGTTTTAGATTATTAGAGTTAATAGCATCGTTCCAAACTGTTGTCAGGATTGTTGACCAAATTACCTGTTTCCATCCAGAATCTTTTAGCATTGGAACTGTTCTCATGTCTAGCTCAGAGCATCAAAATCTATCCCTCACTTCAACTTGGATATGTCAAGTCTCACCTTGTGAGGGAAAAGTTTATATACTTTTATATATTTTTTTATATTATTATTTATTCTATATAATCATTAGAGTAATGGAGATTGCCACGTGGAAAATTAGGGAAGACCAACTTCGGGATGAGACAACAATTTATTTCAGGCAAGAACAAACTATGAGTGATAAACAAAAGATAAGCAAAAAAGGGAAGTGTACAGAATATAGCAAAATAATACTCTGCTAAAATAATAAATACTTTAGATAATAAAAGGCATATATTGGATTTAATAAAATATTTATTTTGCCAATATTTCGGCTGGCTGAACGCCAACCTTTATCGAGGCATTACATCTTTGTATAAACAAACTCGTAATGCCTCGATAAAGGTTGGCGTTCAGCCAGCCGAAATATTGGCAAAATAAATATTTTATTAAATCCAATATATGCCTTTTATTATCTAATGAATTAAGTATGGATTGCTCTCTATTTTCAAAAAATAAAAAATAAATACTTTGTTACAATATTTTGCCGGGAGGGTATTAATCTATTAAAAAAAAAAACTCTCCCGTCAAAATAGACGTCAAAACTAAACGCAATCTATTGACCATCGCTGCAAACTAATGACCTCGGTGACAAAGCCACAACACCAGCTTTGGTAAACTGAGAAGCGTCCACCTAGAGACCATGGTTTCAGGCTAATGGCCCTCGTCAGTCTAGGGCAGACTTTATTCCATGAGATCCACAAGGGATCTAATGGAATCTTCACAATCTGCCAAAGAGGTGTTTAGCTGATAGAGTAGCTAGGCCAAATCTAAGGCAAAAATATAGATGGAATATTTTCAGGGAAGATATTGACCTATAAAAAAGTCACCTTTACCGTCAAAATGGAAATCAAAACTAGACGCCATCTATTGACCGTTGTTTCTATCTATATATATTTTTAGCCATAGATTTGGCCTAGTTACTTTGCTAGATAAACACTTCTTTGGCGGATTGTGAAGATTCCATTTGATCCCTCGGGGATCTCATCAAGGCCTGCTCTGGACTGAAGAGCGCCATTAGCCCGAAACCATGGTCTACAGGTGGACGCTTCTCAGTTTGATTAAATATCATAAAACATATTTTACTCTTTTATTACGGTGTGATACTGTAAGAATGTAAAGTAATTTAACCATAAAATTGCAAGTCGGTGGACAAGTGGGTAACACCCTCGATTCCCGACAGTCATAAACCGGGATTGAATCCCGCGTTAACATTTTGTTTAATATGTGAATAACCTTCACATATTATTCATTGTTTCAATTATCATAAACTAGGTTGCTCTTGTTGAGCGGTACCTAATAAAGTGATTTTGAACCGAATTTAACCACGATAAAGCACAATTTGGATTATAGATTATAATACAAGAAAATAAGACCTAGTCCAAATAATTTATTAGTTTGTGATGTTTCGGTAACTGCATTGTCACCATCATCAGACAAAATAATTATAATAAATAAAATCATTTTATTCTTTTGTCTGATGATGGTAACAATGTTGTTGCCGAAACGTCACACACTAATAAATTATTTGGATTAGGTCTTATTTTCTTGTATTGTAATTTAACCATATTAACTAAATTTGACCATTTGGCAGATGAATATATAGACACAAATATACCCTTGTACCCTAAGAAGTAGGGTTATGGCCAAGCTAAGAGCCTTGATTAGAACAAGATTTTAAAACGACATTTCAAAATTATCCCGCGTGTGTTTCTCTTGAACGAATTCCCATCCCTGGACACTTTTTATTTTTCTGTTTATCATTACTCTTCACAATTCATCTTTTCATACCTCATTCCTAAGGTTAGAAATAATCGTTATTTCTCCTTAAAATTAATTTTGTTTTTCGTTTATCAAATTTTTGTTTTCAAAAGAAACACATGCGAGGTAATTTTGAAATGTCGTTTTACAATCACAAGCCGCATTATATTGTATTATAAAAAAACAAGATTTGTACCCATCTAGAGTTACAAGAAATGAATAACGATATGTTGTTTGCTTAAAATATAATAAATAACAGTTTGATTTACCTTGCAAGATGGCCGCCACGGCGAACACCATTAGAACACAGAAGACGTGGAATTTCATCTCTAACGCCCTGTTTTGTTCAATCACTTCCTTTTATGCCAGCAGACGACACCTAAACAATCTTCTGTTTACTCCAAAAATATCCTGTGCTCTCAAAAACATCCTTTGTCGTGTGTATTATAAGTAACTTCATTTTTGTTATTATTTTTTTATTAAAATTAAACTGCGAACTTATACAAAATGTACTATGTGACGCTTGATTTATAGTGCCAAGAATTAGTGTGCAAATAAGTTGTGAAAAGTTGCATAAAGAGAGTTCCAGTAACGAACAATAAATTATATTGATTAGAAGAGAATATATCTATACACTGAGTGACATCGCTGTCCACTCAATAAAAGAATATTTCTTACCTTGTGTGGCAAAAAAACTTATGAAATAACAAAATCGCTGACTTCGCGCCAAAAAAGCCGTAGGAGACAGATTGGGCTGAGATTGTTGACAAAATAAAGAATCATTTTGATCCTAGACCCAATGCGATAGCTCAAAGATTTAAATTCATTAAAATACAACAGAAACCAAATGACACCATAGTCTTGGTACTGACTCTATGGTGTCCTAAAGGATGGCTGACTGTCAACCATCAGCTGCAGTTCATCTTCTGAACGCGGCTGTGGCAACGCACGTAAACTACATCCAATTAGGTCCCAGACGTGTTCTATAGATGAGAGATCAGAAGAGACTGGTGGCCATGGAAATACCGAGGTTTCATACAGGACATGTTGGCTGATGGGTGCTGTGTGAGGTCGGCGGTTATCCTGCTGGAAAATGGCATTTGGTACTCCCTGAAGGAAGGACAGCGTCACCGGCCGCAGTACGACATCCACGTATCATTGCGCCGTCATAGTGGTCTCAATACGAATCAGAGATGGTCTGCTATCATAGGCGATGGTTTCCACACCATAATGCCGCGTTGTCGTGAAGTGCGGCGTTCCACAGATCCTGCCGGATTGGACCTGTCACCAAGACGGCACCAAAATCTCCCTCGATGGCTGTCATTGCTGAAACATAAGCGAGATTCACCTGAGAACATTAACCTGTGCCATTTTTCTGCACGTGTGACTCTATTCTACAAAATTGTAAACGGAGATGTCTCTGTACCGTTGGGTCAATGGCCCACTTATTGTACTCCTTCTGTCCATTGCTACGTATAATAAAGCGATAACTTTTGCTGAATTCTTACGAACCCACGTGTGTATCTTTGTGGCATCCTGATTAGACAAAGAACACGAACAACGTCTGGATACGACGTAACAATATATACAAATCTAAACAGACATTTACAAAGATGAGGAGGGAAATCCTGGGAGTGTAACATAGGGGAAAATGGACAATCCTTAAAACTGCAGCAAACTCATCCAAAAAGATGCTTAGTCCTCAACATTGAGCTACTGGCAATTAACCTGGCTTTGTCTTATCTGGATGAATCAACGGCTGAAGTCTTCATCATAGATTCTATATCGCTTATACAGTCACTCACCAACTGCTACACAAGCTCAAAAAGATTATGAAAGACATTTCCGCTAACATGGAAAATCTACACCAGGATGTACAGAACCAAGTACAGTACATCTGACAAACTGGAGGTCCACCATTAGACAACCCGGATAGTTGGCTGTACGTGGCTCCTGGAATCTGGGGTTACATCAAGAGAGAGAGAGAGATAGAGACATAATGCACATAGAATAAAAAATCGTTTATTTTTTTTAAATAAAGAAAGTGAGAAATGAGAGCCTTGAAGTGCGCACTTTATATCACGAACATAACGAAGTTCACATGGTATGAGTATCATTAGAAAAGTTAGTTGTGCTGATATTCCTTCAGTTTAAAGGTGCTGGAAAGTTACTTACTGGTAAAGAAATTCAGGCAGGTTTTGTTATGCCGAAGATGTGTGGTCTTCTGAAGTTCACGTACAGTCTGGGGTCTGGTAGTGTAGAGTTGATTAGAACTACAAGTGGAAGAATCAAAGACAATGACAATTTAAACAATTTTATTGATTCTTTTAATCAAATTTTACAAAGGTGGAAAAATAAAAGAGTAAAAGGGCATATAAAGTGTAGGGGAATATATATATAGTTGTGAACAAATGTCTTCAGCAAGGAAGGCTTCCCCACCTTAAGAGAGTCCTCCTCCAGACAAGGTCTTCACTCCTCAGTTCCACACCGAGGAAGTACTTATAGATGTGTGTCTTGGTAGACGCCAGGATGGTGTCATCGTTTAGGCCATGCCCGAAGACCCAGCCCTGCTAAGAATCCTTGCCCTGGAAGAATCAAAGAACATTTGTGAGTAGTTCTTCAATTGAATGGATTTTGTTGAGTAGTGTTTATAATTGTATTACTTAAAGGTACCAGCTAGTACGTACCAAATTTGGATAACAAGAAAAGTTAGAGAGTAATTGAATCATTCACAGATAGTGTGAGTTGTTCTTTAGATGGGAAATTGAAGAATTAGCTATGTAAGGTGTAAATAAATATACTTTCTTTTAAAAATTAAACAATTTTTCTACTGTCCTTACTGCAATGATAAATTAATGGGAGGGCCTGGCTCATCAGTGGTGAACCCTTCCAGTGGTTTCGCCAGTTTATTCTACCATTATAAAGATATGTTGGAGACTATCGTCTATGCAAATGATCCACGTTTAAAATTTCATGAAGTCTCCTGTAAAAAAAATGAGGTGTCCACTCTTGTGATTAAGGAATTCCACGTTCGAGGGAAATAATTACAACCCCTTAATTCATCACGAAGGAGTTTCAGAGGGTTACCCGGTCCTTTCGGACAAGAGTAGACACATGCTTATTCCTTCAGTGCGGCCCCGGACATCTAAGGGCATCACAGACCTGGTTCTGTTTCGTGCGGCTAAAAGCAACCTGTCCCTCTAAGAAGACCCGCTCACGGTACAAAGGACCGTTAGTAGGCTAGAGTCTCGTTCGTTATCAGAATTAACCAGACAAATCCTGGCTTCATCAACTAAGAACGGCCATGCACCACCACCCACCGAATCAAGAAAGAGCTATCAATCTGTCAATTCTTCCGGTGTCCGGGCCGGGTTCCCGTGTTGAGTCAAATTAAGCCGCAGGCTCCACTCCTGGTGGCGCCCGTCCTTGAAATGTCTACGGTTTTGTAATTGTCATCTTTAAAATGTGCGCCGGGTAGTTGAATCCACGAACTCCAGGTTCTGTCTAACGCTCTTTATTTTAAAAATATATATCAGAGCATCTGCTGATTGATTAGCGATTGCTAACTGTTTTCTGGAAAGCCAGGAAAAATTCCTGGAAGGAAGATGATATCATAAGAAGTTTTAAGAAAAATACATCTCCTGATCGTGCAATTAAAGATTGCTGATGGCTTGCACCATCTATCGGATTTAATATCCAGAATTGGCCAGATACCTTTTTGGTTTTATAAAGGAAGGGTATTTGGCCAATTCTGGAATAATTAAAAATCAATGATTAGTTGAAATTTATTCCGACAGTTGGCGCAAGCCATCAGTAACTTTTATTTGTATAATCTGGAGATGCCCTTTTTCTTAATTTATCTACCTGATCCCAGTACAATTTCTCTTTTTTACTGTTTTTCAGATAGTTTGACGTTCTCGCGTCCTTCCGGCCTAACTACCTGTCTTTCATGATATTTCAGGAACAGTTTTTTGGTCGTTGCGGTACATCATGCTGATGAGGGCCAAAAGCCCGAAACGCGTATGTGGTTAGCTTTTCTTTATTCATCAAGAAAGACAATTTGGCTAATTATTTAATAATTTAAAGATTATAGATGGAGATTTTGCCGGGAGGAAATTGATCTAAAGAGACAAGGGTCACCTCTCCCGTCGAGGGATAACGAGGGCCATTAGCCCGAAACCATGGTCTCTAGGTGGACGCTTTTCAGTTTGCCAAAGCTAGTGTTGTGGCTTTGTCACCGACCCGAGGCCGCTAGTTGCGGCGACGGTCAATAGATGGCGTCTTGGTTTTAGACGTCTATTTTGACGGGAGAGGCGACCCTTGTCTCTTTAGAATTTAGCGATTATTTGATATTTATTCCGACAGAATTTTTTAGTTGCACAATCAGGAGATGCCTTTTTTTTTCTTAATTTAACAACCTAATCCCACAGTACAATTTCACTTTTGTACTCTTTTTCACAACATGATCATTGTTTTCTATCCATAAAACGAGGTGGTCTTCTTCATACGTGCTCTAATCTGCTCCCTACAACCTGAGCCATGTCTGCGAGCAGTGATGTCTTCTATCCATAATACGGAGCATTGTGACACAATATACATTGTACTATGGCCAATACTTTGAGAGATTTTTCAATAGAAAGTTCCCATTTCAAACAAGACCATAACCCATCATTTCTTAAAAGTAGATTTTTGTGTATTGACAATTTTAAACAATTTTTTGTTGATTTCTAATTAATTGCTACAGAAAGAAAAATTTTAGAATGATAATAATAGAATAAACAAATGATAGATTATATATTCTATATACAGTTACGAGCGTCATGCGTTCTTCATCTCTTAATTCTTCAGTTTTCATCTCTGTCACCGTTTGCTTTTTTTTTTTGAATGGCGCTCTCCTATTGGTTGGCTACGATCACGCCACCTTTCTATTCATCATGCCCCCCCCCACTCGCTTTTTCGTTTTTGTAACTATTGTGTTGGAGCGGGTCGCTCCTTAAATAAATGCATATATTAATTAATAACTAAATGGAATCCTCTCTTTCTTTTTCCCAGTAAGAGACGCCTACGGAAGCCAACAGTACATAGACAGATAAAGCACATAGGCTATAGTTATTAACTAATATATACATTTATTTAAGGCGCCAATTTATAATTGTAACAAATAGTATTTGAATAAAAACATTCAATCGGGTAAAACACGGGCGTTGCCCGGGTCATTCGGCTAGTTTAAATATATATACAGTTTTATCCATACAAACATTTTCAAAGAGGGTGATAAGATTTGTGATCTCTGCAAAGAAAATATGGAAACTGAACTATCTCATTATATCTATGAATGCCAAGATATTAGTGAGGAGAGAAGGACATTCTTTTCAATGGTAGACACCAGCCAACTTAGGTCAATCCAAATGATGTTAACCAGTGCCCAAACAAGCAGACTAGTTGCTCAGGCCCTATATAATTTTTACAAGGCAGTAGGTGTAAAGAGGGAGAAAAGAGAACTTGGAAGCTATTGTTCTTACACCTCAGAATGATGACGAAACATCGAGGGGCCATCGTGTTGGTCGACGATGAGATTGCGGAGCTGGTAATATGGATGGCTGTGCTGGAGTAAACCTCCTTTTTTGTTTCTGGATGCTATATTTATGGCGAACTAAATAACTTAGTCCCTATTTCTGCTCCGCGCTTATGGAATTGAAGACTTGGGGCGATGGCGTGGACCTTTCATATTAAATCTTACTTTTCCTTATATATTACTAATAATTGTATATAGTTTTGCGGAACTACTGGTTTCCTGTGCTGCTCTTTTCCTGTTATTGCACCTTGTACGGAGAATCTGTATAAGACTAATCTACTTATATATTTGCCTTATTCTGTCTGTTTGTCTGTTTATCTGTTTATCTGAAGCTCACGGATAGAATGCGCGCCCATTGGCTGCCAGCGAACACGTGGCCTCCCTGCCCCTCTAGACAACCCTGTTATCAGCTGTGCGATACATACACCTGTCTATAGCGGCCACTCTAGACAACCCTGTTATCAGCTGAGTGATACATCCACCTGTCTATACAGACCACCCTGTCATAGCGGTCACCCTAGGCAACCCTGTTATCAGCTGTGTGATACATCCACCTGTCTATACAGACCACCCTGTCATAGCGGTCACCCTAGGCAACCCTGTTATCTGCTGTGTGATATATCCACCTGTCTATACAGACCACCCTGTCATAGCGGTCACCCTAGGCAACCCTGTTATCAGCTGTGTGATACATCCACCTGTCTATACAGACCACCCTGTCATAGCGGTCACCCTAGGCAACCCTGTTATCAGCTGTGTGATACATCCACCTGTCTATACAGACCACCCTGTCATAGCGGTCACCCTAGGCAACCCTGTTATCAGCTGTGTGATACATCCACCTGTCTATACAGACCACCCTGTCATAGCGGTCACCCTAGGCAACCCTGTTATCAGCTGTGTGATACATCCACCTGTCTATACAGACCACCCTGTCATAGCGGTCACCCTAGGCAACCCTGTTATCAGCTGTGTGATACATCCACCTGTCTATACAGACCACCCTGTCATAGCGGTCACCCTAGGCAACCCTGTTATCAGCTGAGTGATACATCCACTTGTCTATACAGACCACCCTGTCATAGCGGTCACCCTAGGCAACCCTCTTATCAGCTGAGTGATACATCCACCTGTCTATACAGACCACCCTGTCATAGCGGTCACCCTAGGCAACCCTGTTATCTGCTGTGTGATACATCCACCTGTCTATACAGACCACCCTGTCATAGCGGTCACCCTAGGCAACCCTGTTATCAGCTGAGTGATACATCCACCTGTCTATACAGACCACCCTGTCATAGCGGTCACCCTAGGCAACCCTCTTATCAGCTGAGTGATACATCCATCTGTCTATACAGACCACCCTGTCATAGCGGTCACCCTAGGCAACCCTGTTATCAGCTGTGTGATACATCCACCTGTCTATACAGACCACCCTGACTATAGCGACCACTCTTTATGAAAATCCACGATTCTAATTTTATATTTTCAAGACACACACAGTTTGGGGCGGGAAGTTTCACAAGAGAGACATCCACGGCGCCAATTTATATTTGTAACGAATAGTATTTTAATTAAAACATTTCTAAAATATATACGCACTCGGGTAAACCCCGGGCGTTGCCCGGGCCTTACGTCTAGTGTCTTAATAAAGGCTTTGTGTGTGTGTGTGATTATATACAGTTTTATATGTACCAAAAAAGACACCTCTCCTTTTAATTGAGCATCATGAAGATGTACATTAATATGTTATAATACCTTGATAAAGGTTGGTGATAGCTCCTTAATTTCTTGAGGACTGTATTGTGTTCCTTTAAAAGGCTTCACTCTGCTGCTGCCTACCTCGTGTATTCCCATCAATCCAACACACCAACACTATGAGACACACACACTTTATTTAAAACAACAAAACTATTTATACACCTTGGCCCGTGGTCAAAAGAATAAAACACAGAATAACTTATTTTACAAACAAAAGTATGCAAAATAGGCAGTATTAACAATTGATCTAGCCACAGAATAAAAAGATTAAGAATAAATAAATATTCACAGATATATACATTTAATTCTCAACAGTTAGCGTTCAGCCAACTGAAATATTGGTAAAATAAATGATATTTTGATCCAATATATGCTTTTTAATTAAAGATTCACTTTAAATCACACAATTAAAAAGGTTTACTAATGATAATAAATAATAAGTCACAACACCAATTTAAGAAAATTCAGATAAAAAGCCAACAACTTCTATACCATAGTTTCGGGCTAATGGGCTTCATCAATACAGAGGCGGCTTATCAATTCCATAACATCCTATGAGGGGAGTTATAGAATCGGTTTATTTACCATAAAGGTGTTTAAGATTTATGTAATTATATATAATGAAGACATATCCTGACCAGGAGCACATGGGCTTTTTAGATGGCAGAGCGTCATCTGGTGGAATAGAAATCAACTAAACGTTGATTAAACCTGTTCCCTGATATTTGGCCAACCCATTTTCTTGATAAATCAAGAAAAGCCATCCACGAACGCGATTCGAGCTGTTGGCGCTCGTCAGCGTGGAGCAGGCTGTACCACTGCGACCAAAAATATTTATCAAGAAATTGGGTTGACCAAATATCAGGGAACAGGCTAAATCGATGTTTAGTTGATTTCTGTTCCACCAGAAGGCGCTCTGCCTTCTGTAAAGCACATGTGCTCCTGGTCAGGATATACTTTCTTTATTTTTGTAATTATACCTTGGTATATGTAATTTTTTTTTCAGCGATGTGGAGGTTTCCCCACCTTGAGAGAGTCCTCCTCCAGACAAGGTATTCTTGTTTTGAGAGGATTCCTTCTTAGGTTCTTGGCATATCTGGTGATAGGAATAAAGAACACGGAAAATGATCTCGATTAATTGCATAGTTGACGCTAATAATCAAATAATCCGTTTTATATATATATAATAAATGTGATCACAGATTTAATCATTTGTAGACGTTTCAAAATGTAATAATTAAATACATGTTATCAAAATACGAAACTATTAAAGACGCGTAAGATTCTTTTTAAAATAAAACAATTTCTACTGCCCTTAGTGCAAGGTAGATTAAACTGGCGAAACCTCTGGGAGGGTTCACCACTGATGAGCCAGGCCCTCCCATTAATTTTTACATTGCAATAAGGGCAGTAGAATTTTTTTTTTTTTAAGAATCATACGCGTCTGTAATAGTTTCGTATTTTGATAAAAGATGGCACGCTAATGCATCATCATTAAATACATGTGCCAGTTATTGGGGTGTAGCAGTACGACTACACCTGGCACCGGTACCTATTTTCCAATAAAGAGCATGGACACAACAATAAGAAATAATTTTGATCTAAATTCCATGTTTTTTTCAACCTTTCTGGATGTAACATTTTGCATTTCCAGCAAGTTAAGTGTGAAGAAAAGTCTGGTAATCGTTTCACAAAACACTGATGCGAAATTCGGTAGAAGAATGATGATTCTTTTGTGGGCTGTTGCAAGGATTTAAATGAGATCACTAAATAGCAGAAAGGAGAGGGTAAAAGGCTCCTTCAAACTAACTTTATTTAAAACATGTTAAGAGGACAGAGGAAAACACCCAACTGGTCAGCAGACCAGGCCGTGCTCTTTTCCTTTGTTGCCGGCTGGAGCATCTGGGGCTTGTTTGTTTACAGTCACCCGAGCCGTCTGGCCGACGTCCTGAAGTGGATCTCCATTATTCCACAGTAAGTATTGTAAATAAATAAATAAAGCAAATCACACTGAAATAAACTTTTATTTGATATTAAAGTGGAGTTACACAAAACACAGAGAGAAGGGGTTTGTTGCTAACTACATACAAGGAGTAACATAAACATTTCCAGTATCTGATGAGATCTTGGTTATATGGGATGGACAGAATCATATAGGAATAAACTCCATTCCTTGTTTCTATATAAACTGAGATTGTTTTGATTCTGTGACGGCTTAGGGAAAAATTCATTGTACTGTGTGAGGATTTATATGTATTGTCAGAGTCGAAGCTGTTTGTACTATGAGCATTTTCGGATTGCAAATGACATTTTGGAAGTTCTTTTTTATTATACCTAGTAAACGTGGTATAGGCCATGATAATCATGGTGAGAAGATCTTAGCGACTGCTTTTTTACTGTAAGTGTACCATTATAACTTACAAGTGTTCCAGAGATTAAGCACATTTTTATGCAAATTAAGTTATAGTAGAACATTGTGTATGCTGCGAGATATGCAGGAAAGTTTTCGGTATATATTGTTACATCAATTTTAATGCGCCTTACATTTATTCAAAATATTCTATGATATTTAATATTTATTTAAAACAGAATATTTAGATTATCATCATTCCTTTTTATAGTTTCATTCCTTTTGTAATATTGTTATTGTACATATATCTTGATTGGTTATTGGAGCGAGAGAGGACCTAGACCAAGACTGCGGATCACGACCTACGAGGAAGACAAGAATAAATAAGCACAATAACTATAAAATATAATTTATTTTTATTTAATTTTATTTATTTACTTTTATTTATTTGCTTTGAATATGGAAACCCGCTCGGTATATAACACCAAGAAAGAAGAAACCAAGGTCGACGACCTTGCAAAGCTGCAACTTGGTGCAACAATATACAGTGTTGATATAATTAACTTATAGAAGTTCACATGATGAAGGTGCCATTGGGGAGAATGTTGGATGTGCTGAAATTCTTCCAGTTTTAAAGGTGTCGGAAAATTCCTTACATTTAAAGTAGTTCGGGCAATTTTTTTTAGATGTAGAATATTCTTTTTATGCTTAAAGTAGTTCGGATAGATTATTTTTTTATGTAAAAGATGCATGGTCTTCTGTAGTTCCTATATGGAAGTTCTGTTAATGCATTAGATTTGCATATAACTACAAGTATTACCAATATTTCAGTAAGCTGAACGCCAACCTTTATCAAAGTATTATAACATATTTAAGTGTTATTATAATACCTTGATAAAGGTTGGCGTTCAGCCAACTGAAATATTGATAAAATAAATTATATTTTTATCCAATATATGTCTTTTGAATTAAATATTTATTTATGGATTGCTCTATTTTCAAAATAACTACAAGTGTTAGAGTAAACGAACATTTGTGATTAATGTTTAGAATGGTCTTAGTTAAATGTATATTAGTTAGTAGGTACCGAATTTGCATAAAGAGGGGAAAGTTAGATAGTGATTGAATCATTCATACACAGATAGAGATGGTTATTATTTTTCTTGAGAAAAGTGAAGAACTACATATGTAGAGGATTGTAAAGAAAAAGAGTATAAGAAATATTGCTAGAAACCTTTTTTTAATAGTTAAAAGTTATTTTCTTATTAAAGTGCATGTTAATTTTTCAGAAATTGATAGTACTAATGATTGTTAGGTGAATCTTAAATTATTTTGTTGAAAGTTGGTGGACAGTGCATCAGGTATAAAAATATTTAGAGGTGAAAAGGAAAGCTGGTGTAGTTTGTTTGTTAAAGGGTGCTGAGTGCAAAAAATAAAGTCTGGAAAAAGGGATAAAATTGTAAAGATAGAGATAGAGAGAGAGAGAAAGAGTCAAGACGTGCTGAAGTGTTGAAAGTGCAGAATCGGTGCGTAGACGAGACGTAGTTCTAGTGGTGGTAGCCATGGGATTCTTGCCGTTGAACCTGGCGGTAACAGAAGCGTGGGGAGACGCACTGTCCACGGCTGGTACGACGTAGAGGCTGTCTACAGAAACATCCCTGCTGGCAGATAGCGGGACACACGGTGGGGTGGTAGACAGTCGCACAGCTCTCACGACATCTGTTGCCGCACGCCATGAAGACGTTATTAGGAGGACAAACTTGGATGAGCGCCGACGTCCCTGGACACCCACACCAGCTCTCTCAATCTCTCCATCTCGCTTCAGTAGATTCTATTGGCATCTGCCAAGGCATATATCTACATATTCCTTGGTGTGGAACTGAGGAGTGAAGACCTTGTCTGGAGGAGGACTCTCTCAAGGTGGGGAAGCCTTCCTTGCTGAAGATATTTGTACACAACTATATATACATTTCTCTACATTTTATCTACACACGTTATTTACTCCTTTATTATATAGTATCCTTTATTTGATATTTTTTCTCTAAAAATTGATTAGAAGAATCAATAAATAGTTTAAATGGTCAAAATTGTCCAGTAGATTCTCTAAATTAGTTTAACCATTACGAACTATTATCGAAAATGTAAACTAATTTTGTTATATTCCCTTAGATCTCTATGAAGATAACATATTGGAATGCAAAAGTTCGCAATACAAGCTCAGTGATCAAGCAGAAAATATGGTCCACTTATCATATCGCCACGTAGAAAATTAGGGAAGACAATCTTCGGGATGACACAACAATTTATTTCAGGCAAGAACAAACTATGAATGATAAACAGAAGATAAGAAATGAGGGAAGTTTACAGGGTAGTAAAATATAAACATGAAAAATGATACTCTGTTAATAAAATAATAAATACTTTGCTACAATTTTTTTTTTTGCTTATCCCTAGTACACGTGGTACAGGCCATGATAATCATGGTGGGTAGTTAGCGACTACTTTTTACTGTAAGTGCACCACATGTCTACACATGTGAAAAGCAGTTCGACTTTGCACTTACAAATGTGCCAGAGCCCCGTTTGGTTACTTGCACTCGCTGGTGGGGTTGGACTTTTGCAAGAATCGGGGGCCATTGGAGCATTTTTTTTTAAACAGAAAAATGTATCCAATGCGGGAATCGAACCCGGGTCCTAGTGGTCGAAAACCAAATGGTTTAACCAGCCTTCAACCGACTCCCCCTCGCTACAATATAAATAGGTTTAACCCTCATCCCACTCTGTTAAGTGTTCAGTGAGGCAATCATAACACAACACCAGCTGATCAAGGTTTTAATAACATTATCAAGCTTAACAATGTACTCTCTACTTCATATTGGTTAGACCTATTGTCCACTTATTATATAAACAGTTTTAACACCAGTGTGTTAAGTGTCCAGTACCATAAAAATGGTTTTTGAGTCAAAGATTTTGCAGCAAATAATTATTTGGAGTTAAACACCTTGAAGTCTGAATTTCTCTTTTTAATCAAAGTCTGTGTAACATATCTCGGTTTTTGGGTCAAAGGCTTTACAGTATATGTAGCTTTAGGATTAAAATTTTCTACCTATAGGTTGCCTCAAATCTCAGAGACCATAAAATTAAGTTTTTATTTTGACAAATTCAACTTTCTTCAGCTTACACATCAACCTTTTTATATTTACATAGTTTTTATAAATTCTATTTCTTTCTATCGAAAAAATTTATAACAATTAAATTTACTGTCAATGTGTTTCTTTTTATTAAGATAATCAAATATAGTAGAACCTCAAAAAGAGGACACTCCAGATAGAAGACACCTCTCTACAAAGGACAAGTTTTTATTTGTAAATTTATTGTAAAGATAGAGGCTGCCTGGCCGGCGCATTCATATTTCTTGAAAACAAAGATACTTTGGCCAGTAAATCTTTTTATTACCTCGACGTTTCGACAAAAATTTTGGAACCTTAGAATAATTTTTAACGCCTTGCCAAATGTTTTAATTTTTGTTTGCTCCTGACGAGGACAAAATATTTTTGTCGAAACGTCGAGGTAATAAAAATATTTACTGGCCGGAGTATCTTTATTTTCAAGAAATGTAAATTTATCATTATACTATTTAGTAACTCTCTGGTAAGAGGACACCTCTCTCTAAAGGACATTTTGTCTCTGCAATTAAGTGTTGTCCTTTACAGGGAGATAGTTCTACTGTAATTATCTCTACAGACATCTTACTGCAATGAAAAAAAGTTGCTAAATGAGAGGGTTCACCTCTGAGAGGCTCTGTAGAGATAATATTTGATGATTTTATTTAAATAAACACATTGCCAGTAAATTTATTCGTTATAAATTTTAATCTCTTTTCTCTAATACAATATTTATATTGCATTAGCGCGCCATCTGTTATCAAAATTCGAAACTATTATAGACACGTATGATTCTTTTTAAAAAAATAAGTAATTTCTACTGTCCTTACTGCAATGGAAATATGTCCATAGTTCATCTAAAATACCCATTCAAAGAGTATATCATCAAGATTACTATAAAAGGAAGTTCCAAAAATGCAATATAACAGCGGTATGGTAGATTAAACTGGCGAAACCGCTGGGAGGGTTCACCACTGATGAGCCAGGCTCTCCTAATAAATTTTAAATTGCAGTAAGGACAGTAGAAATTACTTATTAAAAAAAAAAATTCTTACGCGTCTATAATAGTTTCGAATTTTGACAATGTTTATATATTTACGGTATTTTTCTTCTTTAAAAAAGATAACAATTCAGCATACGGAATCAATGCATATTGTAACGAAGTATTTATTAACAGAGTATCATTATTTTATGTTTATATTTTGCTACTCTGTAAACTTCCCTCATTACATATCTTTTGTTTATCCTTCATAGTTTGTTCTTGCCTTGAATAAATTGCTGTGTCATTCCGAAGTTTGTCTTTCCTAATTTTTTTACGTGGCAATATTTAAAAGGAGAATTCTCAGAATAGAGATTTGGTCAGATACGACCAGGGAGGAAATAAGCATTGATGTCCTTATAGAGAGATGATATCACGACTAATCTAACGATTGTGATAAAAAAAAATAAAATCTCTAAAAAACTTAGAGTTATACTTTCAAATCTCAATTATACCTATGTTTGTATATAACATTCATATACGTTTAGCATATGTGCTATTGTGCTATATTGGGGGGTCGGTGGAAGGATGGTCTAAACCGTTGGTTTTCGACCGCTACGACCCGGGTTCGATTCCCGCATTGGGAACTTTTTTTCTGATTTAAAAAAAAAAATGCTCCAATGGCTCTCAATTCTTGCAAAAGTCCAACCCCACCAGCGAGTGCAAGTAACCAAACGGGACTCTGGCATATTTGTAAGTGCAACGTCGAATTGCTTTTCACATGTGTAGACATGTGTTGCACTTACAGTAAAAACAGTCGCCTACTTCTACCCACCATGATAATCATGGCCTATACCACATGTACAGGATGAAAAAAAAAATATATGTGCTATTTTCGCGATGAAAATTAATCAAATAGTTTCCTGAATTACTTTAAATATTTACTTAATTAGTTATATGGAAGATTTTAAATAAAAAGTAAAAGTTACTATTTACATGAGACAAATCGACCCAGCAGTTAGAACAAGAGGGGAGAACTGAGGTTTTCTACCTTCAACGTGGCGCCACTGTTTTCCCTGACCGGTCGGTCCAGTCCAGATAAGAGGGAATACCAGGAAACTCTGTTCTCCTGTCAATATACATGTAACACTACCCTTGCATCCAGTTTGCATCCAGTGATCCGCGGATCACCACCCTGCCCCACTGATCCTCCTCTACATCCCGGCTCTCCTGGCCTCACCTGGCGATGATCCCCTGGCCATCATCCCCAGGCCCCTCCAACAGCGCTTTACCTATATTCCGCTTTATGCGTCCATCGGGGCTCAAAAATCATTCATTTTGGTTAGCAGCCCCGTAAATAAAGATATTTCCGTTGCATCCAAGTTTGCTGCCCTATCCTGAAGTCTAGGGCTCTCAAGTTCTAGGCTTCCTGGACCTCCTGCCTTCACTGTCCTCTTCTACTGGATTTCCTCCCCAGCCAAGACTCCTGTCTCTCACTGCTCCCAGACGCTGTTCCCCTGCCATCTCTACGTTTCCTCCACCCCCGTGAGACATATTTGCTGCCAGATCATAGGATTACTTGCCACTGGAAGTCGCGTTCTGCCATTGGGGTTAGAAGACCATGCTCTAAATGGCCAATTAACCCGTAAAGAAACTCAACCCTTATATCCTTATAAAAAAAAATCATACATTTTGGTTAGTAACCCGTAAAACCATCTTCTCTCTCTGCATCCTTAGAAATGAAGTCTCACTACCAAGTTAAAGGTTTAACTGAAAAACAAGAGTTATACAATCCTATCGTTAAATATAAATATACATAAAATTAAAGATACTTTGACCAGTAATTTTTTTTTTTATTATCTCGACGTTTCGACAAAAATATTTTGTAATATTATAAAGTAAATAAAGCTTCTAGGGTTGAGTTTCTTGAAAAAAAGGACTGACAAGTCCGAAAGCTTGAAAATAAAAATTTGAACAAGAAAAACCCTGGAAGCTTTATTTACTTTATAAAAATCTTTTGTCTTCGTCAGAAACAAATACAACTTTAATCATTTGGAACGGCTTTTTTTAAACGCCTTGCCAGATGCTTCAATTTTTATTTGCTTCCGACGAAGACAGAAGATTTTTGTCGAATAAAAAAGAGATAATAAAAAATTTACTGGTCGAAGTATCTTTAATATTAAGAACTATGAATGCCACCGGCTATAGAGGCAACCTCAATCATCATGATAAATACGTTATCTGTTTTTTTTTTTTTAGAATTAGAAATTTTGATATTTACCTGGCACCAAAGCCGCAATGGTGACGAACACTAGAACACAGAAGACTTGGGAATTCATCTCTGATGCGCAGTATTGTTCTGCGCTTCCTTTTATAGCTGCAGACGACATCTAAACAATCTTCTGTTTACACCAAAAAATCTCCTCTCACAAAAACATCGTGTGCATCAAATATAACGCCATATTTGTTTGATTGTTCCAAAAATAGAACTGCATATCGCGGATACGTAAGAAAAATATAAAAATATTAGTACACTTACGTCAATGCTCAATTCAAAAGAAATCCAACATGCCTTTTGACGTGACAACGTCTTAAATTAGGTTGCGGCTGGGAGTCACTTATGAAAAAGTGTAACGCCCGGTAACGTTACGATGAGTCACCGAACGAGAGTGCTGCGCGCGCAGCTGCGCGCGCAGCGCTAGAGAATTAGGCGCATTGAATCGGCGCATGCTTGTCTCTGTCTTTGTCTTTCTCGAACGTTCTTGGCGTTGGAAAAACAAGAAAGCGTCATAATACAAGTTCACACGTGTGGTTAAAGTATCGTCAGCTGTGTCTGTAGTGAAAATGTGGAGTGCTTAGATTCGTCATTTACAACAACTACAACAATAAAGGTAAATAATTGTACACTGATATTTCATTATCGTAAACTATGATTGATTGATTAATTGTTAGATTGACACAAAAGTTGAGAAACTGAGTTTATAGGGTATGTCATACTATTGATAAATGTTGATAGTGTTAAGTAAATTATTAGTTTAAAATTAATTAATTAATTAATTATTATTTTACAAATTTTAAATAGTTTCAAATTTATTTAGCAAAAATTTGAACCTTCGATCTGAATAAATGTTTTGATTTTCGAATTGATTCTTTAAAATTACAAATATTAAGAAAAAGTGGCAGATATAAGAAAACTTTATTTAAACTGTGTTGAGCAAGAATTTTAACATCTAATTTAAGTAAATGTTTTAATTTTCAACTTCATCATTTACAATTACAAATTTTATTTAATTTCAAATTTATTTAGCAAAAATTTGAACCTTCGATCTGAATAAGTGTTTTGATTTTCAAATACCAACGCGGCTGGTGGAGTGGCGATCTATCGTAAATTATCATCGACATCTACGGCGGAAGTGTTCCAAGTTGCGATTACAGACGTAACTCGTGTCATTAAAACCAAGGGTGACATGTGCATGGCTGAAGTTACTTGCTTCGCCGCTAATACTAGCTTCAAGTTTATACTCGGTGCTGTATATATTCATCCAGGAGCTAGTATGCAGGATATTGGAATGTTACTATGGCAAGGACTCGGTCCGTACATTCACCACAGCCAGTACGTGCCACCGTTCGTGCAAGTTGATTCTAGTATACCGATTCTTCTGTGTGGTGATTTTAACAAAAACGTAAAGCCTGACAACTCGTTTCTTAATTTCATGAAAAATACGTATAATCTTGATTGCGTATCAAACGTTTCTAAGTCAACTACGTTAAAAGGAACAACTATCGACTTGACTTTCGCAAGACACATTACAGCAGAAACACTTCCTTTCATTTCATATTTCTCCTATCATCGTCCTATCCTCAACAAAATCAATCAAATAGGAATTAGTTAAGTTTAAGTTTACATGTACAATGTTTTAGTAAACAAAATATATTTCTATAGTTAAAATTTGTGCAATTCTTATTTTCATTCAATTCCTTGTTCCTATTGTGCAATTTAATTATATTCATATCAATAAATATTCTACCGTTGTCACGTAAAATCTTCGCCCGTAAAACCGACTTTACAGGCAACCATTTTTTTAGATACAATTAAACATGAAATTTCAGATTTTTACATGTTTTAAAAATATATATGTCATAAAAAAAGACGTATATTCTAGTTACGTTACCAATTCATGCAGTCGTGGATGGAAAAAATGAATGATAACTTTTGTCTCATTAAATATTTATTATTTTGATTATTTTTTTAAAGCAAACAGTATTTGCATACATAGAACTAACAATTGTTATTATCTATTTACAAAAAAAAAAAACAATTATGGGTTGTATTCCTTTTGTTAAGGATTCCCCTTCATTCTAAAATTCAACTCTGTGATTATAAAATTCCAATTATTTTATGAATAATAAAAATCATATTTTTATTATGTCATATATATTTTTTGTTAAAATAAAAACATAAAGCCTCAAGGGAAAAAAGTTTCTTTTGAAATATTTTTTATTTAAAAATCTCTCGAGCTTTCGGGCAAGTAAGACCTTCTACGGGAGAAAATATCTTACATGATAAGTAAGAAGGGTTTACTTGCCTGAAAGCTCGAGAGATTTTTAAATAAATAAATAAATTTTTCAAGAAACTTTTACCTGGAGGCTTTATGTTTTTATTTTAATATTGATTCAAGAGATTATTTTTTTTGTCATAAACGATTATTATAGTTTTTCTTTTGAGCATCTAAGGTAATGGATAGACTGGTATCCTATAAAATAAAAAGTCTATGAGATTGTCCCAAAAATTCGTGTTTTTCTTTAAAAACTTTGTTTTTCATATTACTTGGCGAATAACGGCGAATATACAATACAAGTACTTTATACATAATACAAAGACATTATACATGGAGAATTTGATACAATTCAATAGATCTCCATTACGTTCCATTGTCTCAGCTTTTCTATTATAGTCCTGGGGTTTTCCCAGAGGTCTTTTTTGGAGGATTTGATACAATTTAATAGAAGTGTTCAGGACTGGCTGGTTGGGAATCGCATTTGGGGCATTTCGAGAATGTTTTGATTTTTCCATTAAATTAGAATGCTCAAATTTAATGGAAAAATAAAAAAATTCCCGAAATGTCCCAAATACGATTCCCAACCAGCCAGTCCTGGAAATCTATTGAATTGCATTAAATCCTCCAAAAAAAAAAAGACCTCTGGGAAAACCCCAGGACTATAATAGAAAAGCTGAGACAATGGAACCTAATGGAGATTGTTTAAACGACTTGAGGAATAAACAACAACAACACTATATACAAGGTGTGTCCAATAAATAATGAGACTGGTCAAAAATAAAGAAAAAGAAAATGATTTAAAAAAATTGTATTAGTATTTTTCAAAATAGTCCACTCCCGCATCTATACATAATTTCCATCTCTTCTCCCATGATTTAAAACATTTAGAAAAGGCATCTTTCGGGATGTTCTTCAAGACCTTTTTCGAATCCGCTATGATGGACTCTCTAGTGTTAAATCTCCTTCCTTTTATAGCCATTTTGAGTTTTGGAAAGAGAAGAAAATCATTTGGAGCAAGGTCTGGGGAATAGGGAGGTTGTTGAAATATTTGGATGCCGTGTTTAGCCAAATAAGTCAGTACAGATGTAGCGGTGTGTGGTGGTGCATTATCATGATGGATAATCCAATTTTTGGAACTCCACATTTCACTTCTTTTCAGACGAATTGATTCACGTACACGTCTCATAATGTTTAAATAAGACTCCTTATTGATTGTTTGACCTTCCTCTAGATATTTATAACGCACAATTCCCTTTAAGTCAAAGAACGTGACCAATAAGACTTTGTTTTTTGACTTGCAAAGTCGGGATTTCTTCGTTCTTGGTTCATCTTTTCCTTTCCACTCCATGTATTGGCGTTTTGTTTCCGGGTCATACCCGTAAACCCATGTCTCGTCTCCAGTTATTACTTTTTCCTTCCAATTAGGGTTTTCTTCCACCATTTCAAGCATTTTTTTGGCAACTTCAACGCGATTCTCCTTTTGTTGGATTGTGAGCATTTTAGGGACAAATTTTGAAGGTGTCTTCTTTAATTATCGATCCAACTAATAATTTTGATATCCCTGTTTCTTCCTCAATGTCCCGTAACCCTATTCGTGGATTTTCTTTTATCAAATTTGAAATTTGGCTCACCTTTTCAGGGTTCCTGTGCAGAATTGGACTCCAACAGGCTTCTCATCTTTCACCGATTCCATTCCATTTTTAAATCGTGAAAACCATCTAAATGTGGTGGGCTTATTTACATTTTCATTTCCAAATGCCAATTTCAACAAATCTCAAGTTTCTGAAGCCGATTTCCCTATTTTGTAGCAAAATTTAATGCAAATTCGTTGTTCGAATTTTCTATCCATTACAAATTAGAAGTTGTTATGTGCAAGGCGTTCTTTTAACAAACTTAACATTATCGACTGCGCGCGCAATCACGTGATGTGGTATACCGCAGTGTAGCTGAAGCTTTCTATTTTTTAATAGACTTTTTTTTTTATTATCATTTAATTTTTTCTTTGTTTTTGATCGGTCTCATTGTTTATTGGACACACCTTGTACATAACGGCAGCGTATAATATTGGTATTTCATATTTTTTTTCCCAAGTGTTTACGAACTTTTTGGACAAAGTTGTATTTAAAATCTTCTCAACATTCTTAATATTTTTGGGAATAAATACAACATACAGGGGCTATATTTCGATTTTTTTAATTCAAAGACTATGTAACATCTTTGTGTTTGGTTTAACGTTAAGCAACAAGAAGTTAAAAATAAAACTATTTATTTACGCAGCCCGATATATTTGCATATTGTCATATTGCCACGTGGAAAATTAGGGAAAACCAACTTCGGGATGAGACAGCAATTTATTTCAGGAAAGAACAAACTATGAGTGATAAACAAAAGATAAGTAAAAGAGGGAAGTGTACAGAGTATAGTAAAATATAAACATTAAAAAAATAATACTCTGCTCTCTAAAATAATAAATACTGTTTTACAATATTCTGACCTAAATTTACATAAAATTTAATTTTTCCATTGCAGTAAAGGCAGTAGAAATTGTTTTATTTTAAAAAGAATATTACGCGTCTAAAATAGTTTCGTATTTTGATAAAAGATGGCGCTCTAGTGCATCGAAATATAATTGTTCGAATAAAAGACACAAATCGATATTTGTGGAAGAACGATTGCTCGAAGCATATTATATATTTATAATTATATGTAATTCTGCTGTCCTAAAAGCTTATGTCCATAGTTCATCTAAAATACCCATTCGAAGAGTCAAGCATCAGTATCACTCTAAAAGGAAGTTCCAAAAATGCAATATAACAGCGGTATGGTAGATTAAACTGGCGAAACCGCTGGGAGGGTTCACCACTGATGAGCCAGGCCCTCCCTTTAATTTTTCCATTGCAGTAAGGGCAGTATAAATTGTTTTTTTTTTTTAAGAATATTACGCGTTTAAAATAGTTTCGTAATTTGATAACAGATGGCGCGCTAGTGCATCGTGATAAAACAATCTGCGATTATGATAGAATGCAGGCGTTC
>CP092874.1:9842202-9942925 GCA_030710605.1 Cordylochernes scorpioides
TTCAGCTGCTGTTACAGACTCCTCGTTCTTTTGGGACAAAGGCTTTGCAAGATATTTTGTCTTTCTGGTTCAAGGACTAAAAATCTGATCAAAGACAACGTAGACTCGACGTGTTCTGTGGTGAGTAATTTAGGCGTTGCGTTAAGTACATTATAACACCTATAATCACCACTATAACAATTCTAATTTGACAATGTTGTAGACAACTGACAATTAAAATAATTTTATTGACATCTTGTCAACACATTCAAAGTGCACAGTCTGCCCTATTTAAAAAAGATAATATACATTATATACATTATGTACAATGAATATGGCGCCTCTGCCAGCGCTGCAGAGTTTGGTGGAGAATCACCAGTGGGTCTCCAGCGACACCACGTATTTCGTGATCTACGAAGAAAAAGTAGATCGCGTACTACGCCGCCGAGGAGATGTTGATGGTGTGGTCCTCGGACAATGTTATAGATATGATATAGCAGAAAGCAATAAGTAAGTCTCCAGTATATGCTTAACTCTTGTGTCTCGAAGACATGTGTTCTCGTATTTAAAAACAATTTTATTGAAAATTACACAGAAATATATATATTTCGTGATCGAATGGAAGGATGCAACCGTTATACATGTAAACTTCAAAGATTAGTTCCAGCTAAGTGGCGTACACGCGGCGTGCCGTAGCATTCGCCCACGTTTATTTTGTACAGTGTATTTATAGATGGTTGAATTTGTATTTACATTTTAACACAAGAGCTTAACATATTTAGTTTAGCATACTTATTTTTGCTGAAAAAATTATACCACTTGGGGATTATTCAAATTATGACATACATGTAATAATATATGTCAATATACACAACAATTATATATGTTAACACAAAGCAAAAACACGCCATCTATACATATAAAATGAAAGGATTTAAAAGCACGAATGTTTCTTTTATACATAATACAAACTTCTACTGCCCTTACTGCGATGAAAAAATATATTGGGAGGGCTTGGCTCATCAGTGGTGAACCCTCCTAGCGGTTTCGCTGGTGGATTAAATTGGCGGAACCGCTGGGAGGGTTCACCACTGATGAGACAAGCCCTCCCAATATCTTTTTTCATCGTAGTAAGGGCAGTAGAAGTTTGTATTATGTATAAAAGAAACATTCGTGCTTTTAAATTATTTCATTTTAAATTATATATGTACCATAATCATAAATAGTGTTACAGTCGAAAATATGTAAATAAACTTCAACACGCCAGCTTGGCGATCATGTAATCAAATAAGAAAGTTAAAAGAGAATCACCATCGTTCCAAGCAAGGCGAGTCCCTAGTAACAATAAGACAAAGTGTGGAAATTTCCAATATTATCACTTGGACCCTTCCCGGGGATCTTCCACAAGTCATTAGTGAGTTTTACGACCAACCGCTGGGGGACCTACAGATCATCTCGCCCACTCTTGCAGATCAGAGACCCGCCTGGACCTTGCCCGTGTCGCACTACTGCCCACTCTTAGGTGACATCCAACCTGCCTCGTCCTTTGTGTTAACCATAGACTCCTGAAACCACTTGGCCCCATGACTGCTGTTGCTTGTAGTACAACATATATGTATGTTTATTAAAAAGGCATATATTGGATCAAAATATAATTTATTTTTTCAATATTTCAGTTGGCTGAACGCCAACTTTTTCAAGGTATTATAACATATTAATGTGTGTCTATGTGTCTAATGTGTAATAATGTTATAATGCCTTGATAAAGGTTGGCGTTCAGCCAACTGAAATATTGTTAAAATATATGATATTTTGATCCTATATATGCCTTTTTATTTGAATACTAGCGGACGTACCCGGATTCGCCCGGGTTTTACCCGAGTAAAGGTTTGTCTAACGAATCTCTCGATAAAGTGAACATTTTTTCCCGGTCCCTTGAAAAATACTCGATAAGTTGAATAAAATCAATATTAATTGGTTCCCTCGGTAATTGGAAGTTAAAGGAATAGTATCTTGCCTTGGAATTGTATCATTATTCTTGTATGGACGTACCCGGCTTCGCCCAGGTTTTACCCGAGTAAAGGTTTGTCTAACGAATCTCTCAATAAAGTGAACATTTTTTCCCGGTCCCTTGAAAAATACTCGATAAGTTGAATAAAATCAATATTAATTGGTTCCCTCGGTAATTGGAAGTTAAAGGAATAGTATCCTGCCTTGGAATTGTATCATTATTCTTGTCTCAAATAAATTGCCGTGTCATCCTGAATTTTGTCTTTCCTAATTTTCTACATTACAAAATCATCGTATCATCATGATAATATTTAGAGCAGATTGTTGAATTATAACAGATAAATTAGAATATTTATCTTGATTATTTTAAAGCGAAAAGTTATTTCAAAAATTGTATTTGCTAGAAACCTTCCCAGTACTATACTAAATAACTTCCCAAAGTTTCATGGCGTTCCAATGAGTGGTTTGGTCAGGCATAAAGGACAAACAGACACACATACATTCATTTATATATATACTAGTGAACATTTTTTCCCGGTCCCTTGAGAAATACTCGATAAGTTGAATAAAATCAATATTAATTGGTTCCCTCGGTAATTGGAAGTTAAAGGAATAGTATCTTCGCCTTGGAATTGTATCATTATTCTTGTCGCAAATAAATTGCCGTGTCATCCTGAGATAATCTTACTTTTGATAAATAATATTTAAGATAACAAACTAAGTGATAAGAAAACTTGTTATCATCGTCACAATGGGGGCGCTGCTTGCGAGTTAAATCTACAAATCTGCAAATAACTCTAAGGATATTCAAGATATTCATGAAATTATTTTTCAAAAACCTTCCCGGTGATATACCTAATAATATCCCAAAATTTCACGGCGATTGGATGTATGGTTTTTGAATCTATAGAGTACAGACAGACAGACATTCAATTTTATATATATAAGATAATATAAAAGAGTTTTAAAAATTGTAAAAAAAAAAAATGCATCGGCCGGGAATCGAACCCGGGCCGCCCGCGTGGCAGGCGAGCATTCTACCACTGTACCACCGATGCTTAAAAAAATGGCCATATTTAGGTATTCATTCCATTCCGGATTAGTCCGCGTAAAAAAAAGTTCTTCAAATGAAAAAAAAAAAAAGAAATAGCCAAAAATACTAATCAAAATGCAGCCGAAAATTTTCCTCAGGTTTATAAAAAGCGACATGCAAAATATGGTACCAATTGGTTCAGTAGTTTTTGAGTTTATCGCGAAACAGACAGACAGACATAAATTGACTTTTATATATATATAATATATATATAATAGAGATTTACTCTTCATTGTTGGCTTTTTAACTTACATTCATTCTTCATTGTTGGCTTTTTAACTTACATTCATTCTTCATTGTTGGCTTTTTATCTTACATTCATTCTTCATTGTTGGCTTTTTATCTTACATTCATTCTTCATTGTTGGCTTTTTATATTACATTCACTCTTCATTGTTGGCTTTTTATCTTACATTTACTCTTCATTGTTGGCTTTTTATCTTACATTCACTCTTCATTGTTGGCTTTTTATATTATATTTACTCTTCTTTGTTGGCTTTTTATCTTACATTCATTCTTCATTGTTGGCTTTTTATATTACATTTACTCTTCATTGTTGGCTTTTTATCTTACATTCACTCTTCATTGTTGGCTTTTTATCTTACATTCATTCTTCATTGTTGGCTTTTTATATTACATTCACTCTTCATTGTTGGCTTTTTATCTTACATTCATTCTTCATTGTTGGCTTTTTATCTTACATTCATTCCTCATTGTTGGCTTTTTATATTACATTCACTCTTCATTGTTGGCTTTTTATATCATATAGAAAATCATAGTTTTATCTAGTGAACATTTTTCCACCGTGTCATCCTGAGATAATCTTACTTTTGATAAATAATATTTAAGATAACAAACTTAGTGATAAGAAAACTTGTTAACATCGTCACAATGGGGGCGCTGCTTGCGAGTTAAATCTACAAATCTGCAAATAACTCTAAGGATATTCAAGATATTCATGAAATTATTTTTCAAAAACCTTCCCGGTGATATACCTAATAATATCCCAAAATTTCACGGCGATTGGATGTATGGTTTTTGAATCTATAGAGTACAAACAAACAGACAAACAGACAGACAGACATTCAATTTTATATATATAGATTTCACGGCGATTGGATGTATGGTTTTTGAATCTATAGAGTACAAACAAACAGACAAACAGACAGACAGACATTCAATTTTATATATATAGATATAGATTAATGTTTGTACAACTTATGGTTTTCTATGTGTAAGCCTTGACGTTTATCAACAGCCCTGCATCGAGGTTTCCAGGAAATAAGGCTTCGTCTTAGAATATTTTGATCAAGACCATCCCAACAATCCTTAACAACTTTCCAGAGACCATCTAGATGACCGGTGACATCAAAATATGAAAATTCCTTAAGTTTTGTCTATGGGTGTATAATTGACAATTTTGAATAATTCAAACAATTTCTACTGCTATCATTAATGGTAGATTAAACTAGCCAAACCGCTGGGAGAGTTCACCACTGATGATCCAGGCCCTCTCATTAATTTTTCATTGCAGTAAAGGTAGTAGAAAATTGTTTAATTTTTTAATAAAGAATCATACACGTTTATAATAGTTTCGAATTCTCCTAATAGATGGTGAGCTAGTGCATCCTATTGAAATAATTTATTTATATTTTGTTAATTACATAGGTGTATATATACACACAGTATGCACATTTATTAGCAAAATGATAAGATGATTTTTTATTTATTTTTATTATTTTTTAATTTTATTTCCAAAGCGTCATATCTCGCAAGGGATACTTGCGCCAAACAAGGAGAAAAGTTTATTTATATAAGTTTTTACATTATTCAACGCATGAAAACATTAGAGATCCAGATTTTGTAGAAAGTTTATAATGTATTTACAAAATGAATTGAACTTTAAATATGATTTTTATCGGAAATCAAATCGTTAAGTTCACAGACAACTAGTTCATTATGATATATGATGTGAAAAGTTTACATATAAATGCTATGTACAAGGTAATACACAGTACGGTAGAATATCATCAACAGGTCTTCAGCGACACCAGGCATTTCTTGGCCGACGTGATAAACGTAGATCACAAATTTCGCCGACGAAGTGATGTTTTGTATAGAAAACCTCACAGACTTTTTTTTTGTCATTAGGATCAAGATCTTTACAAGATATCTCTCTATTTTTACCGCTATATCACCATTTTATTGTTCTATGTTCCAGGGAATCAATCGTACCAGGGGACACAGTAAGGAACCACCCGGAAAGGAGATGGGTTGCAGAAGGCAGGTTCGGTGACGTCGATGTTCCCTCGTAAGCCAGGGGGTGAACATGGCATAGGGGACCCGTCCTTACAGATGCCCCCTTCAAGAGTCTGTTGGTAGATTCCGCAGGGCATCCGGGGAACTCGGGGATCACAACCGTCATACATCCTGGTCAAATTTGATTCGGATTTTAGACGATCATTGATTTTTTTTCCCTTCTCTTTTTCTAATTTTAAATTCCGTCCAATTTGAATTAAATTTTTCAAATACCTCTCTATTTTTAGTCAAAAACTAAGTTCCGCAGGGTAGATTCCGCAGGGCATCCTGGGAACACGGGATCACAACCGTCATACATCCTGGTCAAATTTGAATCTTTCGGATTTTAGACGATCATTGATTTTTTTCCTTCTCTTTTTCCAATTATAAATTCCGTCCAATATGAATTCAATTTTTCAAATACCTCTCTATTTTTGGCCAAAAACTAAGTTCCCTCTGTAGCTGGCAATAAGAATGGGTGTTTTTACTCCTACGATAGAGTGGGGGGCCCATTTGAGTCTGCCCCCCCACTCTAATGTTTCATAAATCATCAAGAAATGGAGTTAACATATGAACTTGTACTCCCACGATGCCTTGTTTTAACAAATTCTTCCTTTCTTCAGGGAAATAATGTTGTTGTGTTGTTTGAACGATCAGGTCCTGAGATTTGTTTAACTCATAGAAAGCCAGATGGATCTGAACACCTATGGTTTAAACCATCCTTCTACCGACACTCTCATTGGTAGAATTGTCAAATTATATGGACAAATATATTTGCATTTTTTAAATCTTATCTCAGGTTTTAGTGGGAAGGATTTTGTTTTCGTTTGTTAGTGAACCAATATCTCTCCCGCATTCTCATTGGACGAATGTGGCCATGTCTGTATATATAAGGGGGCTATGGTATTGCGAGAGAGGAGTGTGGTGGATTATCGTGTGAAGACGCTTAAAGTGTTCTCTGCGGGCTTTATCCGTGTCTGGTTATTTCCTCGCATACCTGTGTGACCCCGGTCCGATCCCTACCAACGCTACAATAAAGATAAGTACTGTTTTTTTAAATTTTATTTAACAAATTGTGATTGATTATTTACCTTTTTGTTGTACTCTTGAGTGTACGCTTTTTGTATGTTTAGTTACTATTACTTTAGGCCCTAGTTTATTGCATTTTGTGTTAACCCGTACATAGTAACATTTGTCAGAATGTAAGACAGTGAAGTGTTCAGGTTTATTCAAACAATGACAAACCAACACATAAATATATATTTTTATTCTACAATTTATATTACATACTTTAAAGGATTTTTTTCGTTCTGTAGAAGGTTGCTGATTGGAGGAATGTCATAATGTGATTTTTCATGATACTTTGATGGCAACTCATTCTTAAATTTGCATATATTCCATGTTAATATCGGTTGGGGAAGAAGTTTTTGAGTCAAATTTTACTTTATAAAACGACCTTTGAAAATTATCCCGCATCTTTTAAACGAAAAATCGAAATTTATCTTTATGAAGAAATAACGAATTTTTCTAACCTTAATTTTAATTTATAGTATTTTGACTCGCTAAGTAGAAAATTAAAGAACTGTATGTGGAATTAAGATCATACTACTTCATCCTTCTTATAGTCCTGACACTGCTCCTTTTGTTTATGGTATGTTCTGATCAATGGAACATTATCTTTTCAAACTATTTATTTTAAATATATGAATAAAACCTCCCCCCACATTTTTTGTATTAAATAGATTCATAATTTAAATAAAAAACATATTTTTATAAGTTAACAACTGGGTGAATGAACTAATTAAGCACAACCCCTAAGACTTTATATCTCGACTATAGACAATCCATCCATGTATGTTGTATAGATGTCTGATAATTATGTTGTATATTCCTTGTTGTACCAATCTATATTTCTGTCAACTAATTATTATTCTTTAAGACAAGGAACTGGTTGTTCTCGATTGCTTGTATATAAGTTTATGTCCCAAGTCCTTTCTTTCTTCTTTCCCCTTATTTGATTCATTGTAAATAACATTGATGATTATTATTACTATTACTGTTATATTTCTGTATATACCATCTTCTACTCAGAAAATCTGTATAAGACTAAAAGTTCTTTATAAAGCTTTTTGTTGTACAGTATAACCTCCATGAGAGGACACTCACGATAGAGGACACCTCTATACAAAGGACAGTTTTCATTTGCAAAATTACCATTTTTACTATTTAGAAAATATCTAGTAAGAGGACACCTCTCTCTAAAGGACACTTTGGCTCTGCAATTAGGTGTTGTCCTTTACAGGGAGGTTCTACTGTATTTTAAAAGGTTGGCAAGAAATATTGGAGAATCTGTATAAGACCAAAGGTCTTAATAAAGATTTTATTATAAAAACCTAAATAATTGCAATCAGTAATTTAAGGAAGAAAAAATTTCTTTGCAACAAGTTTCTTTTATTCTGCAATTTGGCAAGCTTTCAGGCGTTAGCCTATCATCAGGCCGATTTCGCAAATATATATTTGCGAAATCGGCCTGATGATAGGCTAACGCCTGAAAGCTTGCCAAATTGCAGAATAAAAGAAACTTGTTGCAAAGAAATTTTTTCTTCCTTAAAAAAGATTTTATTGTATTTTCAAAGGGGTTGGCAAGAAATCGGAGAATCTGTATAAGACCACAAAAGGTCTTAATAAAGCTTTTTGTTGTATTTTTAAAGGGGTTGGTAAGAAATTGGAGAATCTGCATGAGACCAAAGGTCTTGATAAAGATTTTGTTGTATATTTCAAAGGGGGGTTGGTAAGAAATTGGAGAATCTGTATAAGACCAAAGGTCTTAATAAATATTTTTGTTGTAGTTTCAAAGGTTGGTAAGAAATTGGAGAATCTGTATAAGACCAAATGTCTTAATAAAGATTTTTGTTGTATTTTTGAAAGTTGGCAAGAAATGATGATGAAGATATGGAAGGGTGGGTTTCTCCGGTGGAAGATTTAGGCCGGTGTGTTATGGAAGGTGAGGCATTGATGTGGATGAACACATTTCCCTTTCTCATTCCGCCGAAGAGGTTTGCGGCAGAAACAGCCGGGGACACAGATAGGAATACAAGCTGGACGAGGGTGGATCAACTTGAAACACTTCTCCCAACAGCGGCTACCACAGATCCTGAAGACTTCCCCATGTTTACATGGGCCCAGCACAGCTCCTGGACATCAACACAACGTCGCTGTCAACATGCCTGTTATATTGCCAAAATTAGGGAAGACAAAAACTTCAGGATGAGACAACAATTTATTTCAGGGAAGGACAAACTATGAATTTTAAACAAAAGATAAGCCACGAGGGAAATTTACAGAGTCGCAAGATATAAACATAAAAAAATGACCACTCTGTTAATAAAAATAATAAAATTAATAAATACTATGCTACAATATTGCCAAAATTAGGGAAGACAAAAACTTCAGGATGAGACAACAATTTATTTCAGGCAAGAACAAACTAAGAAATATTGTAGAGTAGAAGTCTTAGTATATCTGGAGATATGAAAGTATTTATTGATGACGTCACGGCGACTAGTCGACAATTATTAACCAAACTATCTACAGCTAGGGAATATTGAACAAGCAAGCTAAGAAATATTTTGATCATTATTTTACATAAACAGAGTAATATATTAGAAAGAGGGAATTATATATCGCCGCAACTCTTTTTTATTAACGCGATTAAGGAAGCTTTCGGGCAAGCCCTTCTTCAGCTAATTATCAGCGAAATCCGCAAACCGTTTACCATGAAGAGTAATATATATTTATATAATCCGTTAAATATTTTCATTGAATAATTAAATTAAAATATAAAATAGTAGGTATTTCTTCGCCACAATATAAACAAAAGATAAGCAAAGAGGGAAGTTTACAGAATATCAAAATATAAACATCAGAAATGATACTCTGTTAATAAAATAATACCTACTTTGCAACAATATATATAACCCCCCATTGACAATTATAAAACTTTTTTGAATATCATTTGTTGCTTGGAAGTCTGTTAGGAAATATACAGCTACATTAACTAATTTTTTATTTAGTTCCTGACGCTTCAGTGACTCGCTGTCACTATTCTTAGGGAGATGATTATTTTAAGTTCCTATTATATACTAGACGAATGGCCCGGGCAACGCCCGGGTTTTACCCGAGTGCGAATATATTTTAAAAACGTTTTAATCTTCATCTAGATCTTCATCTTGTCTACACCTTGTATACATCTTGCTTCCTAGGGTTGCCTAGAGTGGCCGCTATAGACAGGGTGGTCTGTATAGACAGGTGTATGTATCACACTGCTGATAACAGGGTTGCCTAAAGTGACCGCTATAGACAGGGTGGTCTGTATAGACAGGTGTATGTATCACACTGCTGATAACAGGGTTGCCTAAAGTGACCGCTATAGACAGGGTGGTCTGTGTAGACAGGTGTATGTATCACACTGCTGATAACAGGGTTGCCTAAAGTGACCGCTATAGACAGGCTGGTCTGTATAGACAGGTGGATGTAACACACTGCTGATAACAGGGTTGTCTAGAATGGCCGCTATAGACAGGTGTATGTATCACACAGCTGATAACAGGGTTGTCTAGAGGGGGGCGGGCAGGGAGGTCACGTGTTTGCTGGCAGCCAATGGGCGCGCATTCTATCCGTGAGCTTCAGACAAACAGACAAACAAACAGACAGAATAAGGTAAATATATAAGTAGATCCCGGCAATTTTTCCATCTATATTATAGCCATAGATTTGGCCCAGCCACTTTGCCAGCAAAACACCTCTTTGGTAGATTGTGAGGATTCCATTAGATCCCGTGTGGATCTCATGGAATAAAGTCCGCCCTTAGACTGACGAGGGCCATTAGCCTGAAACCATGGTCTCTAGGTGGACTCTTATCAGTTTGCCAAAGCTGGTGTTGTGGCTTTGTCACCGACCCGATGCCGCTAGTTGCGGCGACGGTCAATAGATGGCGTCAGATTCTGACGTTTATTTTGACGGGAGAGGCGACCTTTGCTTCTATATATATATATACCATTTTATACCATATATATATATGGTATAAAACCCATATATATATATATGGTATTTTCACCCTCTTATACTTCATTTAAAAAAGTTAGAAATAGTAAATATTTCTCTTTGAAATAAATATTGTTTTTTCACAGAAAAGAAACTTATGCGGTATAACTTTAAGTATTGTTAAAAAATATTTATTGTCTGAATTATCTTTATTTTCAAGAAATATATGTATGCAACACATGTCATAATATATCATAAATATGTAAATAAAATGGCTTGTGTGGGAGTTTGAGGAAATGTAAGATAAAATAATCTGGTTAATACAACCCCTGGGTTACCAGATATCCAGACTTCCCTTCACATCCCCCTGGAGGATAATTTATCTTACTCAAAGCAGTTTAAAAACAGCTTGATGTGATGATCAAGGGAAAATTTGCACATAGGTGGTCTCAACATCAGTTATTCCCAGGATAGTCCTCGGACCTTCTCTCTTTCCTCCTCGATCTACCTCACACGGGTTTTTGTTTCTGTCTCCTGTGTGCGCCTTACCACACAACTACCACAACTACTTTACAAACTACCACATATATATATATATATATATTGTTACATCATGATTAATGGCGTATTTCTTATATTATTTTTAATATATTTGAAATTTAAATTATATATTTATTTATTTTTATATAAAATATTCTATGATATTTATTTAAAACACAGATTATTTAGATTGTCATCATTTGTATTTAGGTACACGTGTGACTTCACTGCTCTCTTTGATGTGAGAAAATAAAGAAAGGATTCTGGTGGCTACTTAAAGAAGACTTATCTCATTATTCCCTTTTATAAATTTGTAGGATGGTTGAAACACGCTCTGGTAAGATGCAAGACCCAGCACAGGAGAGAATCCAGGCTGAAGAGTCTGCCAAGCCGCAACCTGGTGCAACAATATATATATGTAGTAACATAAAGGTAACCCAGGCTCCTGGAACGCATCCATAGATCGCCAACTATTCAGGCTGTCCTGTAGTTTATGAGTCTGTCTTGGTAGCCTTAGTGAACCAGTTCACCAAGTCTTTCCAAGCGGGTTTGTTTCTTGGTAGATTCAATAGGGTAGTGTCATTGAATGAGGGTATTCCAATAAGTGTATCCATAGAACACACCAACTATTCAGGCTGTCCTGTAGTTTATGAGTCTATCTTGGTAGCCTTAGTGAACCAGTTCACCAAGTGGCCGGTTTGTTTCTTGGTAGATTCAATAAGGAAGTGTGATTGAATGAGGGCAGTCCAATAAGTGTATCCATAGATCGCCAACTATTCAGGCTGTCCTGTAGTTTATGAGTCTGTCTTGGTAGCCTTAGTGAACCAGTTCACCAAGTATTTCCAGGCCGGTTTGTTTCTTGGTAGATTCAATAAGGAAGTGTTATTGAATGAGGGCAGTCCAATAAGTGTATCCATAGATCGCCAACTACCCAGGCTGTCCTGTAGTTTATGAGTCTGTCTTGGTAGCCTTAGTGAACCAGTTCACCAAGTATTTCCAGGCCGGTTTGTTTCTTGGTAGATTCAATAAGGAAGTGTTATTGAATGAGGGCAGTCCAATAAGTGTATCCATAGATCGCCAACTACCCAGGCTGTCCTGTAGTTTATGAGTCTGTCTTGGTAGCCTTAGTGAACCAGTTCACCAAGTGGCCGGTTTGTTTCTTGGTAGATTCAATAAGGAAGTGTTATTGAATGAGGGCAGTCCAATAAGTGTATCCATAGATCGCCAACTACCCAGGCTGTCCTGTAGTTTATGAGTCTGTCTTGGTAGCCTTAGTGAACCAGTTCACCAAGTATTTCCAGGCCGGTTTGTTTCTTGGTAGATTCAATAAGGAAGTGTTATTGAATGAGGGCAGTCCAATAAGTGTATCCATAGATCGCCAACTATTCAGGCTGTCCTGTAGTTTATGAGTCTGTCTTGGTAGCCTTAGTGAACCAGTTCACCAAGTATTTCCAGGCCGGTTTGTTTCTTGGTAGATTCAATAAGGCAGTGTTATTGAATGAGGGCAGTCCAATAAGTGCAGCCGTCTGGAATCGCTGTAGTTCAAATGCTGGGCAGCTGACATGTTCTACGGTTTGATCTTCCTCTTTGAAGTTACACACACACACATATATATATTAAAAATAAAAAAGGCATCTCCTGACCACGAGCACATGTGCTTTTTAGATGGAAGAGCGCCATCTAGTGGAGCAAAAATAAACTAAACGTTTATTTAGCTTGCTCCGTGATATTTGGCCAACCCAATTTCTTGATAAATCAAGAAAAGCCATCCACGAACGCGTTTCGCGCTGTTGGCGCTCGTCAGCGTGGAGAAGGCTGTAACCACTGCGACCAAAAATCTTTCAAATTGGGTTGGCCAAATATCACGGAGCAAGCTAAATAAACGTTTAGTTTCTTTTTGCTCCACTAGATGGCGTTCTGCCATCTAAAAAGCACATGTGCTCGTGGTCAGGAGATACCTTCTTTATTTTTAATATCAACACCTGACCCACTTTTATTTTTTCTATTGTTTTTTACATATATATATATATATATTAAGAAAAAGGCATCTCCTTATCGTGCAACTGAAAGTTGCTGATGGCTGGCGCCATCTATCGGAATAAATATCAACTATTCTCGTTGATTTTTAATTATTCCATATATATAATATGTTTACATATAAATGTCACGTGACGCTTTAAATATATTTTATAAAATCGTATATACAGTATAAGCGTGTAAAATCGCGCGTATAACCCGTCACAGCCAGTACTTTGGCACGCGCGGCAATAACAACAAAATTCACCATCGCTAGCTAGAGTACACTGATGTGTCAACCCCGAGACAAAACGGTGTATCAACAGTACCTGGCAGTATGGACAGTATAACCAGATAACAACACAGCAGACAGGAGTACAGTGACTTCATACCTGCTTGCAATATCTCAACACTTCCTCCCATCTCTACTTATACACAGAACCACGACACAAACATCGGCCAAACATCATGTTTCCTTCCTCCTACCGAGATAAATAACATGTTCCTTAGTTTGACATTTTAGAACTCTCTAAAACTATAAAATGAAAGGATTTAAAAGCACGAATGTTTCTTTTATACATAATACAAACTTCTACTGTCCTTACTGCGATTAAAAAATATATTGGGAGGGCTTGGCTCATCAGTGGTGAACCCTCCCAGCGGTTTCGCCAATTTAATCTACCAGACCGTTTCTCAGAGCTCTAATACTGTATTGGACGATTCTGCGTAAACACAGCACTGAAGGATGGAATCTCAGAAATGGTTTTCAAGAAAACTATGGACATAAGCTTAAAGGACTAGAACTATAGATTGGTTAAGAAAATATTCCTTTCAATTAGCAATCGCAGCGGTTTATAAATATTATTTTATTACGAGGGTTCTCAGGTTTTATCTCCTTTCGCTTTGATTTCATTGTAACGACAAGTGAAAGGGGAAGCCACAACAGTTCTTATACCAAAATTAGGTGAATATAAATATGACATGATATGACATGATTATATGACAAGCTATGAAGTGACAAACAGAGCAGACCTTAGAAGATATGACAAGCTAGGAAGTAACAAACAGACCCTAGAAGATATGACAAGCTAGGAAGTGACAAACAGAGCAGACCCTAGAAGATATGACAAGCTAGGAAGTGACAAACAGAGCGGACCCTAGAAGATATGACAAGCTAGGAAGTGACAAACAGAGCAGACCCTAGAAGATATGACAAGCTAGGAAGTGACAAACAGAGCAGTCCCTAGAAGATATGACAAGCTAGGAAGTGACAAACAGAGCAGACCCTAGAAGATACGACAAGCTAGGAAGTGACAAACAGAGTAGACCCTAGAAGATATGACAAGCTAGGAAGTGACAAACAGAGCAGACCCTAGAAGATACGACAAGCTAGGAAGTGACAAACAGAGTAGACCCTAGAAGATATGACAAGCTAGGAAGTGACAAACAGAGCAGACCCTAGAAGATACGACAAGCTAGGAAGTGACAAACAGAGTAGACCCTAGAAGATATGACAAGCTAGGAAGTGACAAACAGAGCAGATCCTAGAAGATATGACAAGCTAGGAAGTGACAAACAGAGCAGACCCTAGAAGATATGACAAGCTAGGAAGTGACAAACAGAGCAGACCCTAGAAGATATGACAAGCTAGGAAGTAACAAACAGAGTAGATCCTAGAAGATATGACAAGCTAGGAAGTGACAAACAGAGCAGACCCTAGAAGATATGACAAGCTAGGAAGTGACAAACAGAGCAGATCCTAGAAGATATGACAAGCTAGGAAGTGACAAACAGAGCAGACCCTAGAAGATATGACAAGCTAGGAAGTGACAAACAGAGCGGACCCTAGAAGATATGACAAGCTAGGAAGTGACAAACAGAGCAGTCCCTAGAAGATATGACAAGCTAGGAAGTGACAAACAGAGCGGACCCTAGAAGATATGACAAGCTAGGAAGTGACAAACAGAGCAGTCCCTAGAAGATATGACAAGCTAGGAAGTGACAAAAAGAGCACACCTTAGAAGATATGACAAGCTAGGAAGTGACAAAAAGAGCACACCTTAGAAGATATGACAAGCTAGGAAGTGACAAACAGAGCGGACCCTAGAAGATACGACAAGCTAGGAAGTGACAAACAGAGCGGACCCTAGAAGATATGACAAGCTAGGAAGTGACAAACAGAGCAGACCCTAGAAGATATGACAATCTAGGAAGTGACAAACAGAGCAGTCCCTAGAAGATATGACAAGCTAGGAAGTGACAAACAGAGCAGTCCCTAGAAGATATGACAAGCTAGGAAGTGACAAACAGAGCAGACCCTAGAAGATATGACAATCTAGGAAGTGACAAACAGAGCAGTCCCTAGAAGATACGACAAGCTAGGAAGTGACAAACAGAGTAGATCCTAGAAGATATGACAAGCTAGGAAGTGACAAACAGAGCAGACCCTAGAAGATATGACAAGCTAGGAAGTGACAAACAGAGCAGATCCTAGAAGATATGACAAGCTAGGAAGTGACAAACAGAGCAGACCCTAGAAGATACGACAAGCTAGGAAGTGACAAACAGAGCAGACCCTAGAAGATATGACAATCTAGGAAGTGACAAACAGAGCAGTCCCTAGAAGATATGACAAGCTAGGAAGTGACAAACAGAGCGGACCCTAGAAGATACGACAAGCTAGGAAGTGACAAACAGAGCGGACCCTAGAAGATATGACAAGCTAGGAAGTGACAAACAGAGCAGACCCTAGAAGATATGACAAGCTAGGAAGTGACAAACAGAGCAGACCCTAGAAGATATGACAATCTAGGAAGTGACAAACAGAGCAGTCCCTAGAAGATACGACAAGCTAGGAAGTGACAAACAGAGCAGACCCTAGAAGATATGGCAAGCTAGGAAGTGTCAAACAGAGCGGACCCTAGAAGATATGGCAAGCTAGGAAGTAACAAACAGAGCGGACTCTAGAAGATATGACAAACTAGGAAGTGACAAACAGAGCAGACCCTAGAAGATATGACAAGCTAGGAAGTGACAAACAGACCCTAGAAGATATGACAAGCTAGGAAGTGAAAAACAGACCCTAGAAGATATGACAAGCTAGGAAGTGACAAACAGACCCTAGAAGATATGACAAGCTAGGAAGTGACAAACAGAGCAGACCCTAGAAGATATGACAAGTTAGGAAGTGACAAACAGAGCAGACTCTAGAAGATATGACAAGCTAGGAAGTGACAAACAGAGCAGACCCTAGAAGATATGACAAGCTAGGAAGTGACAAACAGAGCGGACCTTAGAAGATATGACAAGCTAGGAAGTGACGAATAGAGCAGACCCTAGAAGATATGACAAGCTAGGAAGTGACAAACAGAGCAGACCCTAGAAGATATGACAAACTACGAAGTGACAAACAGAGCGGACCCTAGAAGATATGACAAGCTAGGAAGTGACAAACAGAGTAGATCCTAGAAGATATGACAAGCTAGGAAGTAACAAACAGAGCGGACCCTAGAAGATATGACAATCTAGGAAGTGACAAACAGAGAAGACCCTAGAAGATATGACAATCTAGGAAGTGACAAACAGAGCAGACCCTAGAAGAAATGACAAGCTAGGAAGTGACAAACAGAGAAGACCCTAGAAGATATGACAAGCTAGGAAATGACAAACAGAGCAGACCCTAGAAGATATGACAAGCTAGGAAGTGACAAACAGACCCTAGAAGATATGACAAGCTAGGAAGTGACAAACAGAGAAGACCCTAGAAGATATGACAAGCTAGGAAGTGACAAACAGAGCAGACCCTAGTAGATATGACAAGCTAGGAAGTGACAAACAGAGCAGACCCTAGAAGATATGACAAGCTAGGAAGTGACAAACAGAGCAGACCCTAGAAGATATGACAAGCTAGGAAGTGACAAACAGAGCAGATCCTAGAAGATATGACAAGCTAGGAAGTGACAAACAGAGCAGATCCTAGAAGATATGACAAGCTAGGAAGTGAAAAACAGAGCAGACCCTAGAATATATGACAATCTAGGGAGTGACAAACAGAGAAGACCCTAGAAGATATGACAAGCTAGGAAGTGACAAACAGAGCAGTCCCTAGAAGATATGACAAGCTAGGAAGTGACAAACAGAGCAGACCCTAGAAGCTATGACAAGTTAGGAAGTGACAAACAGAGCAGACCCTAGAAGATATGACAAGCTAGGAAGTAACAAACAGAGCAGACCCTAGTAGATATGACAAGCTAGGAAGTGACAAACAGAGCAGACCCTAGAAGATATGACAAGCTAGGAAGTGACAAACAAAGCAGACCCTAGAAGATATGACAAGCTAGGAAGTGACAAACAGAGCAGAACCTAGAAGATATGACAAGCTAGGAAGTGACAAACAGAGCAGACCCTAGAAGATATGACAAGCTAGGAAGTAACAAACAGACCCTAGAAGATATGACAAGCTAGGAAGTGACAAACAGAGCAGACCCTAGAAGATATGACAAGCTAGGAAGTGACAAACAGAGAAGACCCTAGAAGATATGACAAGCTAGGAAGTGACAAACAGAGCGGACCCTAGAAGATATGACAATCTAGGAAGTGACAAACAGAGAAGACCCTAGAAGATATGACAATCTAGGAAGTGACAAACAGAGCAGACCCTAGAAGAAATGACAAGCTAGGAAGTGACAAACAGAGAAGACCCTAGAAGATATGACAAGCTAGGAAATGACAAACAGAGCAGACCCTAGAAGATATGACAAGCTAGGAAGTGACAAACAGACCCTAGAAGATATGACAAGCTAGGAAGTGACAAACAGAGAAGACCCTAGAAGATATGACAAGCTAGGAAGTAACAAACAGAGCAGACCCTAGAAGATATGACAAGCTAGGAAGTGACAAACAGAGAAGACCCTAGAATATATGACAATCTAGGAAGTGACAAACAGAAAATACCCTAGAAGATATGACAAGCTAGGAAGTGACAAACAGAGCGGACCCTAGAAGATATGACAAGCTAGGAAGTGACAAACAGAGCAGACCCTAGAAGATATGACAAGCTAGGAAGTGACAAACAGAGCGGACCCTAGAAGATATGACAAGCTAGGAAGTGACAAACAGAGCGGACCCTAGAAGATATGACAAGCTAGGAAGTGACAAACAGAGCAGACCCTAGAAGATATGACAAGCTAGGAAGTGACAAACAGAGCAGACCCTAGAAGATATGACAAGCTAGGAAGTGACAAACAGAGAAGACCCTAGAAGATATGACAAGCTAGGAAGTGACAAACAGAGAAGACCCTAGAAGATATGACAAGCTAGGAAGTGACAAACAGAGAGGACCCTAGAAGATATGACAAGCTAGGAAGTGACAAACAGAGCGGACCCTAGAAGATATGACAAGCTAAGAAGTGACAAACAGAGCAGACCCTAGAAGATATGACAAGCTAGGAAGTGACAAACAGAGCGGACCCTAGAAGATACGACAAGCTAGGAAGTGACAAACAGAGCGGACCCTAGAAGATACGACAAGCTAGGAAGTGACAAACAGAGCAGACCCTAGAAGATACAACAAGCTAGGAAGTGACAAACAGAGCGGACCCTAGAAGATATGACAAGCTAGGAAGTGTCAAACAGAGCGGACCCTAGAAGATATGACAAGCTAGGAAGTGACAAACAGAGCAGACCCTAGAAGATATGACAAGCTAGGAAGTGTCAAACAGAGCAGACCCTAGAAGATATGACAAGCTAGGAAGTGACAAACAGAGCAGACCCTAGAAGATATGACAAGCTAGGAAGTGACAAACAGAGCGGACCCTAGTAGATATGACAAGCTAGGAAGTTACAAACAGAGCGGACCCTAGAAGATACGACATGCTAGGAAGTGACAAACAGAGCGGACCCTAGAAGATACGACAAGCTAGGAAGTGACAAACAGAGCGGACCCTAGAAGATACGACAAGCTAGGAAGTGACAAACAGAGCGGTCCCTAGAAGATACGACATGCTAGGAAGTGACAAACAGAGCGGACCCTAGAAGATACGACAAGCTAGGAAGTGACAAACAGAGCGGTCCCTAGAAGATACGACAAGCTAGGAAGTGACAACCTGAGCGGACCCTAGAAGATACGACAAGCTAGGAAGTGACAAACAGAGCAGACCCTAGAAGATATGACAAGCTAAGAAGTGACAAACAGAGCAGATCCTAGAAGATATGACAAGCTAGGAAGTGACAAACAGAGCAGATCCTAGAAGATATGACAAGCTAGGAAGTGACAAACAGAGCGGACCCTAGAAGATATGACAAGCCAGGACGTGACAAACAGAGCAGACCCTAGAAGATATGACAAGCTAGGAAGTGACAAACAGAGCAGACCCTAGAAGATATGACAAGCTAGGAAGTGACAAACAGAGCAGACCCAAGAAGATATGACAAGCTAGGAAGTGACAAACAGAGCAGACCCTAGAAGATATGACAAGCTAGGAAGTGACAAACAGAGCAGACCCTAGAAGATATGACAAGCTAGGAAGTGACAAACAGAGCAGACCCAAGAAGATATGACAAGCTAGGAAGTGACAAACAGAGCAGACCCTAGAAGATGTGACAAGCTAGGAAGTGACAAACAGAGCAGACCCTAGAAGATATGACAAGCTAGGAAATGACAAACAGAGCTGACCCTAGAAGATATGACAAGCTAGGAAGTGACAAACAGAGATAAAAAAACCCGGAACTCGACCCCAGCACCCCATCTAATATCGGCCTACCTCTAAACAACGCCTCAAGACGTCACAAAAACTCGGCAGTTTTGCTTGGCTAACTCTTCGGACGCCTCTTTTTTATGATAATAATCATTTTCAAGTTTTTTATGTTCGTAATTAGTTAGAGCTATTGTGAGATATTTCTTTGAACTCTTGTCTTCCCAGAACCTCCTTTCCCCTGTGTGTTTTATGGATTTTTTAAAACATTTCTCACATATCAATATGTAAAAGAAGTAGAAAAAGTTTTATTAAAAAAATAAATATTGATTATAGATGAGAAAACAAGGAGATAAGACTAAATCCACATAAATAAATAGTGTGTGACGTTATATTACAAGAGAATGTAATTTTGTCTCATGTGTGTGATGGTAACAACGTATCAAAATAGGGAAATGTACTAGGAAAAAACATATTTGATTAAAACATGATGAATAGATGATATTATGAATCATCATTAGAGCGCCATCTATTATGAAAATTCGATAATATTATAAATGCGTATGATTCTTTTTTTTTTTTTTTCAAATAAACAATTTCTACTGCCCTTACTGCAATGGAAAAATTAATGGGAGGGGCTGGCTCATCAGTGGTGATTAAACTGACGAAATTGCTGGGAGGGTTCACCACTGATGAGCCAGGCCCTCCAATTAATTTTTTCATTGCAGTAAAGGCAGTAGAAATTGTTTATTAAAAAAAAAAAGAACTATATGCGTTTATAATAGTATCGAATTTTCATAATAGATGATATGTTCATGGTAATATCTGTATTTTAGCTTCCACTAGGTGTCAAGTGAAGTGGAACGACCTCAAAGACTGGAAGTATGTAAACTCGGTCAAGTACTATACTGAAGATGACCCTCTCTCTCTATTTCCTGATAGAGTTTTCCTATCACGGCCTCTCTCCCTAACCTATCAATTCTGGAAGTGTTCCAATATACAACAAGTCTGTTTTCTTCTCCTCTCACATTCTATAGACTCCATACAGGGGGTCGGTGGAAGGATGGTCTAAACTGTTGGTTTTCGACCTCTACGACCCGGGTTCGATTCCTGCATCAGACACTTTTTCTGATGAAAAAAAAAAAGCTCCAATGGCCCCCGATTATTGCAAAAGTCCAACCTCACCAGCGAGTGCAAATAACCAAATGTGGCTCTGGCACATTTGTAAGTGCAAAGTCGAACTGCTTTTCACGTGTGTAGACATGTGGTGCACTTTTAGCAAAATAAGTCGCCTAATTTTACCCACCATGAATATCATGGCCTGTACCATGTGTACTAGGGATAAGAAAAAAAAAAAGAAAAAATAATCCATACAAGAACAGGACGATACACTGATATTTTTACCATTTTTACCATGTATATCGGGACAATAACTCTGAAATATATTACAGTGACCTTTATTGAAGACACATGAGATAACCAATTGTGAACAAAAGTGCCTCTGTTTCCTTAAAAAAAAAAAAAAAAACTGACGACCGGCATATCGCCATTTTCTTAAGTTTTGTCCATGAGTGTAAATAACGCGTAGAGAAATTCTGTCAATATTTTCACCGCGCAGTCATCTGATCACTCGCCTGAACACTGCTGCCATCTATTGAGGTAAAGAGGAACTATTTAAGTAGTGAAATGTATTCAAATTAACGAACGCGATGTTTCAAAATGATTCGAAGAGCTTTCGGTTCACAGTTCAGGTCGATATAAACAATAGTAGATCGGTCTGTAGCTTAATTTGGCGAAACCGCTGAGAGGGATTACCACTGATGAGCCATGCCCTCTCGTATTAATAACTTCTCCATCATCGGCCGGACCTGTAGTCCTGGATATTTTCAGTTGGTCTCGAGGACCACGCCATCTCCTCAGCGGCGAAGTACGCGATCTACTTATTCTTCGTAGACCACGAAATACGTGGTGTCGCTGGAGACCCGCTGGTGATTCTCCACCAAACTCTGCAGCGCTGGCAGAGACGCCATGGTACATAGTGTATATATCATGCATATTATCTTATTTTAAATAGTACAGACTGTGTACTTTGACAAGATGTCAATAAAATTATTTTAATTGTCAATTGTGTATAGGAGTCAGTGTTGGGCATTAAAAAATTATTTTTCAATTAAATTGTAGTGCAATTAACAATTAATTAATTGTTAATTAGAAAAGTGCAATTAACAATTAACAATTGATTAATTGTTAATTGTGAAAATTACAATTAACAATTAATCAATTGTTAATCTTTAATAAATCATTTTAATTAATATTTGCCCAGATATCCTGAGATAAAAAGTGTTTTTTTTTAAATACAACACACCTTTACCATCGTCAGCTGCAGTTGAACGCCTTTTTTCTTTTGCGACAATGACAAATCTGCCAAAGAGTCACAAATTGTCGCACAGCATGCTCGAGAAGAGAGTGGTACTGAAATGCAGTGTTGGGCATTAAAAAATTATTTTTCAATTAAATTGAAGTGCAATTAACAATTAATTAATTATTAATTAGAAAAGTGCAATTATTAATTAATTAATTGTGAAAATTACAATTAACAATTAATCAATTGTTAATCTTTAATAAATCATTTTAATTAATATTTGCCCAACACTGATAGGAGTACATAAAACGAATATTAATAACTTTTATCATTGTAGTAAGGTCTGTAGAGATAAAATTTGATAATATATGTTAAAAGAAACACATTGCCTTATTATTATTATCCCATTATATAATTATACAAGTTCATGGAGACTAAATTCACACACACGTGTGAACGTGCTGTCCCTCCATCAGGCCTCTCATTAGAGAGGCCTTCAACATCATAGGGCGGCCCCCTGACCTGCAGGCTTGGATCTTCGGCGGGTCCGGCCTTGAGGACGACGCCCTTTCCATCCTGGTGTCGGCAAAGTTGCGAATTTATCGCTACTTTGTCCAGGTTGGGCTCGGAGAAGCGGTGGAGGACCCGCTCATCGCCTGGTCCGGGACCCTCCAGCGTCGAGGTCTCCTTCCACCATCCCCCTTGTAAAATATATGTAAAATATATGTAAATATTTCATTCTTTATGTAATTTTTTTTTTCTTCTCTCTCTCTCTCTCTCTCTCGTTGATAAATTGATGTAATATTGTCTAGAAGACAATAAATAATTTTTAATTGTCAAAAATTGTCACACACACACACAAAAGCCTTTATTAAGACACACTGGTTTTATAGAGGATTCTCCCCGAGATTACAAGAGAGATAGGCCTGTGAAAGTGGGGAATATACAGAAGAAGAAAGATTATGTAAGTATGATATATACATACACATACCCATATACAACTATACATATCAGCTAGAGCCAAATTATAAAAATCTAATAATGACTATTGTGCTCTAAATCATAAATTATATAAATCACTAAATCAAATAAATCACTAAATCATATACAACATAACAACAAAGCCCCCATTAAGACCCAAAGTCTTACAAAAGACTCGACTTATTCACTGCCTTGTAAAACCCACATAGATCCAGTGAAAACTTTCTATCTGTTATGTAGTTTGTTGAGATATCCTCAACTGTGTCCGGGAATCTATTATCTTGTTTCGAAATAAATGTTTTTCTTTCATCTGAAATACTTGTACAGTGGAAAAAAATAGTGAGATATTTCGGAGTTCATTTTCTGCTTACAGAACTTACATAACAGTTCCGCTTCTCCGAAAATGTTCTTGTGATTTTCCCGGAAGAATGTGTAAAGTACTCGCAGTTGGGCAATGTGTCGTTTAACAATGAATGGAAGATTGTCCGACAGATATCCTTCAGGAAGGGATGTTTTCTTCAGGTTTCTATAATGAAAATATAGTTTTGTATTATTGATTCTCGCCCAGTCACCTTGTATGGATTGGTCTATTGCTGTTCTAGTAATCAGTGGCAGTTCATGTTGAAGAAAGTCCTTATCGGTGCAATTAATCAGATAAGAAAAACCAGTGGAATTCAGAATGTGATTAATGGTTATAACAACACCTATGTGGATATTTGAATTTGGGGACAAATTCATTAGTTCAGTTAAGCATATAAATGGTAATCGGTTAGCTTCCATATTGAGGATTCTGATCCAGTATTTCATTGTAAGTTTTATGGAGGTGACTGCAAGAGAAGTTCGTCCACACTCCATTCGAAGGATATATCCTGGGGTATACCTGGGCAGGTTTAAAAGCCGACGCAGGAAAACATCCTGAGTCTTGTCCGGTAACTCCTTTTGATCACAAGCCCAGATCGGAGCTGCGTATAGGAGTACCGCTACAACCATTGAGTCCAATAGCCTTAAAGGTGCCTGAAGGGAGTTAACTTTAGTCTTAGTCATGACTGTCCACACCGCACTTATTGCAGACAGTGCCTTGCCCTGGGAATGCTTGGCAACTTGTGTATATGAAGTCGTTGTTGACAAAGGATAGCCAAGATAATTGTACTTTGATGAAATAGCCAGTGGTCTTTCGCCCCAGAACCATTTGTCAGATATTGCGAGTCGACCTCCATTGCGAAAAACCATTATTTTAGACTTATTTTCATTAAGTATTAAATAGTTCGTTTCGAGGTATTTCTTTAGTATATTAATCTTGGTTTGCAGATTTATTTTAGACTCCCCCAAGAGAACTATGTCATCAGCATACAAAAGCAAGTGGACCTCTCCAAAACCCGGAAGGCAAATATCCGATAACTCAGAGCCGTTATACGTGCTGATTAGATCGTTAATAAATATGATAAAAAGATATGGAGACAACGGCTCTCCCTGCAGAACTCCAGATCGATTCCTAATTGGTTCTGCAAAAGAGCCTTCTCATCTCACAGCCGCTTCCATTTTTTCATAGAAACTCCGTATCACGGTAATAAAACGGCTACTTATGCCCAATTCGGTCAATTTCCTCCATAAGAGTGAATGTGCGACTGTATCAAACGCTTTCCTCAGGTCAACGAAGAAAGCAAAAAGTTTCCTTCTCTTCTTTCTTAATGTAAGTTGTATCAAAGAAGTCAAAGTAAATATGTGGTCCAGACAAGAGTGTCCCCTTCTAAACCCAGCCTGGTTTTCAAATAATATTCCCTTGTCTTCTATCCATTTAGTCATTCTGTTTTTAAGAATTGATGAAAAAAGCTTGGAGAGGTTGCTAACAGAGACTAAATTCAGAGATTTAATTCACAATCTTGGTAGGGTTGGGGTCCTGTCTTGAGGCTTCCATACATTCCAAGAAGTGATCTGGTGTTTGGTCCTGTAGATGGTAAATTGTGTCTTTACACCATCCTGGAAGAGGAGCGATCTTGTATTGCCAGTTTTGAGTCTGGAATGCCGGTGTAGGGGACATGTAAAAATTATTGTTTTGTATTTCTATTTTATGTAAATTTTTTATTTGCTTTTTAAATTTCATATTTGTTTGTTGCAAATATGCAAAATTTTTATTATCTAATTTATATTATATATATATATTTTTCTATTTAATTGGATTCATTCTTCTTTTTTTGTTGTCTGAATATAATAACAATAACGAGGTATAAACTTAGTGATTACAATAAAACAAAACTTGATTTTGCAAGAAATGTTTATGTGGATTATTGTTAATTAACTACCACACAGGTTTCTGCCTGTCAGTTCATCCCACATTCCAGAATAGCTCCAGAATTCAGATTATCCAGACAAGGTCTATTATATATACATATATATATATTGTACTGTTAATAGTTCCAAAAGGAGCATGAACAGGGCTCTGGCACATTTGTAAGTGCAGAGTCGAACTGATTTACACATGTGTAGACATGTGGTGTACTTACATTAAAAGCAGTCTCCTACTTCTACCCACCATGATTATCATGGCCTGTACCATGTTTACTAGGAATAAGCAAAAAAAAGATAGTATTGTTATCAAGTGTGTGTAAACAAGATAGCAGATAAGAAAATATTTTTCCAAGAATTTTAAAAATGATTAGTTTATTACAAAGAAATTTTGTGGTGAAAAAGAGAAGGTATTGTGTTAAGAGATCAGCTCATTAAGATTTTGTGAAGTCACATAAACTTAATATTGTTCCAAAATCTGAGCCAAGAACTAGAATGGATTTCTTGAAGTACAACCAAGGAGATACTGACATCTGTTTTCCAATAATTTCTTTATTTTATTGCCCCTAGTACACGTGGTAAAGGCCATGATAATCATGCTGGGTAGAAGTTGTGACTGTTACTGTAAGTACACCACATGTCTACACATGTGAAAGCAGTACAACTTTACACTTACAAATGTGCTAGAGCCCCGTTTGGTTACTTGCACTTGCTGGTGCGGTTGGACTTTGGCAAGAATTGGGGGATATTGAAGAATTTTTTTTTTAATTAGAAAAAAGTGTCTAATGCGGGATTTGATCCCAGTTGTTTAGACCATCCTTTCACCCATTTCTTCAATAATTTGTAAATATAAAACTACAAATTTATTGGATAGTGGACATTGCTGCTGCTGTGATAGAGATGCATGGAGACATCTGAGGCTCTTCATTGGACACGACAACAACAACAAATTTATTGAATATTTGTCTTCTCTTTGGTCCCAATTAAAGCAATTATGTGTGAATTAGATTACAATAATCATAAAACAAGGTAATAACACCAAATAAATAAATAGTGTGTGACGTTTCGGTAACAGCGTTGTTACCATCTTCAGACAAAAGTACTGAATGAGAAATTTTACCACACCATTTTGTCTGAAGATGGTAACAACGCTGTTACCGAAACGTCACACACTATTTATTTATTTGGATTTGGTCTTATTACCTTGTTTCATAATCTATAATCCAAATTGTGCCTTATCAATTACAATAATCAATTTTATTCTGACCCATCTATTTTGTAATTTGGGGTTATTTCCTCACATCTATGTTGTTGTTTCTTATCCCCTTGTACAAATATTATGCAAATTCAATGAACCACACCTATATACAGTAAAACCCCTCTATAGTGAACCCCAATGGGACAGAGCTTTTGGTTCACTATAGCCATGGTTTGACCATTTTAAAAAAACTTTTCTAAATTTTTAGACTTTATAATTAAAAAACAGCCATACAAACAGGAAAAGGCAGCCACTTAATAATGGTCACTTTGTTTTAATTCCCTAAATTGACCTATTTCTTTACAGTAATGCTGAATATCAAAAGAAGTCATTTGATAATAGGTTCTTCTTATCATTGGCATACATGTTTATATATAAACCTATGTATTATTTGAAAATTAAGCCAAATCTCCTATAGGCAAAATATTATTAATTAAATATTTAAAAGGTATAAGAGTATTTTAGAACATCTTTCTCAAACAATATAATACTAAATTTATTTGAAAAAATGCCTCTATTACCTTGTTGTTTAAAAGTGAAAAGTAAAATTTGAAAATCAGAATTGTCTTAAAATGTCGTTATTTCCATCAAAGAAATAAAGTGCTGTGTATTCTGAATCAATTGAGGATGAATCAAAAATATCCAATTCAGAAAAATCGGACGCGAAACATGTTGATACGATAGCGTGAAAAAAAAAAAAAAAAAAACGCCAATTTTCAAACACAAAATCGGTGGTAAAACCGGCCGGCCAGGGGGAATATCCTCGCCCCCTGAATGAGTCATATCCCTAACAAGAATTCCATTCTAAAAATAGAACTGTAGTGGTAGTTTTTGAGAATTTATAAGTCGATTTGTTTGTGGTCCATGAGACACGAGGAACTTGGGGGAACCGTTTTTTTTTTTTCCTCTCTCTTCTTCTTCCAATTCCAGTTTCCATATATTCTTCTGAAGTGTATATTAAATCTTGTTTTTAACCTGTTATTCAAACCATTTCTGGCTTTAAAATTATTTTTTAGCATAGGTTAAACCTGATATAGAACGCTTCTAAAAGGGCATGCTGCCACTGTTTTTTTTTTAGAAAGGTTCTTTGTTTCTTTTCTTTATTTTGGAAGCCATTTGTATTTTCTTCTATTTCAAAATTATCGAATGCAAAGATATTCGAATGTAAAGATAAGTAGAATGTGTAAAAATTTATACAACATAGGGCAAAAATAGAATGGAAATGAAAACAAACAATGCCGCTAATTTTTTGTTTTGAAATAGCGATCCGTGAGCTGAAACATGCTCAAAATTTTGTTGTTTTAAAAATTTTTTTAAATCACAATTTTAAGTTCGTTATAACCCTAGTATTTAAAATAGATTTTATCATTTTGGGACCGACAATAGGTTCGTTATAGGGGTAGTTCGTTATTTTAAAAATCGCAAAGTTCGTTATAACGATGGTATTTTCGAATGAATGGAATTGGGATTCGCCGTGGGTTCGTTATAAGGGAAGGTTCGCTATATCCAGGGCTCGTATTAGCGGGGTTTTACTGTACATAGTTATAAAATAAAAGGATTTAAAAGCGTGAATGTTTCTTTTGTACATAAAACGAACTTCTACTGTCCTTACTGCGATGAAAAAATATATTGGGAGGGCTTGCCTCATCAGTGGTGAACCCTCCCAGCGGTTTCGCCAATTTAATCCACCAGACCTCTTCTCAGAGCTCTAATACTGTATTGGATCATTCTGCTTTTTATATGCTACACTGAAGGATGGAATCTTAGGAATGGTTTTCAAGTAAACTATGGACATAAGCTTATAGTAGCAGATATGTAAAAAAGTTTGTAGTCAATAATAATTAATTCTTCAAACCTTGTTTCCTTCATATTTGTGACATTTGTAAGTACAAAAGTTGAACTGCTTTCTCCATGTGTTGACATGTGGTACACTTACAGTAAAAGCTGTCATCAATTACTACCCACCATGATTATCTCTAAACAGGACCTCTGGGAAAGGCCGCTGCATATCATCAAACAACTCGAGGAGCATGGACTCATGGAATTTGTATAATCTTTACACTTGTCTCAATCCGATAGTCAACAAATATATAACTGGATAAAAACAATGACGTTTGATCAAGGTCTTTGGTTTATATAAATTCTACAAGGCCGCAGTCACAGGAGGAGGAGATTAATAGAATCGCCGAATGCCGTGGTCCATTTGGATGAGGAAAGCAAAGATTAGAACGTGGCTGATTCCACACTAGTCTGTTCAGTGATACGCTAACCCTGACGTATGTACGGTGTGGCCATTGGACATGTGTCGGACCTGGAGGCTGTTGTTGGGTTCTGCGCTGCCTGGAGTATAGGAGCTCCATCTATTATTTCTTCCTGTGGTGAATCTGTATAAGACCGGTGGTCTTAATAAAGCTTTGTATATGTGTGTATAATCTTTACACAAAAGGATTAGAAACAACAACATTAAAGAGGTTATACTAGTGTTGCTATTGTCCATCAACTTTTGGTAACAATGTGGACAAATATTCTATAATTTGATTATATAGCTACAAAGAGAAGCATGAACTCATGGAATTCATGTAATCATTACACAATGGGATAAAAAACAACAACAAGGAATTTAAAAATGATTAGCTTTTTAATATAAACACAAGGTAATAAGACCAAATCCAAATAAATAAATAGTGTGTGACATTTCGGTAACAGCTTTGTTACCATCTTTAGACAAAAGTACTGAATGATTACAGATTCAGTACTTTTGTCTGAAGATGGTAACAAAGCTGTTACCGAAATGTCACAAACTATTTATTTATTTGGATTTGGTCTTATTACCTTGTGTTTATAATCTATAATCCAAATTGTATGCCTTATCATTTTTAATACAAGAAACATATAAAACAAAATGATTTAAAAGCGCAAATGTTTCTTTTATACATAAAACGATCTTCTACTGTCCTTACTGCGATGAAAAAATATATTGGGAGGGCTTGGCTCATCAGTGGTGAACCCTCCCAGCGGTTTCGCCAATTTAATATAATTTAAATTAATATATTTTTTCATCGCAGTAAGGACAGTAGAAGATCGTTTTATGTATAAAAGAAACATTCGCGCTTTTAAATCATTTTGTTTTATATGTATAGATGGCGCGTTATTGCTTTGTGTTAATTTATTCCTAACAAGAAACATAGTTATAAAAGAAACAACAGCAGCTAGATTCTCCCCCAGTTAACTGACTCAGTGTGGAAGGGAGATAACCATGGACAAGACAGTATATCTTGTACTCCTTGTACCCTAGACATAAAGACTGCTGTCCTACTAAGCCCAGCTAAATGTTAACAAAGTCCTACGTTTGTGTGATGTTCCCATCAACAGGAAACTCACCAAATACTCCGTGGAGATAAGCATCACCACAACCATCATGGTCTCTACTACGTGTACTAGGGATTATATAAAAAAAGAATTCATGTGCTGGTACTAATCAGTAGGTGAAACAATCATTTGTTTAACATATTTCCACATTGGACACAAGAAACTTTTAAAATTGAAGCTAACCACTTATTTACATACAGGCTGTCATCATCAGTAAGTTAGAACTCCGCCTTTACCGGTCCCAAGCCCGGATGAAAAAAGAGGAGGGGGAGCAGTAACAAGCTCGCTAAAAAACCTGGGCTCAGCTGGCCCGGCTGATAGTACCCTGTAAGGACTCCAGGGATACAGGATGAGCAGTGTTTGTACTTCATGTTAGGAGCGGCTGCACATGGCGTCTGTTCCTCATGTCAGAGGCGGCCATTTCTTTTGGAGCTAAGTTGGCCTGCCACTGAGTAGTGCTCCCAGTCTTAATGACAAAGGCATTCTACTTCACCCAATTACGATGGTTGTCAAACAGACACAATCAAGGGTCACAACTTGATATCCTAATATGATTGAGTGGAGATAAGGAAGAAGAAGAAGATCAGTAAGTTGGTCTATGATGGAATGGCCTTTCATTTTAGAGAAAAATGGATTGACATTCATTTTGTACATTGATAAATACACACAAGAGAAACTTTCTGATAAAAAATATAATAAAGGATTTGTTTATTGTTTCACATTGTACAAAAAAAAGTAGAAAAAAATCTATTTACATAGGAGCAACAGGAAATGTAAGACCACAAACAACTTGGAAAATAGGTGGAGAGTGCGGGAAAAGGGGGAGGTTTTGGAAAAAAAATCAAATTTCGCTCAGGAGTCGCGCATGGCTCCTTAATAACTCAAGGGTTGCCAGATCAGAATACAAGAGCTGTGTACTTATGGCCTATTGGAATCAAGCGGATCCTACACTTTCCATCTGGTCCAAGGCCATTAGCATTTCTGGATCCATATGAGTCCAGCTGTCATCAGCTGCAGAGTTATTCTGACTGACATAGGCTTCCTCCGCGGCCTGGCTCACCCTCAACAGCATGCTGTCATCATTGTCATCCAACAGGGGGTCTGTTTCGAATGATTTGCTGTACGCGGCTTCCGCCGCCTGCGTAGCTTGGACTAGAAGCTCATCATCATTGTCTTCAGCGATCCAGGATTCCTTCTCTGGAGCTTCCTGGAGGGTCTCGTCCATCTCTGTCCACAGCAGGCTGTCGTTCATGTCACCCCATAGATCACTGCACACAGAACACTTTGGTCGATCAATCCTACATGGGGCAGGTGAGGGACAACCTACTCTTCCTTGGGGTCAGCCAGGAATTCCTTCTTCTTTATGGCATCATCTGCGGCAGCAGCCATTGTAGCTTGGGATACAAGCTGCCAAGGTCAAGGAGTGAAGAGAAGAAGAGAGAAGATACAATTTGGATTATAGATTAAAACTACAAGGTGTAATAAGACCAAACTCAAATAAATAAATAGTATGTGATGTTTCAGTAATAGCCTTGTTACCATTATCAGACAAAAGTACTATATCGTACTTATCACAGCATGTTTTGAAAATAGTTACTGTTATCAGGTGTGTAAAACAAGATAAGGAGATAAGAAGAAAATAGTTTTCTAACAAAACCTAACGTCTCTTGTACCTAAAATGCTTCTTAGAAAAAAACCATTTTCTTCTTATCTGCTATCTTGTTTACACACACGTGATAACAGTACTATCTGAAAACATGATGTGATATTTTGTCTGAAGATGGTAACAACCCTGTTACTGAAACTTCACACATTATTGATTTATTTGGTCTTATTACCTTGTAGTAAGAGGAAACAAAAAGAAGAAGAAGAAGGAAGGAGAACAAACTCACCTGCTGAAGGCACCTTCTTCAAGGTGATGAGCAATTTTCCCAACCCATGGTCCTCAAAAGATGAAGCCCTGGAACAGAGGAACATTGTTACGTATCCCACTTTACATAGCAAGCTGGTATTTGGTGTTCAGCAAGAGACCTGTGTGTGTCAGAGGTTGGTACAAGCTGTGTTCAGGTAGAGACAGAGCAAACACACATGCCTTCTATTCCTGATAAAATTGGAAAAAAACATTTTAAAATAAATTTATAAATAATACAAATTTTTATTAAGCCCGTTGAAGAGTGATCATTGCTTGAAAGCTAGCGTTTTGAATTAAAAAGAAACATTTGCGGTATAATTTTCAAACTTCGTTCTACAATCATATAAGTCGCATTATATTGTATTAAAAAGAAACGCTGCCTTTGCCGGTCACAAGCCCGGGTGAAAAAGGAGGAGGGAGAGCAGTAACAATGCTATTCCAATTACAATTGCATTTGGTCGTGTTACCTTATGTTTCTAATCTATAATTCAAATTGTTCCTTATAATATCTAAATAATAAAAAATATATATATATTTCGCAGTATTGTTATAAAAAAATAGAGCCACTTCGAGTGTGTGTGCATGAGCCAATCACCTTACAAGTCTGTTGGAATTGTGGCAGTAGAAACAGAGATATGTAGTAGTGACAACTTAGAAAGAATTTCTAGCTAAGAGAGAGGATTGAGATCTGATGTGACATTTCAAGTAATTAATTTAACCATTTCACTTCCAGACAAACTCCGCCTTTGCCGGTCCCAAGCCCGGATGAAAAAGGAGGAGTGGGGAGCAGTAACAAGCTCACTAAAAAACCTGGGCTCAGCTGGCCCGGCTGATAGTACCCTGTAAGGGCTCCTAATCCAGGTATACAGGATGAGCAGCGTTTGTACTCCATGTTAGGAGCGGCTGCACATGCCGTCTATTCCTCATGTCAGAGGCAGCCATTTCTTTCGGAGCTAAGTCGGCATGCCACTGAGTAGTGCTCCCAGTCTTAATGACAAAGGCAGACGCATTCTACTTCACACAGACCCTAATATGATTGAGTGGAGATAAGGAAGAAGAAGAAGAAAAAGAAACTCATTGTGGGAAAATATTTTTGTAAATTTAAACACAAGTGCCTGCCCCCACACACATACTGAGGAGAGACATCGCCAGTACCTGCGGAAGGACGGAGATTCAGGCTCAGGCCGGGAGATGATGCCGGCCACCAGGAGACTGCTCATCATATCATCATCCTGCTCCGGACTCCGGCTGGTATCCTCTCCATTCCTCTGTACACATGTAATGGGTTGGTCACTTAGCCAATGGAACTCATCCTACACCTGACCTCCAGCAATATCCAACGACACCTGAGTTAGGTGGGATAGACAGCACTTTTTTATTCTTTCACAGATTCAGGTGTACGCTCTTTTTAAAAAAATATATATATATTTTGCTTATCCCTAGTACACGTGGTACAGGCCATGATAATCATGGTGGGTAGTTAGCATCTGCTTTTTACTGTACGTGCACCACATGTCTACACATTTGAAAAGCAGTTCAACTTTTCACCTACAAATGTGCCAAAGCCTTGTTTGATTACTTGCACTCACTGGTGGGGTTGGACTTTAGCAAGAATCAGGAGCCATTGGATATATATATTTTTTTTAAACAGAAAAAAGTACCCAATCCGGGAATCGAATCCGGGTCGTAGCAGTTGAAAACCAACAGCTTAGACCATCCTTCCACCTGCCCCCCGCAATATCCAGCGACATCCCTGAGTTAAGTGGGATAGACACCCTTTTCTTTCACAGATCCGGTGTACGTTCTTTTTTATATCTTCTTCTTTCTTATCTCCACTCAATCATTGGGGTATCAAGTTGTGACCCTTGGTCTATCTGCCTTTGTCATTAAGACATAATTCCGCCCTTGCCGGTCCCAAACCCGGATGAAAAAGGAGGAGAGGAAGCAGTAACAAGCTCGCTAAAAAACCTGGGCTCAGCTGGCCAGGCTGATAGTACCCTGTAAGGACTCTTAATCCAGGGATACAGGATGAGCAGCGTTTGTACTCCATGTTAGGAGCGGCTGCACATGGCATCTGTTCCTCATGTTAGAGGCGGCCATTTCTTTCGGAGCTAAGTCGGCCTGCCACTGAGTAGTGCTCTTTTTTTTTATATAATTATATTTAATGATTCACCTTTAAACTCAAAATACAGGCTAGGTTTAGAAACACAAGGTAATAAGACCAAATCCAAATAAATAAATAGTGTGTGTTGAGACAAAAAGTACTGAATGAGAAATTTTACCACAGCATGGTTTAAATAGTTACTGTTATCAAGTGTGTAAAGAAGATAGCAGATAGGAAAAAGATAGATTTCTGAGAAACACAGATAATTATTCTTAAGAATTAAAAGTGGAAAAAACCCACTTTTTTAAAATTATTTTTTTAGATATAATTAAAAGCATATCTATAAATCTCATTTAATTTCCTCTTTCTTCCATTCTGTTAAACACACACACATTTATTTGATCTTATTACCTTGTGTTTATAATATATAATCTAAATTATGCCTTATCATGCTAGGTTTATGTGAAAAGAGAAATAAAGAAAATAAGGACAGGAGAAATGGTCAGACAGTTACCACAAATAATTAAAAAAAAAAAAAAAATCCTGAGATTTTTATATATGGAAAAATCAATGTGTTTATTTGATATTCTTACCATTTTATTCTTCATGGAATGCCAATGTTCTGAACAAATATCTTCTAATTCCAGACCATTATTCTATTAGATTAATGAACCAATCCTTCCTTGGTGTACCTCTCCCTTCAAAAGTGTCCCTCCAGTATAGTCAATAGATAATCTTCCATGTTCTGCAAACTTCCATCTCTATTTGACTACTTCATTCAGAAGGCAGCTCTCCATGAAATCTTCTATAAACATCTCTTTGTCACCCTATCTGTTGTATCAATAAGTAGCTGACACATGACTGGAAATTGTTGTTGTTTCTTATCCCCTTGTGTAAAGATTACACAAATTCCATGAGTCTCATGGAATGGGGTGTAGCTTTCGTTGATCATGGCACCATGATCCACACTGGAAATTGTTGTTGTTTCTTATCCCTTTGTGTAAAGATTACACAAATTCCATGAGTCTCATGGAATGGGGTGTAGCTTTCGTTGATCATGGCACCATGATCCACACTGGAAATTGTTGTTGTTTTTTTATCCCCTTGTGTAAAGATTACACAAATTCCATGAGTCTCATGGAATGGGGTGTAGCTTTCGTTGATCATGGCACCATGATCCACACTGGAAATTGTTGTTGTTTTTTATCCCTTTGTGTAAAGATTACACAAATTCCATGAGTCTCATGGAATGGGGTGTAGCTTTCGTTGATCATGGCACCATGATCCACACTGGAAATTGTTGTTGTTTTTTATCCCTTTGTGTAAAGATTACACAAATTCCATGAGTCTCATGGAATGGGGTGTAGCTTTCATTGATCATGGCACCATGATCCACACTGGAAATTGCTGTTGTTTTTTATCCCCTTGTGTAAAGATTACACAAATTCCATGAGTCTCATGGAATGGGGTGTAGCTTTCATTGATCATGGCACCATGATCCACACTGGAAATTGTTGTTGTTTTTTATCCCCTTGTGTAAAGATTACACAAATTCCATGAGTCTCATGGAATGGGGTGTAGCTTTCATTGATCATGGCACCATGATCCACACTGGAAATTGTTGTTGTTTTTTATCCCCTTGTGTAAAGATTACACAAATTCCATGAGTCTCATGGAATGGGGTGTAGCTTTCATTGATCATGGCACCATGATCCACACTGGAAATTGTTGTTGTTTTTTATCCCCTTGTGTAAAGATTACACAAATTCCATGAGTCTCATGGAATGGGGTGTAGCTTTCATTGATCATGGCACCATGATCCACACTGGAAATTGTTGTTGTTTCTTATCCCTTTGTGTAAAGATTACACAAATTCCATGAGTCTCATGGAATGGGGTGTAGCTTTCGTTGATCATGGCACCATGATCCACACTGGAAATTGTTGTTGTTTCTTATCCCTTTGTGTAAAGATTACACAAATTCCATGAGTCTCATGGAATGGGGTGTAGCTTTCGTTGATCATGGCACCATGATCCACACTGGAAATTGTTAACTCTCATATTGAAAATTCTATTTTTCATCATTTTATTTTTATAAAGTCAATTGCCATCTATCATTAAAAAATTTGTAACAAATAAATTTACTGTGTTTCTTTTCAATTATTACACCAAATATTATCTCTACCAATATTATTGAAAAGAAACACATTGCCAGTAAATTTATTTGTTACAAAAAAAAAATCATTTTATTTATTCCAGAAAGGTGCCATACAGAGATAACAGTTATAATTATAGTTGACTGCTGACCACCGTGATTACGCTGCAATGTTTGAGAGATAACAAACCAGTTATCTTTTACCCCTTTATCAGAATACGTCCTAATGGAAAACTTTACAAAATGTCACAGTAACACCACCACCAGCCTGATGGAATCCAAGACCCAACAACCCATCTGGATCAGACCTGGAACCCAGCATTGGACCAACCCCTAGTGACCATGTCCCACCAAGATGAATCACTCCCCATAATCTTCTTCTTTCTTATCTCCACTCAATCATATTAAGGTATCAAACTTGTAAAGCTTGAGACTTTTGATGGTGTCTGCCGGGGAAGAGTAGAAGGATGACACTCCCCATAATAAACCTTCTGAGACCTACATCTCCGCCTCATCAATATATTCTATGGCATGTTGTTGTTTCTTATCCCCTTGTGTAAAGATTACCCCAATTCCATGAGTGCATGCTCCTCCAAAGGTCCTGTTTAGTGCATCTAATGCAATGTGTTCTGGAGTTGCAGGTGCTAAGCTACATTTTGGACAAGTGGGGTAGATTTTGTTGTTATTTTCTATCTTCAATGGCTTGAGATGGTCTGTTCTTGTCAATGTTGTTTGGTACTGTCTGAGGTTCAAAGCTCCTCCACTCCACTGCTGTGGCAAGTTTGTATTACCAATTATTTCAAAGAAGGAATCTCTTGTAATTACCAACTATATGTAGAAAGGACTTGTACCACAACTAAACAAGATACATGTAAATAGTGTTTATGACATTGTGACACAAGGGATAAAATAATTTTTAAAAACCATATAGAGTCCAGAACAATCATGAAAGGGATTTTTTTTTGCTTATCCCTAGTAAACGTGGTACAGGCCATGATAATCATGGTGGGGCAGAAGTTGCCGATTGCTTTTACTGTAAGTGCACCACATGTCTACACACATGAAAATCAGTTCTACTTTGCATTTACAAATGTGCCAGAACCCCGTTTGGTTACTTGCACTCGCTAATAGGGTTGGACTTTTGCAATAATTGGGGGCCATTGTAGCATTTTTTTTTTTTTTAAACAGAAAAAAGTGTCCAATGCGGGGATCGAACCCGGGTCGTAGTGGTCGAAAACCAAACGGTTTAACCAGCCTTCCACCGACCCCCATAAAAAATATATTTATAAAAATTATAAAAAGGTATATAGAGTCAAGAACAATCATGAAAGATATTTTATATATATTATCATCATTGACTGTATTGACTCATCCATTGATGAGCTTTACTCTTCCCCAGCAGACACCATCAACAAGCTTTACAAGCTTGATACACTGATATGATTGAGTGGAGATAAGAAAGAAGATGATATTTCATTTCAAGAAGTTGAGAAAACACAGCATTAAAAGGGAGAGTTCTTTTTCTCACATCTATTTTCTTAAATTCTGTAAAATACAAACTTGATACCCTGATATGATTGAGTGGAGATAAGAAAGAAGAAGAAGATGAAAGATATTTCCATTTTAGAAACAGCATTATAACAACAGGGTGGATAATGGAGTTAGTTGTTACCTTGGCCAGCTTTACTAGAGAATCCAGGTTCACTTTGGAGTTGGGAGTCTTTCCTGCATCACCACAACATGGGTCAGCTGGGTATAGTCACCCTGGTTCCTTTGTAACTGTATTATATAATGATATGGTCTAATATGGATTATAGATACATAAGACAATTTATAAAATGGCTATAATTGATTTAATTTCTAGGGGAATTGTTCACTGGATCTTTAATTCTTAGATTATTGGCTGTTTTATATGGTAAAAGACACCAAATCCAAATCAATGATATGTTTACGAAGATTCGGGTAACATTTCATTAATTTGGTCGTTACCATATGCTATTACAAAAGAGGACTAGGATAAGGAACAATTTGGATTATAGATTATAAACACAAGGTAATAAGCTGTTATCGAATCATCACACACTACAAAAGAGGACTAGGTGTATAAAATAATACTGATGATGGGCAAAGACCCTGAAGAGTTGGCTGGGTAACCAGACTGGTATATTTACACTCATGGACAAAACTTAAGGAAGTGGAAAGTCTTTGATGTCACCAGTCGTCTGTCTAAAAGAGACAGAGGTTGTTCATACTTGGTTATCTTGTGTGTCTTCAAAAAAGGTCACTGTAATATAATCCCGATATACTTGCTAAAAGGTACAACTTCCTTAAGTTTTGTCCATGAGTGTATATAATTCTACCACCCACATATCTTGATGCTGACATTTTAGTGCTGCTGCCATTCAACTTTGATGAAAATGTCCACTTACTAATGTCCACTCCCATGTATACTAAGGTGGATATAAATAAAAATGTAGGCAAATGTTAGAGATTGTAATTTTTAAAAATACAGTATAACCTCCCTTTAGTGGACACCTCTCTACAAAGGACAGTTTTCATTTGCAAAATTATCATTTTTACTATTTAGCAACTCTCCGGTAAGAAGACACCTCTCCCTAAAAGACAGTTTGGCTCTGCAATTAGGTGTTGTCCTTTACAAGGAGGTTCTTTTGTAAAATTTAACAAAAAAAAAGACTGTATGAGGCAACTCTCCCATCAAAATGAAGACACAAGAGCTAACTGCCACCCATTGACCAAACTAGCGGACTCAGCCAAAGCCACAACACCAGGTTTGACAAATTCAGAACACCCACCTGGAGACAATGGTTTTGAAAAAATGGCTTGCATCGGTTCAAGACAGGCTTTGATTTCATTGTGATCACCCAATCTTTAAAAATGGTTATAAGAACAGCCCCTCCAACTACCGAGGTATTGCACTGATTAGCAATGTATCAAAGCTTTTCACTTCAATTCTAAGATCAAGATTTGAGGAATGGGTCGAGGGAAGAAGGGTTATACCGGAAAACCAAGCGGGATTTAGAAAAGGAAGATCATGTATTGACCACATATTTACACTAACTACTTTAATCGAACTATCATTAAGAAAAAAGAGGGGAAAACTATATGTATTTTTTGTCGATCTAAGGAAGGCATTTGATACTGTACCTCACTCAATACTTTGGAAAAAACTTTACAACCTAGGCATAAGTTACCAATTCATAAATACGATCAGAAGTTACTACGAACAAGCAACTATAGCTATCAGATGGAAGGGATCATTTATGGAAAGTATTAAGATAAACTCGGGAGTACTCCAGGGAGAACCACTTTCCCCACTGCTCTTTATATTATTTATCACGGACTTAATCGAAATTTATAATAATTCAGACCTGACGAGTGTAAATTTGCCAGAATTTGGAGATATCCATTTATTGCTGTACGCCGACGACATAGCAATTATAGGTGAGTCCAGGATCAACCTCCAAAAGAAGATCAAAATACTGAAAGAATATCACGATGAGAACTTAATAACACTAAATGAGTCCAAGTCAAAGATTATGGTGTTCCGTAATGGAGGTACACCCTCAAATAAGGATAGATGGTTCTGGAATGATAAACCCATAACAATAACTTCAAGATATACATACTTGGGATTCCCTCTAACACCAACAATAACAACTACTCACCCGGCAAATTACTTTAAAGGAAAAGCACTTACAGCAATTAACGCCACACACCCAATATTAATAAAATCAAAAGCAAAGTCAATAAATTTATCAATCAAACTCTTTGATACAATAGTGAGAGCTGTCCTGATGTATGCCGCTCCATTGTGGGCAACAGAGCATAAAGACTTACTGGACAGTATACAAGACATATTTATCTGTAGGTTCCTGAATCTGCCCAGATACACTCCAGGTTACCTAATCAGATTAGAAACCGGTCGTATCTCATTGAGTGTAACAGCTTTAAAATTAACCCTGAAGTATTGGCTGCGGGTGTTGAATATGAGCAGTGACAGATTGCCGCGTATATGTTTTAATAGAACACGGGAACTGTCTAATGCTTCGGGCACACCCATCGGTTTCATTAAAAAGCTCACCAATCTGCTTAACAATAATGGATCCCCTGCACTTGTTTCCTGTGATGATCCTGAAACGCTGAGGAGCGCAATTACAGGGCTCTTAAAAACAGCGGCAGACCAATCTATACAAAACGACCTCACAAGAATGGATAAATCTAAGCTATACTCTCACTACAAAGACATTCACATATCTTTCATGACGGAGGGATACCTTTTAGGGGATTTTCCTTTCCCGGTTGTAAGACTACTCACACAAGTTAGAATACTTTCAAGTTTTTTTAGAGAAAACCACACCAAGATGCTCTGCGGTGAGGACCCGATTTGTACCTTCTGCAATTCAAAACTAAAATGAAATCACTCACTATATTTTTGATTGCTCTGCTCTGAAAGAAGAACCCTTATGCTCAAAACTGGGCAACTCTGTGCTTCACTTCCATCAATAATTGACAATATGACCCAGAATAAGTTCGGCGTTTTATGGTTTCCACAAATCCATATCTCAGAAGAAGGCCATGTGACACTCACTCCTCACTTTCTTACTGCTACTCTTTTTGTGTTGTTTTTCTTGCTTCCCTCTTTCTCTTTCTTGTTTTTTCTTTTTCTTCTGTCTATATCGTTGTTTCCTTTGTCTCACTGCTTTGTTCTTATGCATACCTCTGGTGAATCCTGTATAGGGTCAGTGACCCTGAATAAAGGCTTTTTGTTGTTGTTGTTGATTTCATTGTGATCTACAAGAGATTCATTAAAATCTTCCAAAGCTACCAGAGATGCTTAAAAAAACTTAATTCTTTCTTATCTCACTCCAGGTGGTAGAGCCAAGAATTCTATGACCAGAATATAGAGAAGAAATTTTACAAGATGGAAATAGAGAAATTTAAAGGAAAGACTACCTTTCCCTTCAAAAATAAGAAACAAAAACTAATCGTCAACTTTTTTTCAGGTCAATTTCTTCCTCCGGTATACCATTTCCATCTAGGAAGATCAAAATAAGTAAAATTTTTAAAAAGAACTTGAACTTTAAAAGAAACTTTTCCCCGGCAGCCTGATATTTTCAACTTGGTTGTTACCTTATTTTTAAACGTCCTTCCCTGATTTATAATATTATATTACATGGGTGGAGGCTACGTGCTGGTCAAATGATATCTCGAGATCGCAAATTAAACCCAATAAATTCATGAACTATTATGGTATATAAAGAAGACTGTTTACATCTATGGTGTTTGCTGATATTGTTTCATATCTTTCTATGTTTCATATGTTTCTATGCATCTGTTTATGCTTTTATTTACTTTATAAATAATTATTTTATTGAAGTAAATGATAACACACAATTTGGATTATAGATTATAATAAAAGAAAATAAGACCTAATCCAAATAATTTATTAGTGTGTGACGTTTCAGCAACAGCATTGGCACCATCATCTCTTTTTGTCTGATGATGGTGACAATGTTGTTGCCGAAACGTCACACACTAATAAATTATTTTTGGATTAGGTTTTATTTTCTTTTATTATTGAAGTAAACTGCATGTTAAAGTGATAAGGTCCACAATTTGGATTATAGATTATAAACACAAGGTAATAAGACCAAATCCAGTGTTGTTAGTATTTGTGTTTGTATGTTAAATTATTAATTACTATAAAGTGAGATAAGGTCCACAATTGGGATTATTATATAGATTACAACTACAAAGTAATATAAGACCAAATCCAAATAAATAAATAGTGGATTTGGTCTTATATTACCTTGTAGTTCTGTGATAATCCAAATTGTGGACCTTATCATTTTTGATAAGACTTCAATGGACCTAAGAAGTTATTCACACATTATTTATTTGGCACAAGGTAATAAGACTAAATCCAAATAAATAAATAGGGTGTGACGTTTCGGTAACAGCGTTGTTACCATCTTCAGACAAAAGTACTGTAAAAAAAAAACTAGTACTGTAAAGTAACTTCATTCAGTACTTTTGTCTGAAGATGGTATCAACGTTGTTACCATCTTCAGACACTATTTATTTATTTGGTCTTATCACCTTGTGTTTATAATCTATAATCCAAATTGTGTCTTATCATTGGATTTGGTGTTATTACCTTGTGTTTATAATCTATAATCCAAATTGTGTCTTATCATTATTTATTTAGATTTGGTGTTATTACCTTGTGTTTATAATCTATAATCCAAATTGTGTCTTATCATTATTTATTTGGATTTGGTGTTATTACCTTGTGTTTATAATCCAAATTGTGTCTTATCATTATTTATTTAGATTTGGTGTTATTACCTTGTGTTTATAATCCAAATTGTGTCTTATCATTATTTATTTGGATTTGGTGTTATTACCTTGTGTTTATAATCCAAATTGTGTCTTATCATTATTTATTTGGATTTGGTGTTATTACCTTGTGTTTATAATCCAAATTGTGTCTTATCATTATTTATTTAGATTTGGTGTTATTACCTTGTGTTTATAATCCAAATTGTGTCTTATCATTATTTATTTAGATTTGGTGTTATTACCTTGTGTTTATAATCCAAATTGTGTCTTATCATTATTTATTTAGATTTGGTGTTATTACCTTATGTTTATAATCCAAATTGTGTCTTATCATTATTTATTTAGATTTGGTGTTATTACCTTGTGTTTATAATCCAAATTGTGTCTTATCATTATTTATTTGGATTTGGTGTTATTACCTTGTGTTTATAATCCAAATTGTGTCTAATCATTATTTATTTAGATTTGGTGTTATTACCTTGTGTTTATAATCCAAATTGTGTCTTATCATTATTTATTTGGATTTGGTGTTATTACCTTGTGTTTATAATCCAAATTGTGTCTTATCATTATTTATTTAGATTTGGTGTTATTACCTTGTGTTTATAATCCAAATTGTGTCTTATCATTATTTATTTGGATTTGGTGTTATTACCTTGTGTTTATAATCCAAATTGTGTCTTATCATCATTTATTTAGATTTGGTGTTATTACCTTGTGTTTATAATCCAAATTGTGTCTTATCATTATTTATTTAGATTTGGTGTTATTACCTTGTGTTTATAATCCAAATTGTGTCTTATCATTATTTATTTAGATTTGGTGTTATTACCTTGTGTTTATAATCCAAATTGTGTCTTATCATTATTTATTTGGATTTGGTGTTATTACCTTGTGTTTATAATCCAAATTGTGTCTTATCATTATTTATTTAGATTTGGTGTTATTACCTTGTGTTTATAATCCAAATTGTGTCTTATCATTATTTATTTAGATTTGGTGTTATTACCTTGTGTTTATAATCCAAATTGTGTCTTATCATTATTTATTTAGATTTGGTGTTATTACCTTGTGTTTATAATCCAAATTGTGTCTTATCATTATTTATTTGGATTTGGTGTTATTACCTTGTGTTTATAATCCAAATTGTGTCTTATCATTATTTATTTAGATTTGGTGTTATTACCTTGTGTTTATAATCCAAATTGTGTCTTATCATTATTTATTTAGATTTGGTGTTATTACCTTGTGTTTATAATCCAAATTGTGTCTTATCATTATTTATTTGGATTTGGTGTTATTACCTTGTGTTTATAATCCAAATTGTGTCTTATCATTATTTATTTAGATTTGGTGTTATTACCTTGTGTTTATAATCCAAATTGTGTCTTATCATTATTTATTTAGATTTGGTGTTATTACCTTGTGTTTATAATCCAAATTGTGTCTTATCATTATTTATTTGGATTTGGTGTTATTACCTTGTGTTTATAATCCAAATTGTGTCTTATCATTATTTATTTGGATTTGGTGTTATTACCTTGTGTTTATAATCCAAATTGTGTCTTATCATTATTTATTTGGATTTGGTGTTATTACCTTGTGTTTATAATCCAAATTGTGTCTTATCATTATTTATTTAGATTTGGTGTTATTACCTTGTGTTTATAATCCAAATTGTGTCTTATCATTATTTATTTAGATTTGGTGTTATTACCTTGTGTTTATAATCCAAATTGTGTCTTATCATTATTTATTTAGATTTGGTGTTATTACCTTGTGTTTATAATCCAAATTGTGTCTTATCATTATTTATTTGGATTTGGTGTTATTACCTTGTGTTTATAATCCAAATTGTGTCTTATCATTATTTATTTAGATTTGGTGTTATTACCTTGTGTTTATAATCCAAATTGTGTCTTATCATTATTTATTTAGATTTGGTGTTATTACCTTGTGTTTATAATCCAAATTGTGTCTTATCATTATTTATTTAGATTTGGTGTTATTACCTTGTGTTTATAATCCAAATTGTGTCTTATCATTATTTATTTGGATTTGGTGTTATTACCTTGTGTTTATAATCCAAATTGTGTCTTATCATTATTTATTTGGATTTGGTGTTATTACCTTGTGTTTATAATCCAAATTGTGTCTTATCATTATTTATTTAGATTTGGTGTTATTACCTTGTGTTTATAATCCAAATTGTGTCTTATCATTATTTATTTGGATTTGGTGTTATTACCTTGTGTTTATAATCCAAATTGTGTCTTATCATTATTTATTTAGATTTGGTGTTATTACCTTGTGTTTATAATCCAAATTGTGTCTTATCATTATTTATTTGGATTTGGTGTTATTACCTTGTGTTTATAATCCAAATTGTGTCTTATCATTATTTATTTGGATTTGGTGTTATTACCTTGTGTTTATAATCCAAATTGTGTCTTATCATTATTTATTTAGATTTGGTGTTATTACCTTGTGTTTATAATCCAAATTGTGTCTTATCATTATTTATTTAGATTTGGTGTTATTACCTTGTGTTTATAATCCAAATTGTGTCTTATCATTATTTATTTAGATTTGGTGTTATTACCTTATGTTTATAATCCAAATTGTGTCTTATCATTATTTATTTAGATTTGGTGTTATTACCTTGTGTTTATAATCCAAATTGTGTCTTATCATTATTTATTTGGATTTGGTGTTATTACCTTGTGTTTATAATCCAAATTGTGTCTAATCATTATTTATTTAGATTTGGTGTTATTACCTTGTGTTTATAATCCAAATTGTGTCTTATCATTATTTATTTGGATTTGGTGTTATTACCTTGTGTTTATAATCCAAATTGTGTCTTATCATTATTTATTTAGATTTGGTGTTATTACCTTGTGTTTATAATCCAAATTGTGTCTTATCATTATTTATTTGGATTTGGTGTTATTACCTTGTGTTTATAATCCAAATTGTGTCTTATCATTATTTATTTGGATTTGGTGTTATTACCTTGTGTTTATAATCCAAATTGTGTCTTATCATCATTTATTTAGATTTGGTGTTATTACCTTGTGTTTATAATCCAAATTGTGTCTTATCATTATTTATTTAGATTTGGTGTTATTACCTTGTGTTTATAATCCAAATTGTGTCTTATCATTATTTATTTAGATTTGGTGTTATTACCTTGTGTTTATAATCCAAATTGTGTCTTATCATTATTTATTTAGATTTGGTGTTATTACCTTGTGTTTATAATCCAAATTGTGTCTTATCATTATTTATTTAGATTTGGTGTTATTACCTTGTGTTTATAATCCAAATTGTGTCTTATCATTATTTATTTAGATTTGGTGTTATTACCTTGTGTTTATAATCCAAATTGTGTCTTATCATTATTTATTTGGATTTGGTGTTATTACCTTGTGTTTATAATCCAAATTGTGTCTTATCATTATTTATTTAGATTTGGTGTTATTACCTTGTGTTTATAATCCAAATTGTGTCTTATCATTATTTATTTAGATTTGGTGTTATTACCTTGTGTTTATAATCCAAATTGTGTCTTATCATTATTTATTTGGATTTGGTGTTATTACCTTGTGTTTATAATCCAAATTGTGTCTTATCATTATTTATTTAGATTTGGTGTTATTACCTTGTGTTTATAATCCAAATTGTGTCTTATCATTATTTATTTGGATTTGGTGTTATTACCTTGTGTTTATAATCCAAATTGTGTCTTATCATTATTTATTTAGATTTGGTGTTATTACCTTGTGTTTATAATCCAAATTGTGTCTTATCATTATTTATTTAGATTTGGTGTTATTACCTTGTGTTTATAATCCAAATTGTGTCTTATCATTATTTATTTGGATTTGGTGTTATTACCTTGTGTTTATAATCCAAATTGTGTCTTATCATTATTTATTTGGATTTGGTGTTATTACCTTGTGTTTATAATCCAAATTGTGTCTTATCATTATTTATTTGGATTTGGTGTTATTACCTTGTGTTTATAATCCAAATTGTGTCTTATCATTATTTATTTAGATTTGGTGTTATTACCTTGTGTTTATAATCCAAATTGTGTCTTATCATTATTTATTTAGATTTGGTGTTATTACCTTGTGTTTATAATCCAAATTGTGTCTTATCATTATTTATTTGGATTTGGTGTTATTACCTTGTGTTTATAATCCAAATTGTGTCTTATCATTATTTATTTAGATTTGGTGTTATTACCTTGTGTTTATAATCCAAATTGTGTCTTATCATTATTTATTTAGATTTGGTGTTATTACCTTGTGTTTATAATCCAAATTGTGTCTTATCATTATTTATTTGGATTTGGTGTTATTACCTTGTGTTTATAATCCAAATTGTGTCTTATCATTATTTATTTGGATTTGGTGTTATTACCTTGTGTTTATAATCCAAATTGTGTCTTATCATTATTTATTTGGATTTGGTGTTATTACCTTGTGTTTATAATCCAAATTGTGTCTTATCATTATTTATTTAGATTTGGTGTTATTACCTTGTGTTTATAATCCAAATTGTGTCTTATCATTATTTATTTAGATTTGGTGTTATTACCTTGTGTTTATAATCCAAATTGTGTCTTATCATTATTTATTTGGATTTGGTGTTATTACCTTGTGTTTATAATCCAAATTGTGTCTTATCATTATTTATTTAGATTTGGTGTTATTACCTTGTGTTTATAATCCAAATTGTGTCTTATCATTATTTATTTAGATTTGGTGTTATTACCTTGTGTTTATAATCCAAATTGTGTCTTATCATTATTTATTTAGATTTGGTGTTATTACCTTGTGTTTATAATCCAAATTGTGTCTTATCATTATTTATTTGGATTTGGTGTTATTACCTTGTGTTTATAATCCAAATTGTGTCTTATCATTATTTATTTGGATTTGGTGTTATTACCTTGTGTTTATAATCCAAATTGTGTCTTATCATTATTTATTTGGATTTGGTGTTATTACCTTGTGTTTATAATCCAAATTGTGTCTTATCATTATTTATTTAGATTTGGTGTTATTACCTTGTGTTTATAATCCAAATTGTGTCTTATCATTATTTATTTAGATTTGGTGTTATTACCTTGTGTTTATAATCCAAATTGTGTCTTATCATTATTTATTTAGATTTGGTGTTATTACCTTGTGTTTATAATCCAAATTGTGTCTTATCAATATTTATTTGGATTTGGTGTTATTACCTTGTGTTTATAATCCAAATTGTGTCTTATCATTATTTATTTGGATTTGGTGTTATTACCTTGTGTTTATAATCCAAATTGTGTCTTATCATTATTTATTTGGATTTGGTGTTATTACCTTGTGTTTATAATCCAAATTGTGTCTTATCATTATTTATTTAGATTTGGTGTTATTACCTTGTGTTTATAATCCAAATTGTGTCTTATCAATATTTATTTGGATTTGGTGTTATCACCTTGTAATTCCTATGGCTGGTGTGTGGTTAGCAGTGTAATACTTCCACCACAGGGTCACAAAGTTACTTGACGTACTACGGTACATAGGTAGGAGGAGAGAGCAGTGAAGAACTTACCAGGTTTTAAGGACCTTCGTTTAGGAGTGTCGCAGGACCATACAATGGTCTCCTTGGTCGGATCCTGGGTAGAGTAGCCAATCGGACTTGCACCAACATCTGGCAGATATGCAAATTGGGTGGTTAGACGTCTTATATACATATATCCAGGTGAGGGAGTCTACAAGATGACATTTAGAGAAGAACTAGTTTTAACATTTCTATTAAGGGAGAAAAAAAAATCTTTATAAGAAAAAAGAAGGATTTAAAAAATCCCCATTTATCCCTAGTACATGTAGTACAGGCCATGATAATCATGGTGGGTAGAAGTTTGCTACTGCTTTTACTGAAAGTGAATGAGGGTGTTATAATGAGAGAGGGGGGTGTTCACTGCATATACATATTCTGTCAAAAATAGACACTTCGGCCAGTTAGAGTTTTTTTTATTTTCTCAACGTTTTGACAAAAATGCTTTATTTTTATTTATTTCTCCTGACGAAGACAAAAGATTTTTGTTGAAAACGTTGAGAAAATAAAAAAAAACTAACTGGCCGAAGTGTCTATTTTTCACAGAAATATGAATGCCGGCCAGACAACCTCTATCTTCAGGACTGTATATACAATTATCATCCAGATTAATAAGTTACAAAGTAATGGAAAAAAAAGTCAGACAATCTTGAAGTTTGACCCAAACACCACTTTCTTTGATAAAGCACAATATGGATTAGATCTTATTTTCTTGTAACACTTTGATAAGGCACAATTTGGATTATAGATTATAAACACAAGGTAATAAGACCAAATCATCTTCAAGTGATGGCTTAGCATCAACATTGAATATTCACTTTGGAATAACTTTGGTCTTATTACCTTGTGTTTGTAACACTTTCTTTGGTAAATCTTGAAACAGTCAACCAGACAGAGTGGGGCTAAACAGGTCCAACACATACACAGGTCTTTCTGCTTCCTTTTTTTGCATTGTTGCATTTTCACTGAATGTACTCTTTGATCCTGTTAGAAAATGCTTCTCCAAGAGTCTCTCTGAAAAACCAGAAGAAACTTGCATGTGCATGCTGCTTTCCTAAAAAAAGATATTCAAATCAAGTCACTCTTGGATTACTTTTTTTTTCCGTCCTGATTCAATTTGTTGTATATAATCTGTGCATTTTTATGATACCAAGGCCAAAAGATATGTGGGGGAAAGAAAAAAAAAACCTCCCACCACTTCATTGTCGGTGATGGAAAGGATTGAACATGTATTGATTACGTTGATTTGACACCGAGCTCATCAACAACAACAACCGCCTTTGCCGGTCCCAAGCCCGGATGAAAAAGGAGGAGGGGGAGCAGTAACAAGCTCACTAAAAAACCTGGGCTCAGCTGGCCCGGCTGATAGTACCCTGTAAGGGCTCCTAATCCAGGGATACAGGATGAGCAGTGTTTGTACTCCATGTTAGGAGTGGCTGCACATGGCATCTGTTCCTCATGTCAGAGGTGGCCATTTATTTTGGTGCTAAGTCGGCCTGCCACTGAGTAGTGCTCCCAATCTTAATGATAAAAGCAGACACATTTTACTTCACCAGTCATGATGGTTGTGGGGGATCGGTGGAAGGCTGGTTAAACCGTTTGGTTTACGACCACTACGACCCGGGTTCGATCCCCGATTGGACACTTTTTTCTGTTTAAAAAAAAAAAATGCTCCAATGGCCCCCCGATTCTTGCAAAAGTCCAACCCCACCAGCGAGTGCAAGTAACCAAACGGGGCTCTGGCACATTTGTAAGTGCAAAGTCGAACTGCTTTCACATGTGTAGACATGTGGTGCGCTTACAGTAAAAAGCAGTCGCTAACTACCCACCATGATTATCATGGCCTGTACCACGTGTACTAGGGATAAGCAAAAAAAAAAAATGATGGTTGTCAAATAGACACCATCAAGGGTCACAACTTGATACCCTAATATGATTGAGTGGAGATAAGAAAGAAGAAGAAGAGAAGATCTCTGCATTTTTATGATACCAAGGCCAAAAGAGGTGTGGGGGAAAGAAAAAAAAAAAAACTCCCATCACTTCATTGTCGGTGATGGAAAGGATGAACATGTATTAATTACATTGATCAACCCACTGAGCTCATCAACAACAACAACCACGGCAAGTTTCATTTAAAACTTGGTTTCTGAAATTCTTGAACAAATTTCACCATTTCTGTCTTTGTAGAGAGTGGGTGCTTGATGACATTTCAATGCTAGAAGCCACCACCCACTTATGTAGGTGATAGCTTCACCTTTAAAAAATAAGTTTTTTTTTTTTTAGAAAAATCACTTTTTTTTTTGGCAAGCCATTTCTATTCTGCAATGTTGTGCTGCTGTATCAACATATACAGTAGAACTACCTCCCTGTAAAGGACAACACCTAATTGCAGAGTTAAAGTGTCCTTTAGGGAGAGATGTCCTCTTACCAGAGAGTTGCTAAATAGTAAAAATGGTAATTTTTCAAATGAAAACTGTCCTTTGTAGAGAGTTTCCACCAGTCCTCCAAGTTTTATTTTTTACACATTTATTATAATGAAAAAACAATAGAAAAAAATAAGTAGGTCAGGTGTTGATATTAAAAATAAAGAAAGCGTATCCTGACAAGCACATGTGCTTTACTTTATTTATTATAATACGTTTTCAAAAACAAATCACTGAATAGATGTATAGAAATAACAAACACATTGTAATAAGACCAAATAAACATGTCACATTTCAGTAACAGTGACCATAATCAGACTAAAGTAATGAGAAAATAATCACAGCATAGTACTCATTCAGTACTTTTGTATTCTCAATCTGCAACCCCGAACCACATCATTGACTGTATTGGCTCTCATCCAGAGCAGACACCATCTCAAGCTCTACAAGCATTTTTTGCTTATCCCCAGTACACGTGGTGCAGGCCATGATAATCATGGTGGGTAGAGGTTGACGACTGCTTTTACTGTAAGTACACCACATTTCTACACAGGTTTAAAACTGTTCGACTTTGCACTTACAAATGCCAGAGCCCCGTTTGGTTACTTTTGCACTCGCTGGTGGGGGTGGACTTTTGCAAAAATCAGGGGTACCATTGGAGCATTTTTCTTTTTTTTATCTGAAAAAAAAAAAAAAAAAAAGCCCAATGTGGGAATCGAACTCAGGACGTAGCGGTCGAAAACCAACAGTTTAGACCATCCTTCCATCGACCCCCTGCTCTACAAGCATGATACCCTAATATGATTGTTGAGTGGAGGTATGTGTAGAATGAAGAGTACTTATGTCTGATGATGGTAACAACGTTGTTACCAAAATTTCACACACTATTTATTTATTAGGATTTGGTCTTAATACCTTGTATTTCTAATCTGTAATCCAAATTGTGCCTTATCAATCTATAATCCAAATTTTACCTTAAGTTTTAAAATCTCAATCAGCCAAATTTAACTGAAAATTCTGATTCCTTGAATTAAGGAAGTTGGACTGTAATCTAACAGCAAATGTTCACAAATATCTTCTTCTTTCTTATCTCCACTCAACAATCCTATCAGGGTATCAATCAATCAAATGTAGAGCTAGAGATGATGTCAGATGCTGAGTAGAGCTCATCAATGGATGAGTCAATACAGTCAATAATGTGGTTTGGGCTTGCAGGTTGACACTTAGTACATAGTGGGGAAATCTTGTAATTATTCTAGAAAGACATTGTCCGTAGAGACAATTTAAACAATTGTATTGATTCTTCTAGATAAGGCACAATTTGGATTATAGATTATAAACACAAGGTAATAAGACCAAATCCAAATAAATAAATAAATAGTGTGTAACGTTTCGGTAACAGCGTTGTTACCGAAACGTCACACACTATTTATTTATTTGGATTTGGTCTTATTACCTTGTGTTTATTGATTCTTCTAATCAATTGTTACAAAGGTGGAAAAATATATAATAAAATAGTAAATAAAGGGTAGATAAAATGTAGGGGAATATATATAGTTGTATATGTGTACAAATATCTTCAGCAAGGAAGACTTCCCCACCTTGAGAGAGTTCTCCTCCATACAAGGTCATTGTCCATAGATGGATCACAAATATAGATTCTAGTAACATATATAGAAGCAAGAGAATAGGAGGGTCGGTGGAAGGCTGGTTAAACCGTTTGGTTTTCGACCACTATGACCCAGGTTCGATTCCCGCATTGACACTTTTTTTTATTAAAAAAAAAAAAAAAAGCTCCAATGGCCCTCGATTCTTGCAAAAGTCCAACCCCACCAGCGAGTGCAAGTAACCAAACGGGGCTCTGGTACATTTGTAAGTGCAAAGTCGAACTGCTTTTCACATGTGTATACATGTAATGCACTTACAGTAAAAGCAGTCGCTAACTACCAACCATGATTATCATGGCCTGTACCACGTGTACTAGGGATAATAATTTAAAAAAAAAATGGAATAACAATGGCCACTGACTGACATTTCATTAAGCTGATAAATCAATGCATGATGTCTATTATGTTAAATGGCCGCTACTGACAAGAAGAACAGACTCTTGAAGCTGCTCCTAACTTGGGAGTATGGATGCTGCTCATCTTGTGTTTGTTTGACATTCCTATCTTATGACTAAGTAGCCAAGTTTTTTTTTTGCTTATCCCTAGTACACGTGGTACAAGCCATGATAATCATGGCAGGTAGAAGTAGGCGACTTCTTTTACTGTAGGTGCACCACATGTCTACACATATGAAAAGCAGTTCAACTTTGCACTTACAAATGTGCCAAAGCCCCGTTTGGTTACTTGCACTCGCTGATGAGGTTGGACTTTTGCAAGAATCGGGGGCCATTGGAGCATTGTTTTTTTTTTAAACAGAAAAAAGTGCCCAATGCAGGAATCAATCCCGGATCGTAGCGGTCAAAAATCAACGGATTAGACCAAAACAGATGCCCAGTGCTATCAACCAAGCCAGCTAAACTCAGGATTTATAGCAAGCTTGGTATTTCTTCACTTCCTTCTTTTTTATTTTAACTTATTGATAAATGGTGAGAATCCACCATTAATTTCTCCAAACATGATAAAAATGTATTTTCATTTTGATATCTTTAATAAATTAATTTATTATATATGGCTCTCTTATTTCATAGAGTAGTATCTTTTAAAATGATCATATTAAATATATATATATTCTAAAATTTCTTGGGCAAAAAGAAAATATGCCAAAACAATTTTGGCTAGAATAAGCAAAGAACAACATACTATTAATATGTAACTGTAACATATTTATTACTTTGTGGCTTTGTTTTAGAATTTTTGAAAAATTAGCTTTTGAAAATTGGCTAACACAAACACGTTATTTATTCATTTGATTTTTTTTTAAATGCAATATGCTGCCATTTCAACTTTCATAAGATTGTTCATGGTTAATGGTTTACGTTTATTATTAATATTTTCTGACTTACTTTTGCACAAGATATTAATTTACATTCCATGAAACACAATTTGACTTAATATATAAACTAAATATGCAGAAAACTATTTTATTTATATTTTAGCCTTCATTTACGACGTTGACATTGATTAGCAATAATGATAATACTTTTGGTCGATTAAACATAATTACCTTTTTTATTTTCCTTGATTGGAGTCTTAATTTTGGCCTTTTTATACGAATCCGTGATTAAAGATGAACCATCCATTTATTATTTTCCATTTAAAATAGACCAAAAGCAAGAGGCCTTTCAAAGTTTACGCAAAAAGTTTATAATTAAAATGATGATAAGATTTTTTTCAAAAATATATTTCATTGCATTAATAAAATTATCACACTAAAAATATTAGGTATTTTACAAATTTATATGGATTATAATTTAAATAAAACAGATATAATATTTGCATCCATATTAATTTTTATTCAAATTTGTGTTTTATAATTATTTTTCGTTTAATCTGTTTTTTATTTTGAAACGCAAAGATAATTTTGGCCCGCCAGTTTTATCTTATTTTGATTCCTATTTCGTTTGAGAATAAAGGTATATATAATAAAAGATACCAAAAATAATTAGATAAAATACATTACACTTATTTTAAGGAGTATCATGAAGCTGCAAGAATATGAAGAAATTATCAGAAGATTAACACAGTTGAAACGAGCCCAATATTTTGAAGTTCTTGAAAAGGAATATCCAGAGTAAGTATTATATTTTTTCTCTTTCTCACAGACATCTAAACAGAAAATATAATGCACTAATGTATAATGCATATTGTGGAATACTTAACATCGGTAGCAGTTTTGTTAAAGATTTCTGTTTTTTCCAGCATGTTATCCCACTTCTACATAAAGGTTTTATATAAAAAATAAAATTAAAATATTTGTTGTGACTACTTGAATTGAAATGTAGTATGTATAAATTTGACTAGTATCAAATTTCGTTTTAAAAGATTAATGTTTACAATACCCCCCTTGAAGTGTTTACAATACCTTGAAATACATTATTTAGAACCAAATATGTGTAAAAAATCATGCCCTACCTTTTGGTAGTAATCTTTCTTCTATCATAATATATACTGATAAAAATTACTTTTTAAAATCTTATGCAGTATTAATGTCATATGTCATTTTTATTATACAACAGATTATTCCTCCAAATTTGTGATTTTCCCCCAAAAAAAGTTAATTTTGTATTAACCTCATCAATTCCATTATAGTTTGAGTCAAAAAGGGATCCATTAAATAAGTTTATATGAAAAAGATCTTACCTGGATTTGTAAAAAAAAAAATAATGTTTTTTTTTTTTCTTTACAGATCCAGGTCTGACCTTTTTCATATAAAAATACAATATAGTTACTATTTTTAAAAGGTTCTGTAATATTAAATATAAGTGATAATATATTTGGTCCTCCAAAAGTACTGGAGAGGGTTTTGAAAAATTCCATTTTGTTTCATCTCAATGAATTGAAAAACATCAATTTGTACCACCTAATGTACAACTCTGGTAGAGGGCAAACAACATCCTAATAAGATTGCTAACACAAAAGGGGACTAAATGGTGGTGGTGTCTTGTCCATGAGACAGATCAGATCCGTTCATGCACCCTGATCACAATACCGGCCAACTGAGGTGGTGGTGTCTTGTCCATGAGACAGATCAGATCCGTTCATGCACCCTGATCACAATACCGGCCAACTGAGGTGGTGGTGTCTTGTCCATGAGACAGATCAGATTGGTCCATGCACCCTGATCACAATACCAGCCAACTGAGGTGGTGGTGTCTTGTCCATGAGACAGATCAGATCCGTTCATGCACCCTGATCACAATACCAGCCAACTGAGGTGGTGGTGTCTTGTCCATGAGACAGATCAGATCCGTTCATGCACCCTGATCACAATACCAGCCAACTGAGGTGGTGGTGTCTTGTCCATGAGACAGATCAGATCCGTTCATGCACCCTGATCACAATACCGGCCAACTGAGGTGGTGGTGTCTTGTCCATGAGACAGATCAGATCCGTTCATGCACCCTGATCACAATACCGGCCAACTGAGGTGGTGGTGTCTTGTCCATGAGACAGATCAGATCCGTTCATGCACCCTGATCACAATACCGGCCAACTGAGGTGGTGGTGTCTTGTCCATGAGACAGATCAGATCCGTTCATGCACCCTGATCACAATACCGGCCAACTGAGGTGGTGGTGTTTTGTCCATGAGACTGATCAGATCCGTTCATGCACCCTGATCACAATACCAGCCAACTGAGGTGCCATATGGATGTTCTCTCCTCGGACCCAATAAAATGGACCATCAATTTCTGAATTTGTTGCTCCATGGAAAGGGAGGGTGCCATTGCCCCGTTAGTCAACCACATTTCAGAGTTCCCTGTAAGCTTTCACGGTTACCGCAGCAGCTCGAAGCTTACAGCACCATACTACAGGGCAATCCCGTACTTGTGCTGTTTCTCCTGTCCGCCATGTAGGAGGTTGGTAAGCCTTTATTGCTATCCTCTGAACAACAGGTGGACAGAACAATTTACAGCTTGAGCTTGGTGCGCCTCCAGTGACGCCTCTTGGCGTTGAACCTGATCTTGTTGTCGGTCCTCATTCGGATCCACTGGGGAATGGGCCTGTTCTGCCGGGCCTTCTTGGCCAGCTTCATCTTTATCCTGAAGGTCTTGTGAGACGACATCTCAAATGTTTGAGATTAAAAAGGATTTTATTCTAGGTAGAAAAAAAACCCAATTCACAAACAGCCAAAGTTGAAAGAAAATGATGATGACACTGTAGACAGAATATTTTATTTTCGCCATGTAGAGGAGGACATCTGGGAAGGAAGGGGACTGAATGAAAGCCGGGATAAACTTTCAACTTCATCTTCTTCTTTCTTATCTCCACTCAATCACACTAAGGTATTAAGCTTGTAAAGCTTGAGACTTTTGATGGTGTCTGCCGGGGAAGAGTAGAGCTCATCAATGGATGAGTCAATAGTCACTCACTCCTCACTTTCATACTGCTACTCTTTTTGTGTTGTTTTTCTTGCTTCCCTCTTTCTCTTTCTTGTTTTTTTTTTCTTCTGTCTATATCGTTATTTCCTTTGTCTCACTGCTTTGTTCTTATGCATACCTCTGGTGAATCCTGTATAGGGTCAGTGACCCTAAATAAAGGCTTTTTGTTGTTGTTGTTGAGTCAATACAGTCAATAATATGTCCTGGGGTTGCAGGTTGACACTTAGTACATAGTGGGAAAACCTTGCAACCATTCTGGGGAAAGACTTCATTCATGTAATATAGAAAGACATTCTCTTGTCTGTTGAGGGGAGAAATCGTCCCAAAAGGTGGAAAAACCAAATGTATTTGACCAACAGCATAGACAGAAGAAGACAAACCACTTCAGTATCAAGTACTACTGAGAAAACTATATAGATCAAATATCTAATCTACAATCTACAATTAGAGAATATTTGTCTATAGTCACAAAAGTTGACTTGATAAATGCTAACAACAATTATATTTGGATTAAACTCCACCTTTGCTGGTCCCAAGCCTGGATGAAAAAGGAGGAGGGGGAGCAGTAACAAGCTCACTAAAAAACCTGGGCTCAGCTGACCCGGCTTGATAGTACCCTGTAAGGGCTCCAGGGATACAGGATGAGCAGCGTTTGTACTCCATGTTAGGAGCGGCTGCACATGGCGTCTGTTCCTCATGTCAGAGGCGGCCATTTCTTTTGGAGCTAAGTCGGCCTGCCACTGAGTAGTGCTCCCAGTCTTAATGACAAAGGCAGACACATTCTACTTCACCCAGTCATGATGGTTGTCAAGTCTCAAGCTCTACAAACTTTATACCCTAATATGATTGAGTTGAGATAAGAAAGAAGAAGAAGATATTTGGATCAAAACGCGATTCATAAAATATAATTATACAGTAGAACCTCCATTAGAGGACACCTCTCTACAAAGGACACTTTGGCTCTGCAATTAGGTGTTGTCCTTTACAGGGAGGTAGTTATACTTTATATAAAAAAAAAAAGTACCAGGATCTGTAAACATTTTTTTTTTCTTTCACAGATTTAGGTACGAAAAACAAGGTAATAAGACCAAATCCAAATAAATAAATATTTTGATAATAAAAGGCATATATTGGATTTAATAAAATATTTTATTAAATACAATATATGCCTTTTATTATCTAATGAATCAAATATGAATTGCTCTATTTTCTAAAAAATAAATATTTATTTATTTGGATTTGGTCTTATTACCTTGTTTTATAATCTATAATCAAAATTGTGCCTTATCAGATTTAGGTACGCTTCTTTCTTTGTAAAATTTGAGTTCTCTAAGGATAACAAGACATCAAATAAGTGAACACTTATATTGTAAAGATAGAGGCTGCCTGGCCGGCATTCATATTTATATGTAAAATAGACACTTCGGCCAGTTAGAGTTTTTTAATTTCTCAACGTTTCGACAAAAATCTTTTGTAAAACAACACACTTGAAGTTGTACCGAATGACTTTCTTTTCAATGAAAAATGAGAATTTATTTTAAGGAAAAATATCAATTATTTCTAACCTTAGGGATGAGGTGTGAAAGGATGAATTGTGAAGAGTAATGATAAACGGGAAAAATAAGGTGTCCAGGGATGGGAATCAAACCCACAATGTTCCGCTTACCGGGCAGATGCCATGTCCACTAGGCTACGTATTTTTCCGTTCATAAATAATGCATAAAGTAACTTATAATACAATATAATACACTGCGGCTTGTGATTGTAAAACAACACTTGAAGTTACACCGCATGAGTTTCTTTTCAATGAAAAATCAAAATTTATTTCAAGATGAAATATTGACTATTTCTAATCTTTTGTCTTCGTCAGGAGAAGTAAATAAAAATAAAGCATTTAGCAAGGTGTTAAAAATTATCCTCTGGCCGAAATGTCAATTTTCATAGAAACTTATATTGTAGACATTTTGTTTTGTTTGAAAAAGCACTAAATGGGGTTCATCTATACAGACAATGTCCCAATGCCTTATATTTATGTCTAACCAGCTTTTGTATATGAATTACTTGCTGAAGAGAAATGCCTTAAACAAGAAAATAACACCAAATACACATAAATTAATAGTGTGTGACATTTCGGTAACAACTCTGTTACTGAAACGTCACACACTTTTTTTTTTTTTTTTGCTTATACCTAGTACACGTGGTACAGGCCATGATAATCATGGTGGGTAGTTAGCGACTGCTTTTACTGTAAGTGCACCACATGTCTACACACGTGAAAAGCAGTTCGACTTTGCACTTACAAATGTGCTAGAGCCCCCGTTTGGTTACTTGCACTCGCTGGTGGGGTTGGACTTTTGCAAGAATCAAGGGCCATTGGAGCATTTTTTTTTATCAGAAAAAATTGCCCAATGTGGGAATCGAACCCGGGTCGTAGCGGTCGAAAACCAACGGTTTGGATCATCCTTCCACCGACCCCCCTATTAATTTATTTGGATTAGGTGTTATTTCTTGTAGCTATAATCTTTAATCCAAATAGTGTTTTTTTCAGAAATGCCTTATGTATATATCTACTGTCCTCAAAGCTTATGTCCTGAGTAGTGCTCCCAGTCTTAATGACAAAGGCAGACACATTCTACTTCACCCAATCATGAAATATGGTGACTATTGACTCCCCTCCTGAAAACCAACTCACAACTCAACTGATCAGACTTCACCATGCTTTTCCCGTCTTAGAACAGGCCATCTACGTCTAATGATTTTCACAAGTGGATCCAAAACCTTTCTAGAATTGCACCAAATGTCAGGATTCTCCAGCGAGCCCAGAACACATCACATCGGGCATTGCCGAACAGACATCTACACCAGCTGTGATCATCGAGGCAATAAAGAGGCCTTCAGGATCTGGTCTAGACTTGAAGACCTGGGACAAGAGAGAAAAAAAAAAGTAATATAATGCGGCTTGTGATAATAAAACAACATTTGAAAATTATCCCGCATGTGTTTCTTTTCAACGAAAAATGAAAATTTATTTTAAGGAGAAATATCAATTATTTTTAACCTTTAGGGATGAGGTGTGAAAGGATGAATTGTGAAGAGTAATGATAAACAGGAAAAATAAGGTGTCCAGGGATGGGAATCGAACCCACAGTGTTTCACTTACCGGGCAATATGGTTGAGTGGAGATAAGAAAGAAGAAGACCTTTGGAGATAGTTTGAATAAGGTGTGGTGACATGTAAAATTTGCATAAAGCGAATGGTGCATTTTTTTTCCCTTATGCACTACTTTTATCTGATGATGGTAACAATGCTGTTACTGAAACGTCACACTATTTATTTGGTCTTGTGTTAGTACAATATGCTATATTGGTACTGTGTGTGTATGCAGTGTTCCAGAGGGCACTCTCAAGAGCATAGTTCACCAGTACTACCAGGTGAGTTGAAAGTCGTTGCGCAACACAACATGACTCTTGTGTTGAACAGAAACTGATGAAGAGAACCCACTGGATCCATACCAATAAACCCAAGATAGACAGATACTTTCAGAGGTAGGTTGTTGCATGTTGCAAGGTTGTTGCGTGTTGCAGGTACATATTGTTACAGTAGAACCTCCACTTGTACTAGAGAGAGGACACCTCTCTACAAAGGAAAGTTTTCATTGCAAAAATGACCATTTTTACAATTTAACAATTCTCCGGTAAGAAGACACCTCTCCCTAAAGGCCTCTTTGGCTCTGCAATTAGGTGTTGTTCTTTACAGGGAGGTAGTTCTACTGTATTAAAATAATAACAAAATGGTTTCTGAGGATTATTTTCCTATTTGGAACTCCACGTTTGCCGGTCCCAAGTCCGCATGAAAAAGGAGGAGGAGCAGTAACAAGCTCACTAAAAACCTGGGCTCAGCTGGCCCGGCTGATAGTACCCTTTAAGGACTCCTAATCCAGGGATACAGGATAAGCAGCGTTTGTACTCCATGTTAGGAGTGGCTGCACATGACGTCTGTTTCTCATGTCAGAGGCGGCCATTTCTTTTGGAGTCAAGTTGGTCTGCCACTGAGTAATGCTCCCAGTCTTAATGACAAATTCTACTTCACCCAGTCATGATGGTTGTCAAATCTCAACCATCAAAGTCTCAAGCTTTACAAGCTTGACACCCTAATATGATTGAATGGAGATAAGAAAGAAGATTTTCTTATTTTATATTCTCTCAAGTTTTCAGCTATCACAAACCCTTCTACAGGAATGTATGGTGAAAATGATTCATAATATTTAACTAATATCTTAATTGACATGTGTCGGACCTGGAGGCTGTTGTTGGGTTCTGTGCTGCCTGGAGTATAGGAGCTCCATCTATTATTTCTTCCTGTGGTGAATCTGTATAAGACCGGTGGTCTTAATAAAGCTGTATGTGTATGTATACTCCTGTATAAGGGTTTGTGATACCTGAAAGCTTGAGATGAATGTAAAATAAGAAATTCATCCTTGGAAGACATTTTATTTATTATTTATGATGAGGCACAATTTGGATTATAAACACAAGGTAATAAGACCAAATAAATAAATAGTGTGTGACGTTTCGGTAACAGCTTTGTTACCATCTTCAGACAAAATTACTGAATGTTACCTAAACGTCACACACTATTTATTTATTTGGATCTGGTCTTTTTACCTTGTGTTTATTATTTATATGCATATTGCAAAGGAATTTACTTTTCAGAATATTGTGAGATTGTTGTAAATAGTGAACTCTGGTCGGTGACAAAGCCATCAGCTTTGGCAAATTCTCAATGCCTATCTGGGCACCATGGTTTCTGTCTATGGCACTCAACAGTCCAGGGATGACTCTCATATGATGAGATCTACAAGATATTCATGAAATCAGCAAAGACATGTCTAGCCATAAACACGGTGCCTCCTAGAAAAATTTACAAACCTATTTTCCCCATAGCATAAGCCCATTCACCTAACCAGCTAAAACCTCTTTAGCAAATTCTGAAGGTTTCAAGAACAAGGTAATAAGACCAAATAAATAGTGTGTGATGTTTCAGTAAAATCGTTGTTACCATAATCAGTCAAAAGAATTTTAAAAATTGTCATTCTTATGTCTGATAATGGTAACAACACTGTTACCGATGCAATACAATGTTGCTTGCATTAGATGCACTAAACAGGACCTTTGGGAGAGGCCGCTGCTTATCATAAAACAGCTCGAGGAGCATGAACTCATGGAATTGGTGTAATCTTTACCCAAGGGGATAAGAAACAACAACAACAACACTGTTACCGAAACGTTGCACACTATTAATTTATTTGGATTAAGTTCTTATTACCTTGTAGCTATGACTGCACATGGCGTTTGTGCCTCATTTAGAGGCGGCCATTTCTTTTGGAGCTAAGTCGGCCTTCCACTGAGTAGTGCTCCCAGTCTAAATGACAGACACATTCTACTTCACCCAGTCATGAAGGTTGTCAAACAGACACCATGATGGGTCACAACTTAATACCCTAATATGATTGAATGGAGATAAGGAAGAAGAAGACCTTGTAGCTATAATCTACTAGCCGAATGACCCGGGCAACGCCCGTGTTTTACCCGATTGAATGTTTGTTATTTTGCTATTTAAATAATTTTCTAGAAATTTATATCAAACAAAAGATGTCTGCACTTATAAAAGAAAAAAAAAGTTTATTTCTCTTCCTTAAGAATATTTACATGCAAGCCAAGCAAAACTAAAATTAAAATTAAAATTGAACGAACAAAATTTACATATCTCTTGATAGAATGAATTTACCTTTTCTTGGTCAAAAAACAATAGAAAAATAAATTAATTAATATTTAATTATTATCTAATATTCAATCACTCATATTTAATTATTTTTTTAAGTTCATCCACATCAACTCCCCCTTTTTTAAGATAGCAATACTCATTAAGGTACATATCTATCCGGTGGTCTCCTCTCTCGTAGTGGATATCTCCGGGAAGGTGTAGATTCAGTCGGTGGTCCAGGTGTAGATTCTGCTACTATTGTAGCAGGAGTCAGGGGACTTGACGTCTGAGGCCTTGGGTAGCTTATTCCTTCTTCTGATGACGAAACATCCTTTCTCTCCATACTTCTCCTCATATAGTTAGTGTGTACTTTCCTTTCTATTCCATTAGTTTCTATCTTACAGCTGTTGCTTCCCACTATTCTCTTTACAATCCCAAACATCCATTTCGGTTTTCCTCTTTCCATCCATCTGTATCTTACTCTATCATTTATTTTGTAGCTATTGTTCAGTTTTTTATTTTTCAATCTCCCCACTCTTACTGATTTCTTGCTCAACATGGAAATCTTCGTTCTAATCTCGCGATTTAAAAATATTCCAGCAGGGGATTTTTCCGTTCTAGTCAAAGGACTCAATCTATATGCATATAAAGCCTTAATCAAAGCAAACTCAAGGGGTAATTCTCTTTCCTCCGAAATAATTCTTTTCATAGCTTTTTTTATCTCTCTTACAGACACTTCCGCTAGTCCGTTGCTTTCCGGATGGTAAGCGGGGCTAAACATAGCATGTATGCCATTTCTTTCGAAAAATGTCTTTATTTCATAACTTCTAAACGGGGGCCCATTATCCATTACCGCCACCTCCGGGATACCATATCTCGCTAAACATTCTCTCAAAAAGTCTATGCAGAATCCCGCCGATGTATTTGGAACCATTTGACATTCTATCCAATTAGAATGCGCATCCACCAATATCAAAAAAGTTTTTCCCGCAAAATAGAAATAGTCAAGATGAATTCTCTTCCAAACTTTGTTTGGTGGAGTCCACTCGGTAAATTCCTGTTTTGGCAGCTTTGATGTGTTTTCCATACAAGTGCTACAGCTTTTAGACAGTTTCTCAATTTGCTCATCCATTCCCGGCCAATAGACAGAACTTCTGGCCAGAGTTTTCATTTTATTTACTCCAATATGATTTTCATGGATGGTTTTCAAAACATATTCTCTTAAGGAATCGGGGATGATCATTCTATTTCCGAAAAATAGGCAATTTCTTACTATTGTTATATCGTTTTTAATTCTATTATAAGGTTTTATATCTACCTCTGAGTCAACATCATACTTATCGTACTTGACTAACTTATATAGTTTTCTAAGAGTTGGATCTTCTTGGGTTTTGTACGATACCAAGACGTAATCTAATATCGAATTTTCTATTAATAATATTTCTCCCATTTCCTCTTCCTTCTCCCCTTTTTCAGGATTTGGAAATCTTGAAAGAAAATCTGCAAGAGGTATTTCAGTTCCCTTAGTATATTTAATTTCAAAATTAAAATTTGATATTGAGAGTGACCATCTATGTAATCTATTTGCCACTAAGGCTGGTAAATTATTTTTATCGCCAAAAATGGCTAGTAATGGTTTGTGATCTGTATTAATAATAAATTTTCTTCCGTAAAGGAATTGTTTTAGCCTGTTTAAGGTAAAGAATATTGATAACCCTTCTTTTTCTATTTGGGAATATTTCTTTTCTGTGTCATTTAGTGTTCTTGAAACAAAAGTAATTGGTTTCTCAATGCCGTTTACAATATGGGAAATATATCCTCCAATACCATAATTTGATGCATCACAAGTAACATAAAGAGGTAAATCTTGCGAATAATGCGTCAAACAAGTTTTTGTACTAATCAAATTTTTACATTTTTCGAAAGCCTGATCATGTTCATTTTTCCAATTCCAATTATAACTTCTTTTCAATAGAGAGAATAAAGGATTTGCATGTATGGATAAATTTCTAACGAATTTACTGTAGAATGACAACATGCCCAAGAAAGATTTCAATTCTGAAATGTTACTCGGTTTAGGACATTTTTTTATACTGTCCAATTTATCCTCAAGGGGATAGATTCCATTTTTATTTATTCTATGTCCCAAATAATTGATTTCATCAACAAAAAACAAAGATTTTTCTTTATTAATTGAAAAATTAAAATCCGATAATTTATTCATGACTGTTTCAATATCTGAAATATGCTCATTTACATCAGACGATGCTATAAGAATATCGTCTAAATATATTATTACATTTTTAAGACCGGAAAAAATATTGTCCATAGTTCTTTGGAAAATAGTCGCTCCGGACTTGATACCGAAGGGCAGCCTTTTATATTTAAAAAGGCCTTTATGGGTAGAAATAACTGTTAATTTTTGAGATTCCTCGTCTAGAAGTATCTGATGATATGCGCTTGAAAGATCAATTTTACTAAATATACTTTTACCAAAAAATGAATGTAAAACATTATCGATGTTCGGTATCGGATACTTAACATCCTCGATAAATGGATTTAAGGTTCTTTTAAAGTCCGCACAAATTCTAATTTTGCCGTTTTTCTTAGGGACGCATACTAGCGGTGAAGCTATTGGGCTATCCACTATATTTTCAATAATATCATTATTCAATAAAAATAATAGTTCTTCTTCAATTAAATTTCTAATAGCAAAGGGAGCAGGTCTAAATTTATAAAATTTTGGTGCAAAATTATTTTTTACATTAATGTGTACGGAAATATCTTTTATTGGTAAGACTATATCTTCGAAAAGTTTATAATATTTATTAAAAATAAAATTAGTATCAAAATTATTATTTTGTTGGACATTAATTTGTACCATATCAAAATATACTATCCAGTCTTTTCCTATGAGAAATTTATTATTTTCAATATTTGTTACTATTAAGTTTAAATGGCCTATTTTATTTTTATATCTTACTTTTACTTTACATTCTCCAATAGAGGAAATGCCCTTTCCTTGATAATCGGTTAAATAACATTTAGACGGAAATAATTTAACATGTTCAAAATATTTTAAAAATAGATCTTTTGACATAGTTGTTAAAGCCGCACCAGTGTCAATTTCTGCTAAGAATTTTATGTCGAAGACATACAAAATACTCTCAAATTTATTAGTCAGATATTCTATATTATTGATGGACTCACCATTCTTTCCCGAAAATGATTCTCTGTGGGCAGACGCTTCACTAGACACTCCTCTCTTTCTTGGTTGAAAATATCCATTCTTAGATTTTGAATGACAAACAGTCGATATATGTCCCAATTGTTTACAAGAATAGCAGAAAGATTTTCTAAAAAAACATCTGTCCGAATGATGATTCATCTTTCCACAATGCTTGCATTTAGAATGTAATTTGTTTATTTCTTTAGTTTCAGCATAAGACTTCATTTTCAACACATTACAATCTACCGATTCTATTGTGGTAGCAATATTTACTGCCATATTAAAAGTGAGCTCAGGCTCTTGCAGTAATCTTTTCAAAATAACTTGATTAGAAACTCCTGCAATGAATTTATCCCTTAGGTGTTCTTCAATATTTAAGCCAAAATTACATTTATTAGCTTGTTTTTTTAATTTAAGGACATATTCTTCTATTTTTTCGCCATGTTCCTGAATCAATTGGCTAAACTCATATCGTTCAAAAATGATATTTAGCTTAGGTGTAAAATGAGTAAGTAGAACACTAACAATTTCTTCGAATTCTAATGCACAAACATCTCTAGGTGAGATCAATTCTTTCAGAATACCATAAGTATTTGGTCCAATAGACATAATAAAAAAAGGAACAATCTTCTTACCTTCAATTTCATTCACAAAAATGTACTGTTTGAATCGTTGAATATAATTTTCAAAAGGTTCTTCTTTCATTACATAAGGTTCGAACGAAAGTCTCGTCGCCATTGTTATTTTGCTATTTAAATAATTTTCTAGAAATTTATATCAAACAAAAGATGTCTGCACTTATAAAAGAAAAAAAAAGTTTATTTCTCTTCCTTAAGAATATTTACATGCAAGCCAAGCAAAACTAAAATTAAAATTAAAATTGAACGAACAAAATTTACATATCTCTTGATAGAATGAATTTACCTTTTCTTGGTCAAAAAACAATAGAAAAATAAATTAATTAATATTTAATTATTATCTAATATTCAATCACTCATATTTAATTATTTTTTTTAAGTTCATCCACATCAATGTTTTGATTCAAATACTATTTGTTGCAATTATAAATTGGCGCCTTAAATAAATGCATATTTTAGTTAATAACTATAGCCTATATGCTTTATCTGTCTATGTACTGTTGGCTTCCTTAGGCGTCTCTTACTGGGAAAAAGAAAGAGAGGATTCCATTTGGTTATTAACTAATATATGCATTTATTTAAGGAGCGACCCGCTCCAACACAATAGTTACAGAAATGTGGGGGGGGGCAAAGGTGGCGTGATCGTAGCCGACCAATAGGAGGGCGCCATTCCAAAAAAAAAGCAAACCGTGACAGAGGACACGCATGACGCTCGTAACTGTATAATCTATAATCCAAATTGTGCCCTATCAAAAACAATTTCTTGTGGATCTCGTGATATTGAAACTTGCTCTAGACTGATGAGGGTTATTAGCTCATAACCATTGTCTCCTTGTTTCTGGATTTTCCAAAAGTGGTGTTGTTACAATCAATCTCAGTAATGCAAATTAATTAAATGTTTTGTTTAATGATGGTAACAACCCTGTTACCAGGGGGGGTCGGTGGAAGGCTGGTTAAACCTTTGGTTTACGACTACTACGACCCGGGTTCGATCCCCGCATTGGACACTTTTTCTGTTTAAATAAATAAAAAAAAAAAATGCTCCAATGGACCCCCGATTCTTGCAAAAGTCCAACCCCACCAGCGAGTGCAAGTAACCAAACGGGGCTCTGGCACATTTGTAAGTGCAAAGTCGAATTGCTTTCACATGTGTAGACATGTGGTGCGCTTACAGTAAAAAGCAGTCGCTAACTACCCACCATGATTATCATGGCCTGTACCACGTGTACTAGGGATAAGCAAAAAAAAAAAAAACGCTGTTACTGAAACATCACACACTATTTATTTATTTGGCCTTAGTATCTTGTGCCATTCAGTACTTTTGTCTGATGATGGTAACACTGTTACCAAAACGTCACACTATTTATTTCGATTTGGTCTTATTACCTTGTGTTTATAATCTCTAATCCAAATTGTATCTTATCTGTTACATTTAGAGTTTGCTGTGTGCAGGGTTAAAGACGCCTTTGAACGGAAGGAGCCTGTTGGAGTCATAGTTAGAATAGCTGATGAGGTAAGATGTGTGGTCTGGCAGCACAAACGTTTACTTAGGATTTTGACACATTATTGACTGTATTGACTCATCCATTGATGAGCTCTACTCATCTCCAGCAGACATCATCAACATAGCCAAAACAAAAATAAACAAGAACTGGAGGATCCCACCAAAGCACAGTTGGTACAGTGGAGTGAACCCAGGAGGAGCTCTGAACATCAGAAATAGACAGCATCAAACAACACTTACAAGATTTAGAACAGGCCATCTTAAGCCATTGAAGATAGAAAATAACAACAAAATCTACCCCATTTCCCCTAAATGTAGCTTGGCACCTGCGGCTCCAGAACATATTGCATTAGATGCACTAAACAGGACCTTTGGGAGAGGTCGCTGCTTATCATAAAACAGCTCAAGGAGCATGAACTCATGGAATTCATGTAATCTTTACACAAGGGGATAAGAAACAACAACACCATCAACAAGCTCTACAACCTTGATACCCTGATATGATGGAGTGGAGATAAGAAAGAAGAAGACTTAAATTTTTGAATAATTGAGTTAAAAGACAGATTGTAACCACAGCTGTGCTAGCTCCCAGTAATATTGTACTCTGTTAGAACTTTATGAAAAGAACTACCTTTCTCTTCAGGCCTTAAGGTAAAACAGAGACCCCAAGGGAAAAACTTCGACAAATAAAAAAAAAAATACAACTATAAATGTATTAGAAACTTAACATATTTACATACTTTACCTTTTTCCATTTATAGTTTTAACCTAACCTTCATTTTAACTTCTTTTTTAGCTTTTTTTCATGATTTTATTAGTTTCATCTTGTTTTACTTTGTCTCAATTTTCAGGCTGAAAAAAAAAACTTTCAGAAAGTTGCCAAAATTAAAATTCGGTGGGAGAATGCTCTAAACCGTTGGTTTTTAACCGCAATGACCCGGGATCGAATCCCGCATTGGGCACTTTTTCTAATTAAATTTTTTTTTAATTATCTAATGCCCCCTCGATTCTTGCAAAAGTCCAACAACCCCAACAGCAAGTGCAAGTAACCAAACGGGGCTCTCTGCACATTTGTAAGTGCAAAGTTGAACTGCTTTTCACATGTGTAGACATGTGTTTCACTTACAGTAAAAGGAGTTGCCTACTTTCTACCCACCATGATTATCATGGCCTGTACCACGTGTACTAGGGATAAGCAAAAAAATCTATATCAGTCCCCAACAATGTAGTGAGATTCAACTGCGTAGATTTAAAGCCAATGATAGTTGTGTGATTGATTCCTTACCTCTGAATTGTTTTTTTAGAGAAATACATTACAGTCATTCTCCCATGGGAGATCCTAGCCTAAAACAACATGGTTGGCCTCTCCTGTAGGTGGTCTCTCATCAGAAACTGTCGTGTCAGGCCTAGTCATGAGGAGTCTTTCAACCCCAAAAGAGTTTGATAAGAGATCTGGTTTGACCCTGTTCATAGCTGTTTGTGTGGTTTTTGGAATTTTGCTGATATGGTTTAGAGATGAGGTTTACCAAGTTGCTTTTTTGGCTTATCCCCAGTACACATGGTACAGGCCATGATAATCATGGTGGGTAGACGAAGGCGACTGCTTTTACTGTAAGTGTACCACATGTCTACAAAGGTGAAAAGCAATTCAACTTTGCACTTACAAATGTGCCAGAGCCCTGTTTGGTTACTTGCACTCGCTAGTGGGGTTGGACTTTTGCAAGAATCAAGGGCCATTGGAGAATTTTTTTTTTTTTTTTAATCAGAAAAAAGTGCTCAATGCGGGAATCAAACCCAGGTCGTAGCGGTCGAAACCAATGGTTTAGACCATCCTTCCACCGAACCTCTACCAAGTTGCTGGTGTGGTTTATTGAGATGACTGAGTAGTTTATGATGCTACTTGTGCTGTTCAAAAAAACTTTGCAAGTGTGGTCTACTGGTTTGGTTAAGAAACCTATGCAAATCTATGGTTAAGCCATAGCGCGGTTGTATTATGTGTTACTATGTGTACTTCCATGTTATAGCAGCCTAGGTTCTATGGTTTGCAAAGCTTCTGGAGGCTATCTGCTGGCATGATTTAAAGACCTGTGGTTCACAGAGCTGCTGTGGTTTCAGATCAATTTCTCCCCCTGCCTGCTAGCCCGAGCCATCCTCTATGAGTTCCACCAGGATGGTAGGTGTTGCACCAATCCTGCGCAGCCTGCTCAACCCCACTATGTACTGTACAGCCACCAAGCCCCACATCACTCATCTCATGCGCCAGACACGGCTCATCACTCCCCCACAGCTATCCTCGGAGGTGCAGCAGGTGAGATGAACCACTTGATGTTCCACTTGAACACCTTTATTTATTCCCATATTTCCGTCATCTATGGACAATGACTTTCCAGAATGGTTACAAGGGTTTCCCACTATTTACTAAGTGTCAAAACACATCATTGACTGTATTGACTCATCCATTGATGAGCTCTACTCTTCCCCGGCAGACAACATCAAAAGTCTCAAGCTTTACAAGCTTGATCCCTCAATATGATTGAGTGGAGATAAGAAAGAAGAAGATTTATTTCCACAGCTATACCGATGGTAGCAGAGACAAGTCGGGACACACCTGCAATGGCTGTCTCATTAAAACCACAAATGGCATTGAGAAAATAAACAGAAGAAACCCAGATTCTTGCTCAGTCTTCAGATCAGAACTTATAGCCATCTATGAAGCCTTAAAATCCATCAGAAATACTAATTATCAAGATAAGGCACAATTTGGATTATAGATTATAAACACAAGGTAATAAGACCAAATAAATAAATTCAGTACTCTAGTCTGAAGATGGTAACAAAGCTGTTACCGAAACGTCACACACTATTTATTTGGATTTGGTCTTATTACCTTGTGATTAATTATCAAGATATCTGGATTCTTACTGATAGTAGAAGTGCCATGCAACACTTGAGTCACACAGGGGAACTTAGAGACAAAGTAAGCAGGAACATAATTGGTTATCTCCAAAAACTCTTCTTCAATTATGAAAAAGGCATCTCCTTATCGTGCAACTGAAAGTTGCTGATGGCTTGCGCCATCTATCGGAATAAATATCAACTGTTCTCATTGATTTTTAATTATTCCAGAATTGGCCAAATACCCATTCTTGATTAATCAAGAAAAGCTAACCACATTAGTGGTTAATCAATAATGGGTATTTGGCCAATTCTGGAATAATTGAGGAATCAACGAGAATAGTTGATATTTATTCCGATAGATGGCGCAAGCCATCAGCAACTTTCAGTTGCACGATAAGGAGATGCCTTTTTCATAATTTATGTACCTTACCCCAGTACAATATCACATTTGTACTATTTTTTCTCATCTTCAATTGTTACCCTCATACATTGGCATTGAAGGCAATGAAGCTTTTGATGCACTAGCAAAAAAAAAGGCACAAGAGAACACTTGCCACGGAAAAATAAACAACTGGCGACATCAAAAACTTTCCACTTCCTTAAATTTTGTGCATGAGTGTACTTTAATTTTAATTATCTATAATCCAACTTCAATTCAACAAGAAGTACCTTTCCCTTTGGGTATTGAGAATTGAAAGAAGTTTTAAGACAATGATAATCTCCCACAAGATGAAAAAGACAAATTGATAATTAAAATAATTTTATTGACATCTTGTCAATACATGCAAAAGTACACAGTCTGTACTATTGTTTTAAAAAGAGATATATGAAAAAATAATAATAATAAGTGTGGGTTAAAGATAAGTGGGTCAGGTGTTGATATCAAAAATAAAGAAGGCATTTCCTGACCACGAGCACATGTGCTTTTTAGATGGCAGAGTGCCATGTGGCAATATAATATGGTAGGAAGAGAAATAAGGACACCACAAGTTTGGAAGAGGAATCCAGAGAGAGAGACGGGCTGCTGTTCGTGTCGCACACAATCCCCAACTGTCTTAATAGTCCTGAGCTGTTAACTGACGGGCCCCAGTGGTCACCCCTTGGAATGTTGCTGGTATCATAAGTGACCCTCCCGTCTCTCTCTGGGCTGTCTGTACTTGGCTTTATTATTCCTGGAAGAGTATATATTATGACATATATATGCATCATACTATGTACAATGTACATGACGCTATCACTGCAGAGTTTGGAGGAGAATCACCAGTGGGTCTCCAGCGACATCACGTATTTCACAATCATACAAAGAATACGAAGATGAAAAAGATGAAAGAACACAAATCCCATAAGATGGGGAGAAGATTTTCTTACCTTTATACACAGTTGTTACAAGCTTTCAGTCAAGACACCCATCTACCTGTACAATACTAGGTTTTCCTATGTATGTATCTTCCACATATAAAATAAACCCCTAGATAGAAAACATTTAACTTTTGAATATAAATGATAAGACACAATTTAGATTATAGATTATAAAGACAAGGTAATAAGACCAAATAAATAAATAGTGTGTTACGTTTCGGTAACAGCGTTGTTACCATCTTCAGACAAAATTACTGAATGGTTTTCACTACATTCAGTACCTTTTTCTGATGATAGTAACTATAATGTTACCGAAATGTCACAAACTATTTATTTATTTAGATGTGGTCTTATTACCTTGTGCCCTGCTCTTAAATTTATTTTTATTAAAGTAAACAAATAAACACACAGTTGAGAAAATCCTCTATCTGCAAATATTTGTTTCATTTGTAACTGGTTTCATTTTCTCCTGTCCTATTAAGTGATAAGGTACAATTTGGATTATAGATTATAAACACCAGGTAATAAGAACAAATCCAAATAAATAGTGTGTTACGTTTCAGTAACAGCGTTGTTACCATCTTCAGACAAAAGTACTGAATGGTTTTCACTACATTCAGTACTTTTTTCTGAAGATGGTAACAACGCTGTTACTGAAACGTCACACACTATTTATTTATTTGGTCTTATTACCTGGTGTTTTCAATTTGAAATTTGTGAGATATTGAGAGTATTTTGGAGGCCCATTGATAATGGGAGCTATTACTACAAATAGGAAATATTTTTGTTTTCTTTTTTTTTTTTTCAGAGAGACTTACAAGAAGACTGCCTACTTATTGTAAAAAAAAGGAAAAAAAGTTACAAAAGTGAAATTGTACTGGGATCAGGGAGGGTAAATTAAGACATCTCCTGTTAGTGAAACTAAAAAGTTTCTGATGGCTTGCACCATCTATCAGAATAAATATCAACTAATTGATTTTTAATTATTCCAGAATTGGGGCACATTCTTGATTAATCCATAAAAGCTAACCATAAATGTCTGTTAGCCCTGGTGTAGTTGTACCATAACGACCAAAATTGGTCTTTTAGAAATCCTGAAAAATCATTAAACAAAAATTTAATACCAGAAGTGCCAAGAAAGCCAAACTTTGTGAAAAAAAAATCACAAAAGTGAAAGTGTGTTGTTGTTGTTGTTGTTTCTTATCCTCTTGTGTAAAGATTACACGAATTCCATGTGATCTCATGGAATGGGGTATAGGGGTGCAGCTTTCGTTGATCATGGCACACTTTGGTGAAAGTCTGACTTTGCCTGTAGTTTGAGGCTGTTCCTAACATGGAAGCAGATGCCTTTGTTGCCGACTCTAACATGAGTACAGAGGCAGCTTCTCCGTATCCCTGAAGAGGGATCCCTGCTGAGAACCATCAACCTGGTCAGTTGAAGTCAGGAACAATGCTGCTGTTGCATACAAAGTTAGAATAGCCAGCATACTTACTGGGATAATTTGAGGCATCTCCTGATTGTAAAACTAAAAGTTGATGATGATTTGCACCATCTGATGGAATAAACATCACAATTAATCATTGATTTTAAAATTGTCAAATTATATATTGGCTGTGTGTCAAATACTAACCATCACACCAATGTGTGGGTAGTGCAATGTGATGGATGAATTCTACGGCCCCTACTCTGACATTCTCAAGAGGTAAGTCAGAATGATGTCACTCAGCGGGATTGTGTCACCTTGTGTTGCACAGAGCTGCCGGACTCAAGTATGAGGCTCTTCTCATGGAGGAACTGACAAAGAGGAATGTGGTCTTCTGGGGTGAGTCGGACTTCTTGTTGAGTTTCTTTGCTCAGGTCCCAGTGGCATCATACTTCTCTATCTTAATGATTCAGCACTTTTGTCTGAAGATGGTAACAAGGCTGTTACCGAAACATCACACACTATTAATGTACAGTTAAACCTGTTTATAGCGCCTCCTCTTGGGACTCACCAAAATAGGGTGCTATAGAAAGGGGGGACTATAGACAGGTTACTTTTAACGTAAAATGTTTACATTTTAATGTTTAAAATCGGGCACTATAGAGAGGAAGGCGCTATTTAGAGGGGGTGCTATAAACAGGTTACTTTTAATGTAAAATGTTTACATTTTAATGTTTAAAATCGGGCACTATAGAGAGGAAGGCGCTATTTAGAGGGGGTGCTATAGACAGGTTACTTTTAATGTAAAATGTTTACATTTTAATGTTTAAAATCGGGCACTATAGAGAGGAAGGCGCTATTTAGAGGGGGTGCTATAGACAGGTTACTTTTAATGTAAAATGTTTACATTTTAATGTTTAAAATCGGGCACTATAGAGAGGAAGGCGCTATTTAGAGGTTGTGCTATAGACAGGTTACTTTTAACGTAAAATGTTTACATTTTAATGTTTAAAATCGGGCGCTATAGAGAGGAAGGCGCTATTTAGAGGGGGTGCTATAGACAGGTTACTTTTATTGTAAAATGTTTACATTTTAATGTTTAAAATCAGGCGCTATAGAGAGGAAGGCGCTATTTAGAGGGGGTGCTATAGACAGATTACTTTTATTGTAAAATGTTTACATTTTAATGTTTAAAATCGGGCGCTATAGAGAGGAAGGCGCTATTTAGAGGGGGTGCTATAGACAGGTTACTTTTATTGTAAAATGTTTACATTTTGTTGTTTAAAATCGGGCGCTATAGAGAGGAAGGCGCTATTTAGAGGGGGTGCTATAGACAGGTTTAACTGTATATGGATTTATTACCTTGTGTTCTTAAGTTCTTCTTTCTTCTTCATTTCTAATTCTCCGCCAGAAAAAAGTGCTTATGAAAAAAGATTTTCCATATATTTTATTAGCAAAAGTAATGAAAATCAAGACCAATATATCAGATTTTCACAAATTCTGAAGAATAACACAGACAATAGGCGTAACATAGAAGAGAAACCCAGCGTAAGAAAAGATTGATCTTATTCTCTACTTTATGTAGTTAACTGTTATGCTTTCTTCTGTTTACCAAATAAGCGGACCAACAACAGCATTGTTAGAAATAAGAGAAAAACCTCTCTAAATATCCTGAGTTCAACTGACCTGGTGATAGACCTCAGCAAGGGTCCCTCTCCAGAGATATGGAGGTCTGTACTCATGTTAGAGTCAGCAGCAAAGGCTTCCATGTTAGGAACAGCCTCAAATTACAGGCAAAGTCAGACTTTCACCAAAGTGTGCCATGATCAATAAAAGCTGCACCTCAACACCCCATTCCATGAGTTCAGCTCAAGGAATATGAACTCATGTAATTTGCATAATCTTTACACAAGGTGATAAAGAAACAACAACACTTCTGTTTACTTATCTGGAAGAATCCTGTATTGGACAAGTGTCCTTAATAAAGGCTTTTTGTTGTTGTTCTCTTTATTTCTTTACAGCTTCTCATCTCCACTCCATCAATCCAATTCTTCCTCTCTACCCCGTTCTCTTTCCAATAATGTTATCCTCCAGAACTCTCTTCATCAATCTATTTATTCTTGATGCAAGTCCCATCCAGTTTCTTTGTCTCTTTCTGATGATGACCTTGGATCATTGGTCTACCAGTTCTCCTTTCTGCGGTCCTCACCACCTTTTGTTAGTGTCTTTTTTTCAAATGACAATGTGTGTAACAATATATAGATAAAATTTGATAAGGCACAATTTGGATTATAGATTATAAACACAAGGTAATAAGACCAAATCTAAATAAATAAATAGTGTGTGACGTTTCGGTAACAGCGTTGTTACCATCTTCAGACAAAAGTATTGAATGAGAAATTTTACCACAGCATGTTTTAAATACCTACTGTTATCAAGTGTGTAAACAAGATAACAGATAAGAAGAAGATAGTTTTCTGAACTGGAAAAAACCTACTTTTTTATTCTAAGAATAATATTCTGTTTCTCAGAAAACTATCTTCTTCTTATCTGTTATCTTGTTTACACACTTGATAACAGTAACTATTTAATAAACATGCTGTGGTAAAATTTCTCATTCAGTACTTTTGTCTGAAGATGGTAACAATGCTGAAATGTCACACACTATTTATTTATTTGGATTTGGTCTTATTACCTTGTAATATATAGATAAAATATATGTCTAACTAAGTAAAATAAAAATTTATTTTTTAAAAACAATCATACATGCCAAAATAGTTTAAATTTCTTATAACTGATGCTAATGCATCATATTAATAATATAAAGGTTTTTAAAATAATATAAAGGTTTTTCAAAATAATATAAAGGTTTTTCAAAATAATATAAAGGTTTTTTAAATAATATAAAGGTTTTTAAAATAATATAAAGGTTTTTTAAATAATATAAAGGTTTTTAAAATAATATAAAGGTTTTTAAAATAATATAAAGGTTTTTAAAATAATATAAAGTATACTCAAAACTTAAAGAAGTGGAAAGTGTTAGATGTCGCCAGTCGTCTGTTTCTTTGAAGTAGACAGAGGTTGTTCATACACTAGGTTATCTTGTATGTCTTCGATAAAGGTCACTGTAATATCTTTCAGAGTCTTCTTCTTCTTTCTTATCTCCACTCAATCATATTAGGATATCAAGTTGTGACACTTGATGGTGTCTGTTTGACAACCATCATGACTGGGTGAAGTAGAATGCATCTGCCTTTGTTATTAAGACTGGGAGCACTACTCAGTGGCAGGCCAACTTAGCTCCAAAATAAATGGCCGCCTCTGACATGAGGAACAGACGCCATGTAAAGCCGCTCCTAACATGGAGTACAAATGCTGCTCATCCTGTATCCCTGGATTAGGAGCCCTTACAGGGTACTATCAGCTGGGCAAGCTGAACCCAGGTTTTTTAGTGAGCTTGTTACTGCTTCCCCTCCTTCTTTTTCATCCGGGCTTGGGACCGTCAAAGGCGGAGTTATCTTTCAGAGTTATTGTCCCGATATACATGTTAAAACTTCCTTAAGTTTTGTTTCCATGAATATAGTTTTCTCTCTCAGGCAGTTGTCACTCATGGTGTGATGAAGGCTGTTCCTCAATGACCAATAAAAGCTGTACTATATTGAACACCCATTTCTCGATTTCGAGGAAGCCTTTAGAATCAGTTTTTTTAAATTTTTTCATGGTTGTTGTTGAAATACAGCCTGCACCGTACTGACAAAGACCAACAGTCTGAAACACTTAGTGGTTGACTTTTCTTCATTTATCAACCCAAAGTAATAAAGACTAAATGAATAAATAATGTGTGATGTTTTGGTAACAGCATTGTTACCATCATTTTTCCCTCTTTCAGTACTTTAGTCTGGTGATGGTAACAACGTTGGTACTGAAACATCACACACTATTTAAATTTGGTCTTATTACCCTGTGTTTCTAAACTATAATCCAAATTGTACACACTTAATCATTTTTTTAATTTTCAAGATAGAGCTTTGTCCTTTATACTGGATTAATTTAAAATCGGTAATTAGTTGATAATTATTTTGAAAGATGGGGAAATTTATCAAAAACTTACAGTTGCATGATCTGGAGACCCCTTTTTTCTTAATTTTCACAGTGATCACTTATGATAAGGCACTATTTGTATTATAAGTTTTGTCTGAAGATGGTAACAACGCTGTTACCGAAACATCGTACATTATTTATTTATTTATTTATTTGGTCTTATTACTTTGTGTTTGCTTATGTAAATCAAATTGTATTTACATATTGTCCTAACATGCTGTGTCACCAGGAGAGGGAGATCTCAGGAAACAAGGCTATGACAAGACTCCGGATGTTAAACTCCAGATTCCCATTGGTATGTAGCTCTTGGCTGAATTAATGTCAAATATATATATATATAGATAGATAAAGGTTACCTTTCCCGTCAAAATAGACGTCAAAACTAGACGCTATTTATTGACCATCTCCGTAAACTAGCGTCTTCAGGTCGGTGACAAAGCCACGAGACCAGCTTTGGCAAACTGAGAAGCGACCACCATATAATGGTGGGCTAATGGCCCTCGTTGGTCTAGGGGGGGGACTTTGTTCCATGAGATCCACAAGGGATCTAATAAAATCTTCACAATCTGCCAAAGAGGTGGCTAGCTCTGACGTCTAATTTGGAGGGAGAGTCGACCTATAGCTCAATATCCTCCCGTCAAAATTTCCATCCAAAGCTTTTGATGTCGTAGCTAGTCAGTTAAGGAGACAGAGACAACATCATGACTGTATTGACTCATCCATTGATGTGCTCTACTCATCCCCGCCAGACACCATCAAAAGTCTCAAGCTTTACAAGCTTGACACCCTAATATGATTGAGTGGTGATAAGAAAGAAGAAGAAACAGAGACAATTTTGTTCACACTTGGTTATCTCGTGTGCCTTCAATAAAGGTCACTGTAATATCTTACAGAGTTATTGTCCCGATATACATGCTAAAAACTTCCTTAAGTTTTGTCCATGAGTGTATATACACTTGGTTATCTCATGTGTCTTCAATAAAGGTCACTGTAATATCTTTCAGAGTTATTGTCCCGATATACATGCTAAAGTATAAATTCCTTAAGTTTTGTCCATGAGTGTATATACACTTGGTTATCTCATGTGTCTTCAATAAAGCTCACTGTAATATCTTTCAGAGTTATTGTCCCGATATACATGCTAAAAGGTACAACTTCCTTAAGTTTTGTCCATGAGTGTATATACACTTGGTTATCTCGTGTGTCTCAAATAAAGGTCACTGTAATATCTTTCAGAGTTATTGTCCCGATATACATGCTGAAAGGTACAACTTCCTTAAGTTTTGTCCATGAGTGTATATACACTTGGTTATCTCGTGTGTCTCAAATAAAGGTCACTGTAATATCTTTCAGAGTTATTGTCCCGATATACATGCTAAAAGGTACAACTTCCTTAAGTTTTGTCCATGAGTGTATATACACTTGGTTATATCTTGCGTCTTCAATAAAGGTCACTGTAATATCTTTCAGAGTTATTGTCCCGATATACATGCTGAAAGGTACAACTTCCTTAAGTTTTGTCTATGAGTGTATATACACTTGGTTATCTCGTGTGTCGTCAATAAATGTCACTGTAATATCTTTCAGAGTTATTGTCCCGATATACATGCTGAAAGGTATAACTTCCTTAAGTTTTGTCTATGAGTGTATATACACTTGGTTATCTTTCAGAGTTATTGTCCCGATATACATGCTAAAAGGTACGACTTCCTTAAGTTTTGTCTATGAGTGTATATACACTTGGTTATCTCGTGTGTCTTCAATAAAGGTCACTGTAATATCTTTCAGAGTTATTGTCCCGATATACATGCTGAAAGGTATAACTTCCTTAAGTTTTGTCAATGAATGTATATACACTTGGTTATCTCGTGTGTCTTCAATAAAGGTCACTGTAATATCTTTCAGAGTTATTGTCCCGATATACATGCTGAAAGGTACAACTTCCTTAAGTTTTGTCAATGAATGTATATACACTTGGTTATCTCGTGTGTCTTCAATAAAAGTCACTGTAATATCTTTCAGAGTTATTGTCCCGATATACATGCTGAAAGGTACAACTTCCTTAAGTTTTGTCTATGAGTGTATATACACTTGGTTATCTCGTGTGTCTTCAATAAAGGTCACTGTAATATCTTTCAGAGTTATTGTCCCGATATACATGCTGAAAGGTATAACTTCCTTAAGTTTTGTCCATGAATGTATATACACTTGGTTATCTCGTGTGTCTTCAATAAAGGTCACTGTAATATCTTTCAGAGTTATTGTCCCGATATACATGCTAAAAGGTACAACTTCCTTAAGTTTTGTCCATGAGTGTATATACACTTGGTTATCTCGTGTGTCTTCAATAAAGGTCACTGTAATATCTTTCAGAGTTATTGTCCCGATATACATGCTAAAAGGTACAACTTTCTTAAGTTTTGTCCATGAGTGTATATACACTTGGTTATCTCGTGTGTCTTCAATAAAGGTCACTGTAATATCTTTCAGAGTTATTGTCCCGATATACATGCTAAAAGGTACAACTTCCTTAAGTTTTGTCCATGAGTGTATATACACTTGGTTATCTCGTGTGTCTTCAATAAAGGTCACTGTAATATCTTTCAGAGTTATTGTCCCGATATACATGCTGAAAGGTACAACTTCCTTAAGTTTTGTCCATGAGTGTATATACACTTGGTTATCTCGTGTGTCTTCAATAAAGGTCACTGTAATATCTTTCAAAGTTATTGTCCCGATATACATGCTAAAAGGTACAACTTCCTTAAGTTTTGTCCATGAGTGTATATACACTTGGTTATCTCGTGTGTCTTCAATAAAGGTCACTGTAATATCTTTCAAAGTTATTGTCCCGATATACATGCTAAAAGGTACAACTTCCTTAAGTTTTGTCCATGAGTGTATATACACTTGGTTATCTTGTGTGTCTTCAATAAAGGTCACTGTAATATATTTCAGAGTTATTGTCCCGATATACATGCTAAAAGGTACAACTTCCTTAAGTTTTGTCCATGAGTGTATATACACTTGGTTATCTCGTGTGTCTTCAATAAAGGTCACTGTAATATATTTCAGAGTTATTGTCCCGATATACATGCTAAAAGGTACAACTTCCTTAAGTTTTGTCCATGAGTGTATATACACTTGGTTATCTTGTGTGTCTTCAATAAAGGTCACTGTAATATATTTCAGAGTTATTGTCCCGATATACATGCTAAAAGGTACAACTTCCTTAAGTTTTGTCCATGAGGGTATATACACTTGGTTATCTCATGTGTCTTCAATAAAGGTCACTGTAATATCTTTCAGAGTTATTGTCCTGATATACATGCTGAAAGGTACAACAAGGTTCATCTAATGACCTTCCGGCAGTTTTCTTGACCCCTTCTAGCCAGCTCTTTGCAGGTCTTCCTCCTTTTTCATCTCCAACATGTTTCCAGTCATCTATATAATAAGGAATCAAGAAAACTACCAGAAGGTCACTAGATGAGAGTAATGGTCACTAACAGATCAAATTGGGGAATATTTGTCACCATATAGTGTATCACCAAAAGTCAAACTCTACTTAATGGACACTAACTACAACAAATAGAAGTAGAAAAAAAAACTCCTTGTAAAATACAACAGCTAAATGAAGAGACAAAGTGTCCTTTAGGGAGAGGTGTCCTCTTACTGGAGAGTTGATAAATAGTAAAAATGGTTATTTTTAGCAATAAAAACTGTCCTTTGTAGAGAGGTATCCTCTAGCGGGAGTATCCTTATGGAGGTTGTTTTACTGTATTAGAGAAGTGACTTGAAACATCCCCAGACATACCATCAACATCTCTAACACTGAAAACTTTCAAAGAAGTGCAGCAATAGGATAACATTCCCTTATTTCAAAGTCCGAAGCTAGACATGTTTGCTACACGGTGTTCCAAAAAGTGCCATGTGTTTAGTCAAAAATTGTAGGGGGCTTAATACAATATAAATGGTTTTAAAACACAAATAAATAAATTGTGTGTAATGTTTCAGTAATAGTGTTGTTATTTATTTGGATCTTATTACCTTGTGCTTCTAATCTATAATCTAAATTGTTCTTTATCAATAAATGATTTTAATAATTTTCAAATCTTGTTAACTCTCTTTCTCTCTCTGTGATGTTTCCATTCCATGAGGTAGATGATTTATAGATAATATAACTTTGTCAGGTTTTTCTAATACAGTAAAACTACCTCTCTGTAAAGGACAACACTTAGTTACAGAGCCAAAGTGTCCTTTAGGGAGAGGTGTCCTCTTACCAGAGAGTTGCTAAATACAGTAGAACTACCTCTCAATAAAGAACAACACCTAGTTACAGAACCAAAGTGTTCTTTATACTTACCTGGCATCGGTGTCACGGAGCTCAAGATTCCCGTGCCCTCAGGAGAGGCCTTTCCATTGCACTTTGGAATGGCTGGCCCTGACCACTTTCCCAAATCGGGATAGCTGGGGTGCGACAGTCATGAACCGGGATTGAATCCCGCGTTTAAATTTTGTTTAATATGTGAATAACCTTCACATATTATTCACTGTTTCAATTATCATGAACTAGGTTGCTCTTGCTGAGCGGTACCTATTAATGTGATTTGAACCAGCAAAGTGTTCTTTATGGAGAGATGTCCTCATACCAGAGAGTTGCTAAATACAGTAGAACTACCTCTCAATAAAGAACAACACCTAGTTACAGAACCAAAGTGTTCTTTATGGAGAGGTGTCCTCATACCAGAGAGTTGCTAAATAGCAATTTTAGAGATGAAAGCTGTCCTTTTTAGAGGATATCCTCTCATGGAGTATGTTCTACTGTATTGACTTTATGAGAAGGGACTGAAACTACTTTAGTCAGTTATAAGACCTGCTGGACTTATGACCTTGATTTCTGCTGGTAACACTACATTGATGAGACAGAGGCAGGGATGTAGGTCTCAGAGGGTTGTTTATTATGGGGAGTGTGATTGATCCTGGTGGGCTGGCCAAGGAGGTCGATGGGTTCCATCAGGCCGGTGGTGTTGCTGCTGTGACATTTTGTAAAGTTTTCCATCAAGGCGTATTCCAATCGAGAGGTCTTCTTCTTCCTTATCTCCACTCAATCATATTAGGGCAGTGATTCTCAACCTTTTTTTTGTTGCGGCATTATTTTAAAGATTTGAAAATTTGGCGGCACAATTTTAGAATTTTGCGGCACACTTTTGCTAACTTGAATGCAAGAAAATTCAAATTATGTATCAATATTTCTATGCAAAATATAAGTAATATACATCTCTAACATTCAATTTGCTAATTTCGTTATTTTAAAAAGTAAAAAAATGAAAAAGAAAAAAAGAAAACCAATACAAACGTGAACATAATCATATGACTAAAATTCGGCGGCACATTTTTAGAATTTCGCGGCACACAAAATTACCGCGGCACATTGGTTGAGAATCACTGTATTAGGGTATCAAGTTGTGACCCTTGATGGTGTCTGTTTGACAACCATCATGACTGGGTGTTCCAATCGAGAGGTGAAAGATAACAAGCTTATTATCTCTCACACATTGCCATGCGCGAACAGTGGTCAATGGTCAAGTACAATTATACCTGTTATCTCTATGGTGCTGTTTCTGGGTTAAATAAAAAATATATATAAATAGGGGATCGGTAGAAGGATGGTCTAAACTGTTGGTTTTCGACAGCTACGACCTGGGTTCGATTCCCGCATTGGGCACTTTTTTCCGATTAAAAAAAAAAATGCTCCAATGGCTCCTGATTCTTGAAAAAAATCCAACCCCACCAGCGAGTACAAGTAATCAAACGGGGCTCTGGCATATTTGTAACTGCAAAGTCGAACTGCTTTTCACATGTGTAGACATGTGGTGTACTTACAGTAAAAGTAATTGCTTACTTCTACCCACCATGATTATCATGGCCTGTACCACATGTACTAGGGACAAGCAAAAAATAAATAAAAAAATAGAATTTCTATAATTTAAGAGATAACAAAAATTTCCAGTCACATGTACTATCAAGTCTGCTACTTCTTGACCCACAACATTTTAGTGAAATAATTAATCTAGGGAATAAGATCCACAACTGGATTTAAAAACCAGATCCACCTGAATTCTCAGCTTAAGTCTTAAATACTTGTAAACACAACCAGCCTCGATGGATAATTGCATATTGGAATATTTACATATGTGTGTGCTGGAATATTTACATATTTGTGTGCTGGAATATTTACATATGTGTGTGCTGGAATACTTACATATTTGTGTGCTGGAATATTTACATATGTGTGTGCTGGAATATTTACATATGTGTGTGCTGGAATATTTACATATGTGTGTGCAGCCATCAATGGACGACCAATCAACTGGATTGAGAGCAAAGCTTCCTTCGGAGATCCGGAGAGTCACGCCGGCTACCTGGACACTCAGTACTGGAGCTACCAGAACAGGTGGGACTCTCCTTTTGTCCCATGATAATCATGGTGGGAGGTTATTTTTAATGGAAGATGTGATCTTATTGCTCATGGGTACTTTCAATAGAAACACAACCTCCCTATAATTTCACATTCAAAAATAATTTAACATTTTAAAATCTCTCTCTCACTTTCCGGCCTAGTCTCCTTTCAAACAACCATCTTTAATTTAATTGTTGGTGAAATTTAAAATTGGAATTTGAAGAAATAATCTGTGTTAGAGCAAGTTATTTGAGAGAAAAAAAAGTTCATCAAAGGAAAGAAGTTGTCTTGCAAGACAAGGATTATTATATATATATATTAAGAAAAAGACATCTCCTTATCGTGCAACTGAAAGTTGCTGATGGCTTGCGCCATCTATCGGAATAAATATCAACTATTCTCGTTGATTTCTAATTATTCCAGAATTGGCCAAATACCCATCTTTTCAGTTGCATGATAAGGAGATGCCTTTTTTCTTAATTTATGCACCTTCTCCCAGTACAATATTACATTTGTACTATTTTTTTCATATATATAGGAATGTTAGAGCAAGTGTTTGTGGAAGTCAGTTCTGTATACCTCCTCAACTAGGCTACTCCAAGACCATCAATCCATAGTCATATCAGCTGGTTGTTAGACTTGGTTTCGCTCTTCTGTTGTTTTTCTTATCCCCTTGTACAAAGATTACACAAATTCCATGAGTCCATGCTCCTCAAGTTGTTTGATGATAAGCAGTGACCTCTCCCAAAGGTCCTGTTTAGTACATCTAATACAATGTGTTCTTTGGGCAAGTGGGGTAGATTTTGTTGTTATTTTTTATCTTCAATGGCTTGAGATGGCCTGTTGTTGTTAGTGTTGTTTGATGCTGTCTGAGGTTCAGAGCTCCTCCACTCCAATGTACCAACTGTGCTTAAGTGGGAGTTCTTGTTTATTTTTGTTTTGGCTACTATCTCTATTTCTTTAAAAGTAAGTTTTTTCTGTGGCAATAAATATTGGCATAAATGATACACAATAAAATAAGACCTAATCCAAATAATTTATTAGTGTGTAACGTTTCGGCAACAACATTGTTACCATCATCAGACAAAAGAATAAATGCAAATAATTTATTAGTGTGTGACATTTTGGCAATTCTTTTATTCTTTTGTCTGATGATGGTGACAATGTTGTTGCCGAAATGCCACGCACTAATTAATTATTTGGATTAGGTCTTATTTTCTTGTATTATAATCTATAATCCAAATTGTGCTTTATCATTGGCATAAATACTTAATGGTATAATCTTAAGTCTCATTTGCTCAGTCTACTTCACCTGTAACACTCTCTGTTGAATTAGAGAGGTTGCGGGGCCGTGCAGTTGGTGTCTAAGTATCCGTTGAACTTTTCCTGGAGAGTGTTAGTTCAGTACTGTGGTTTCTTATCCCCTTTTGTAAAGATTCTTCTTCTTCTTTCTTATCTCCACACTGGGTGAAGTAGAATGCGTCTGTCATTAAGACTGGGAGCACTACTCAGTGACAGGCTGACTTAGCTCCAAAAGAAATGGCCGCCTCTGACATGAGGAACAGACACCATGTGCAGCCGCTCCTAACATGGAGTACAAACGCTGCTCATCCTATATACCTGGATTAGGAGCCCTTACAGGGTACTATCAGCCAGGCCAGCTGAGCCCAGGTTTTTTAGCGAGCTTGTTACTGCTCCCCCTCCTCCTTTTTCATCCGGGCTTGGGACCGGCAAAGGCGGAGTTTTGTGTAAAGATTAAATTCCATGAGTTCATGTTCCACAAGCTGTTTGATGGTAAGCAGCAGCCTCTCCCAAAAGTCCTGTTTAGTACATCTAATGTGTTCTGTACTGCTGTGTGAGCAGGTTTGGCCCCGGACTAGTGATCTACTGGCTTGGCTATGTGGAGGAAGTGGACCAACACAGGGACCAGGGGATCATGTTGGCTGACCACCTCCCAGACTCCCTGACTCCTCCTCTACCTAACTGACTCTTGTCTGTCCGTCTGTCTGTCTGGTTGATGATATCAACATGACCAAGGACTGGGATGTTCCAGTGGCTGTCACCATGGATAGAAGCTGTGACTGTTCATAGAATTGATTTCTGTTCTCCTCAACACATATCGCCAACTTTCCTGACACAAGGTAGTAAGACTAAAATAAATAAATAAATAGTGTGTGATGTTTCGGTAACAGCGTTGTTACCATTATCAAACATAAGTACTGAATGAAAATGATAAAGCACAATTTTAATTATAGATTATAATAAAAGAGAATAAGACCTAATCCAAATAATTTATTAGTGTGTGGCGTCGTGTTTTGTCTGATAATGGTGACAATGTTGTTGCCGAAACGTTACACACTAATAAATTATTTGGATTAGGTCTAATTCTCTTTTACTGAATGAGAAAAAATGTCACAGCATGTTTTTAATGTCAATAGCAAACCCCAATGAGACTGTGGTTCACTATAGACATGGTTTGTTATAGCCATAGTTCATGGGTATTATAAAATGGGGTTTATATCAGGTTTGTTATACTTTGTTCACTATAATAACCCAGGGGTTCATTTTAGCAGGACTGTAGTCAGTACTGTTGTGTCAACATAATTTTAGTGTGTGACGTTTCGGTAACAACGTTGTTACCATCTTCAGACAAAAGTACGTTTTTAAGTAACGTTACAGAAACGTCACACACTATTTATTTATTTGGAGATTGGGTCTTATTACCTTGTTTTACTAAATATATAATCCAAATTGTACCTTATCATTGGCCTTATTATCTTGGGATGACATTGAGAACTGTTACTCTAGAGATCCCTGGGAGAGAGAAAAAGGACAAATTTACATATTTACAGTTTTACTGGTGGAGAGAGACATGATATATCAGAAGATATTCAGTACTTTTGTCTGAAGATGGTAACAACGTTGTTACCGAAACGTCACACACTATTTATTTGGATTTGGTCTTATTACCTTGTGTTTATAATCTATAATCCAAATTGTGCCTTATTCATTCTTCTTATCTGTTATTCTGTTTACAACAAAACACTGATAACAGTACTAACTATTTAAAAACATGATAGTTTTATCATTCTGTACATTTGTCTGATGATGGCGACAATGCTGTTACTGAAACATCACATACTGTTTATTTGAGTTTAGGTCTTATTACCTTGTGTTTCTAATCCAAATTGTGGACTTTATCAATTTTGATGACATTTACAGATACACAGCTCATTGTCTACTTCTATGCGGCATTCACCTTTTTCTTTCTTTTTTTTTTAAGAATTCTTTCAACTCTTTCCTCCCCTTGTAATATATTGTACATATATGATTTGTGTGTGTATCTTTTATAAAGATTTTATTCTATTTTGTATATTTCTTTTTTTTTTTAACCAGATCACCCTGCCTGTTGAATATGTACATTCATGGACAAAATTTAAGGAAGTTGTACCTTTTTAGCATGTAAATAATTTTTATTATTTAATATATATTTTTTTAATGAGAGAATATGTTTGAATTTGCATATACAGGAAATCTGTTATATATGCAAATAAGGACTGGTGTATTGTTGGTTCACCCATATAGTGGAAGGATGGTCGAACCTGTTGGTTTTCAACCGCTACGACCCGGGTTCGATTCCCGTATTGGACACTTTTTTTTTTTTTTTTCTGATTAAAAAAAAAATGTTCCAATGACTCCCGATTCTTGTAAAAGTCCAACCCCACCAGCGAGTGCAAGCAACCAAACGGGGCTCTGGCACATTTGTAAGTGCAAAGTCGAACTGCTTTTTACATGTGTAGACATGTGGTGCACTTACAGTAAAAGCAGTCGCCTACCTATACCCACCATTATTATCATGGCCTGTACCACGTGTACTAGGGATAAGCAAAAAAAAACATATAGTGCAAATTAAGCATGAAAGTATCTTTTACAACTAATACAAACTTTAATGAAACAAACAGTAATGAAGTTGCTGATGTGCTAGCGAAAAAAAAAGGCAACAAAAGAATCCTTGCCATGGAAAAATAACTTTTAAAGATAGGTTGAGAGTAGCCAAAACAAAAATAAACAAGAACTCACACCTAAGCACAGCTGGTACAGTGGAGTTGAGGCGCTCTGAACCTCAGACAGCACCAAACAACACTAACAACAACAGGCCATCTCAAGCCATTGAAGATAGAAAATAACAACAAAATCTACCCCACTTGTCCAAAATGTAGTTTGGTACCTGCAGCTCCAGAACACATTACATTAGATACACTAAAAAGGACTTTTGGGAGAGGCTGCTGCTTATCATAAAACAGTTTGAGGAGCATGGAATCTGAATTTGTGTAATCTTTACACAAGGGGATAAGAAACAACAACTCATTCAGTCTAAGTCTGATGACACTTACTGAAATGTCACATATTATTTGGTCTTATTACTTTGTGTTTAAATGAAGAGATGGTTTCCAGGCAGGAATCCCATTTATTCAATGTAGTACAGGGAGATGTGACCAATCAGGGATGGGCCAGAATGTCAGATGGGACTGTCTGGGAGGCTCTGGAGACCACTTCACTCTGGTGCTGTCTGATGGCGGCCATCAGTCTAGAGCACAGCGCCTGTCCATCTTACATGTTAGCTATTTGGATTAATGGAAGCCTTAGTTATTCTCTTACCTTCTTGAGAGCATCAGGTACGCCGTTGAGTTTGAAACTGCTGATAGCTGAGAGTATTTCTTCTACGATGACTTCTATCTTTGATTTTTCTTGTGGGGAGTTCACCCTGAAGTAGTGTAGTTGATTTGACAGTGTGGAATGCTGTCTGGGTTCTTTGTGTACGCTGTCACAGTCAGACACTTTGTTCTCTACACATCTCTCATTTACAATGATTGGTGAGAACACATTGCATTAGATGCACTAAACAGGACCTTTGGGAGAGGTCGCTGCTCATCATTAAACAGCTCGAGGAGCATGAACTCATGGAATTCGTGTAATCTTTGTACAAGGGGATAAGAAACAACAACACAATGTTTGGTGTAAATGGAAGATAGGAAATAACAACAAAATCTACCCCCCATTTGTCTTCTTTCTTATCTCTCCCCCATTTGTCCCAAAATGTATCATAGCACCTGCAGATTCCACAACACATTATATTAGATGTACTAAACAGGACCTTAACAGCGATCTTAGGTTACTGCTTATTATCAAACAGCTGGACATGCATACACTAATGGAATTTGTGTAATCTTTGTACACGGAGATTAGAAACATTAGAAAACTCAATAAGAACTGGAGGATCCCACCTAAGCACAGCAGTGGAGTGGAGGAGCTCAGACAACATCAAACAACACTAACAACAACAGGCCATCTCAAGCCATTGAAGATAGAAAATAACAACAAAATATACCCCCACTTGTCCAAAATGTAGCTTGGCACCTGCAGCTTTCAGAACACATTGTTTTAGATGTACTAAACAGGACCTTTAGGAGAGGTCACTGCTTATCATCAAACAGCTCGAGGAGCATGGAATTAGTGTAATCTTTACACAAGGGGATAAGAAACAACAGTTATGAAACAAAGTTGTCACTCTCTGTGTCAACTAGTTTAGTGCAAAGAGGAACCAAGACTACATTAGAAATGATTAGGTAACAATTTGGATTTTAGGTTATAAACATAAGGCAATAAGACCAAATAGTGTGAGATGTTTCTGTAACATCATTGTAACCATCATCAGACCATTTTCTCATTCAGTACTTTAGTCTGATGTTGGTAACAACGCTGTTACAGAAATGTCACAAACTATTTATTTGCTCAAAACAAGGTAATAAGACCAAATAAATAAATAGTGTGTGACGTTTCGGAAACAGCGTTGTTACCATCTTCAGACAAAAGTATTGAATGAGAAATTTTACCATAGCATGTTTTTAAATAGTTACTGTTATCAAGTGTGTAAACAAGATAGAAGATAAGAAGAAGATAGTTTTCTGAACTGGAAAAAACCTACTTTTAATTCTAAGAATAATATTCTGTTTCTCAGAAAACTATCTTCTTCTTACCTGATATCTTGTTTACACACTTGATAACAGTAACTATTTAAAACATGCTGTGGTAAAATTTCTCATTCAGTACTTTTGTCTGAAGATGGTAACAATGCTGCTACTGAAACATCACACACTATTTATTTATTTGGATTTGGTCTTATTACCTTGTGTTTATAATCCAAATTGTGTCTTATCTATTTACTAGCCGAATGACCCGGGCAACGCCCGTGTTTTACCCGATTGAATGTTTTGATTCAAATACTATTTGTTACAATTATAAATTGGCGCCTTAAATAAATGCATATATTAGTTAATAACTATAGCCTATGTGCTTTATCTGTCTATGTACTGTTGGCTTCCGTAGGCGTCTCTTACTGGGAAAAAGAAAGAGAGGATTCCATTTAGTTATTAACTAATATATGAATTTATTTAAGGAGCGACCCACTCCAACACAATAGTTACAAAAACCAAAAAACTAGTGGGGGGGGTAAAGTCAAAAACAAAGTGTCTCGCCTAGTGGCGGCGCCATCGTAGCCATGTGATCGTAGCCAACCAATAGGAGAGCGCCATTCCAAATAAAAAGCAAACGGTGACAGAGATGACGCTCGTAACTGTATATATAATTTGCTCTTTTCACCTTGTGCTACATTACATACTTCTGAAGTATCATTTAATGAAATGGTTTCACTTTGTCATAAGGAATATTTTGAAGTGTGAAAAAACAAAAGTGAAATTGTACCGGGATCAGGGGGGTAAATTAAGACATCTCCTGATGTTGTGAAACTGAAAGTTACTGATGGCTTGCACCATCTATTGGAATAAATATTGTCACAGTAATGAAGGTGACGTAGAATAAAATAATAATTTATTAGATGACTTTAAATTGTTAATTGAAATCAACAAACTGAATAAAAATACCAAAATAAGTCTACAATGGATTCCATCACATGTGGGAGTCCCTGGAAATGAGGAGGCCGACAGATTGGCTAAGGAAGGAGCAGCTGGACATCCCGATGCGGTGAACTCCGAGACCTATCTTTCAGCAAGGGACCATACCAATAAACTAAAACTACAACTAATAAGGAACCATCGAGATAGTTTCCATCATTCTTGGTACCAGGCAGAAAACCCCAAAAAACAGACCCTCCAACTAAACAGAAGGGAATCGACACAGTTGGCCAGGTGGAAATCTGGTCACCTGCGCCCTCTAGTCTATAAAGAGGGAGCCAAAAGCTTCCCCATGTGCACTAGGTGCAAAACCGAAGAGGCCACTCCCCAACATTTACTAAATTGCATTGGAAAGGACAAAAGATCCCTGTACAGTGAACCAAGAAGAGTTCTTGAGCTTCTTTACGAGCACGACCTCCAAGATCTTGTCTAATTTAGACTAAAAGGATAAGTAAAAAAAAAAAAAAAAATTGTTAATTAGTTTGAGGGATAAAAAGAAATAAACTATGTTAAATGGATAAAAATAATGGTAAATTAAGGAAGTAATGTCAGAGACCCAAACGGCTGGCGATTGGCTACACCCCTCAAGATGGCGACTATTGTTTACCAACTTGCTGCCTAGTGCGCCCGCCATCTATTGGTGCTTAGGTACATAACACTTGCCGAGCTGACAGCGCGCGCCACCTATCGGGGCTTAGGTACATAACACTTGCCGAGCTGACAGCACGCGCCACCTATCGGGGCTTAGGTACATAACACTTGCCGAGCTGACAGCGCACGCCATCTATCGGGGCTTAGGTACATAACACTTGCCGAGCTGACAGCGCGCGCCACCTATCGGGGCTTAGGTACATAACACTTGCCGAGCTGACAGCGTGCGCCACCTATCGGGGCTTAGGTACATAACACTTGCCGAGCTGACAGCGTGCGCCACCTATCGGGGCTTAGGTACATAACACTTGCCGAGCTGACAGCGCGCGCCACCTATCGGGGCTTAGGTACATAACACTTGCCGAGCTGACAGCGCACGCCACCTATCGGGGCTTAGGTACATAACACTTGCCGAGCTGACAGCGCGCGCCACCTATCGGGGCTTAGGTACATAACACTTGCCGAGCTGACAGCGCGCGCCACCTATCGGGGCTTAGGTACATAACACTTGCCGAGCTGACAGCGCGCGCCACCTATCGGGGCTTAGGTACATAACACTTGCCGAGCTGACAGCGCGCGGCACCTATCGGGGCTTAGGTACATAACACTTGCCGAGCTGACAGCGCGCGCCACCTATCGGGGCTTAGGTACATAACACTTGCCGAGCTGACAGCGTGCGCCACCTATCGGGGCTTAGGTACATAACACTTGCCGAGCTGACAGCGCGCGCCACCTATCGGGGCTTAGGTACATAACACTTGCCGAGCTGACAGCGCGCGCCACCTATCGGGGCTTAGGTACATAACACTTGCCGAGCTGACAGCGCGCGCCACCTATCGGGGCTTAGGTACATAACACTTGCCGAGCTGACAGCGCGCGCCACCTATCGGGGCTTAGGTACATAACACTTGCCGAGCTGACAGCGCGCGCCACCTATCGGGGCTTAGGTACATAACACTTGCCGAGCTGACAGCGCGCGCCACCTATCGGGGCTTAGGTACATAACACTTGCCGAGCTGACAGCGCGCGCCACCTATCGGGGCTTAGGTACATAACACTTGCCGAGCTGACAGCGCGCGCCACCTATCGGGGCTTAGGTACATAACACTTGCCGAGCTGACAGCGCGCGCCACCTATCGGGGCTTAGGTACATAACACTTGCCGAGCTGACAGCGCGCGCCACCTATCGGGGCTTGGGTACATAACACTTGCCGAGCTGACAGCGCGCGCCATCTATCGGGGCTTGGGTACATAACACTTGCCGAGCTGACAGCGCGCGCCATCTATCGGGGCTTGGGTACATAACACTTGCCGAGCTGACAGTGTGCGCCATCTATCGGGGCTTAGGTACATAGCATTCGCCAAGCTGACAGCGTGCGCCACCTATCAGGGCTTAGGTACATAACATTCTCCAAGCTGCCAATGTATTATTTACAGTTACAAGCTATGTACATTTTTGGTTATGACAATATCAAGTAATTGTTGATTTTTCAGGTTGTTTGCCTTCAAAATGTACATGGGTAGTTTTTTTTATTTTTTTTTATTAATAAAGGTTTTTGACCAATTCGAAATTAATTAAAAATCAACAATTAGATGATATTTAATCCAATAGATGGCGCAAGCTATCATCAGCTTTTATTTTCACAATCAAGAGATGCCTTTCTCATAAGTCCCAAGAATGAGCTGTACCTGGAGTTGGGTGAAGACTTTCTCTTGACTCCTCTCTGCGGCAGACGCTCCACACCAGACGATGAGGTATTCTCCCTGGACTGGGCTCCACTGACAAGTTCTCTGCTGGAGGACCGAGAGATCCTGTCATAGGTGGAGCTCCCTTGTATATCCCTCGATGGTCCCGCCTCCAAGTCTGTCTCACCTAGACACCAACTCTCCTTTGTCTCATGCCTATATACATATTGTCACATAATAAATATTCTGTGGTAACCTACTCTACAAATTAAATGCCACGTCATCATTCTTTTTTTTTGCTTATCCCTAGTACACGTGGTACAGGCCATGATAATCATGGTGGGTAGAAGTAAGCAACTACTTTTACTGTAAGTGCACCACATGTCTACACATGTGAAAAGCATTTCGATTTTGCACTTGCAAATGTGCCAGAGTCCCGTTTGATTACTTGCACTCGTTGGTGAGGTTGGATTTTGCAAGAATTAGGGGCCATTGGAAGTGCTCAATGCGGGAATCGAACCCAGGTCGTAGCGGTTGAAAACCAACGGTTTAGACCATCCTTCCACCGAACACCCCCCCACTCACACTAGATGGCACCTCTCTATAAAGGACCTTTGGAAGAGGTTGCTGCTTATCATCAAACAGCTCGAGGAGCTTGGGATTCGTGTAGTATTTACACAAGTGGATAAGAAACAAAAGTTGTCACTCTCTGTGTGTCTACTATTTCAGTACAAAGAGGAATCAAGACTACATTATAAATGATTAGGTAGCAATTTGGATAAGAAACATAAGGTAATAACACCAAATCCTAATAGTGTGAGACATTTGCAAAATTAACATTTTTACTTTTTTGCAACTCTCCATTAAGAGGACACCTCTCCCTAAAAGACACCTTGTCTCTACAATTAGGAGTTCTTTACAGGGAGGTAGTTCTACTGTATGTTTAGTCTAGATTGAATTTTTGCCTGGGAGGATATTAGTCTACAAAGAGACAAAGGGCGTCTCTCTCATCAAAACTAGACTGCATCTATTGACCGTCGCCGCAACTAGTGACCTCGTGTCGGTGACAAACTCACAACACCAACTTTGACAAACTGAGAAGTGTCCACCTAGAGACCATGGTTTCAGGTTAATGGCCCTCTTCAGTCTAGGGCGGACTTTATTCCACGAGATCCACACGGGATCAAATGGAATCTTCACAATCTCCCAAAGAGGTGTTTAGCTGCTAGACTGGCTAGGTCAAATCTAGGGCTAAAATATAGATGGAAATCTTGCTGGGAGGATATAGATCAACAAAGAACGTCTCTCCTGGGGTGTGGGGCTGCATCTTTCACCATGATCCAGGCACACTTTGGTGAAAGAGTCGTGCTAAAATAGTTTACATTTTCAGGTACAGATGGCGCAGGCTAAAGTATCATAATTTTAAAAAAAGCCCCATCTATTTGACCATCTCTGTAATATACACTCATGGACAAAACTTAAGGAAGTTGTACCTTTCAGCATGTATATCGGGACAATAACTCTGAAAGATATTACAGTGACCTTTATTGAAGACACACGAGATAACCAAGTGTATATACACTCATGGACAAAACTTAAGGAAGTTGTAGCATGTATATCGGGGCAATAACTCTGAAAGATATTACAGTGACCTTTATTGAAGACACACGAGATAACCAAGTGTATATACACTCATGGACAAAACTTAAGGAAGTTGTACCTTTCAGCATGTATATCGGGACAATAACTCTGAAAGATATTACAGTGACCTTTATTGAAGACACACGAGATAACCAAGTGTATATACACTCATGGACAAAACTTAAGGAAGTTGTACCTTTCAGCATGTATATCGGGACAATAACTCTGAAAGATATTACAGTGACCTTTATTGAAGACACACGAGATAACCAAGTGTATATACACTCATGGACAAAACTTAAGGAAGTTGTACCTTTCAGCATGTATATCGGGACAATAACTCTGAAAGATATTACAGTGACCTTTATTGAAGACAAACGAGATAACCAAGTGTATATACACTCATGGACAAAACTTAAGGAAGTTGTACCTTTCAGCATGTATATCGGGACAATAACTCTGAAAGATATTACAGTGACCTTTATTGAAGACAAACGAGATAACCAAGTGTATATACACTCATGGACAAAACTTAAGGAAGTTGTACCTTTCAGCATGTATATCGGGACAATAACTCTGAAAGATATTACAGTGACCTTTATTGAAGACACACGAGATGACCAAGTGTATATACACTCATGAACAAAACTTAAGGAAGTTGTACCTTTCACCATGTATATTGGGACAATAACTCTAAAAGATATTACAGTGACCTTTATTGAAGACACACGAGATGACCAAGTGTATATACACTCATGGACAAAACTTAAGGAAGTTGTACCTTTCACCATGTATATCGGGACAATAACTCTAAAAGATATTACAGTGACCTTTATTGAAGACACACGAGATGACCAAGTGTATATACACTCATGGACAAAACTTAAGGACTTTGTACCTTTTACCATGTATATCGGGACAATAACTCTGAAAGATATTACAGTGACCTTTATTGAAGACAAACGAGATAACCAAGTGTATATACACTCATGGACAAAACTTAAGGACGTTGTACCTTTTACCATATATATCGGGACAATAACTCTGAAAGATATTACAGTGACCTTTATTGAAGACACACGAGATGACCAAGTGTATATACACTCATGGACAAAACTTAAGGACGTTGTACCTTTTACCATGTATATCGGGACAATAACTCTGAAAGATATTACAGTGACCTTTATTGAAGACACACGAGATGACCAAGTGTATATACACTCATGGACAAAACTTAAGGACGTTGTACCTTTTACCATATATATCGGGACAATAACTCTGAAAGATATTACAGTGACCTTTATTGAAGACAAACGAGATAACCAAGTGTGAACAACCTCTGTCTCCTTCAAAAAATAGACGACCGGCGACATCAAAGACATTCCACTTCCATAAATTTTGTCCGTGAGTTTTAGCAGGCAACACCAACTTTTGTAAATTCAGAACGCTACCTGTGGATTATAGTTTCGGGCTAACAGCCCTCCTCTGTCCAGGGCAGGATTTTGAGATTCACGAATTTTTTAGAATTTGTTATAAAGCTGGTAAAGTAGCTAAGTCCGATTATAAAGCGTTAGCCAATATATGAACTCTTAAGTTTTTGCATCTGTTTTAAAGTGAGAGGTATCCTTTCTATTTGTAGAGAGTTCACTAACCACTCAGCAAAATGATGAGTTTGGGAGGGGAAGGATCCAGATTCCCAACCAGTGGTAAGTTTACTGCCGTCATCAAACAGGAGAGTCAATAGGAGAGCAGTTCCATCCACCATGTCCTATGTAGGTAATTCATACATTTTATAAAAGATGACAGTTTGACTTGAACACTCTAGTGGGTGGTGGTGGTGTCTTGTCCATACTCTAGTGGGACAGGACTTACGGTAGAATCGAGGGACAAATGAACAACACTTTGTTACGTATTTAAACATATATATAATTTTGATGGAAATTTTGCCAGGAGGATATTGATCTAAAGAGACAAGGGTCGCCTCTCCCGTCAAAATAGACGTCAAAACTAGACGCCATCTATTGACCGGCGCCGCAAACTAGCGGCCTCGGGTCGGTGGCAAAGCCATGAGAAGCGTCCACCTAGAGACCATGCTTTCGGGCTAATAGCCCTCGTCACCCTTGTCTCTTTAGATCAATTTCCTCCCGGCAAAATTTCCATCTATATTTTAGCCATAGATTTGGCCCAGCCACATTGCCAGCTAAACACTTCTTTGGCAATTTGTCAAGATACATTAGATCCCTTGTGGATCTCTTGGAATAAAGTCCGCCCTAGGCTGACGAGGGCCATTAGCCTGAAACCATGGTCTCTAGGTGGACGCTTATCAGTTTACCAAAGCTGGTGTTGTGGCTTTGTCACCGACCCGAGGCCGATAGTTGCGGCGACGGTCAATAGATGGCGTCTAGTTTTGACGTCTATTTTGACGGGAGAGGCGACCCTTGTCTCTTTATATATAATTTTAAACATTTAAATTTAATCCCCCATGCGGGATTTGAACCTGGGTTACAGACAGTGTCTAACATTTATCTATTGCACGAAGGAAGAAAAAGTTCACTAAGGAAGAAGTATGTTTAAAAGACCACAACAGTTTTTACATAGATTCCAAAAAATCAATAATAATCCTTTGTATTACAAAAAAAGGCATAAGACGCCGTAACCCTTTTTATAATTTAAAAAAGAAAAAAAAAAAAGGCATCTTATCGGGCAACTGAAAGTTACTGATGACTTGCGCCATCTATCGGAATAAATATCAACTATTCGATGATTTTTTTTTAATTATTCCAGTTATATTAGTTACGGCATCTTATGACGTTTTAGTAATTTGTCGCGATCCACAAACCTGTATCCTTTGTATCTCTCCATGAGGATAATATATTTATCTTTATCTATTTATTCCTACATTTATCATTATATAATCTTGATAAAGCACAATTTGGATTATAGATTATAAACACAAGGTAATAAGGAAATTGAAATTATACCGCGAATGTTTCTTTTATAAAAGTTAGAAAGTTTTATCAAAGTTAGAAATGTCGCTATTTCTCTTTGAAAATAAATTTCGATTTTTATAAAAGAAACATTCGCGGTATAATTTCAATTTTCGTTTTACAATCATCAGCCGCGTTATATTGTATTTTAAATGTTACTTTAAGTATTAGTTACGAACGGAAAAATACGTCCAGGGTAGCCGAGTGGACAAGGCACCTGCCCGGTAAGCAGAAGGGTGTGGGTTCGATTCCCGCCCCTGGACACTTTTTATTTTTCCGTTCGCCATTACTCTTCATGTTTCACCTTTCCATACCTCATCCTCAAAATTAGAAATGTCGCTATTTCTCTTTGAAAATAAAATTCGATTTTTATAAAAGAAACATTCGCGGTATAATTTCAATTTTCGTTTTACAATCATCAGCCGCGTTATATTGTATTTTACAAGGTAATAAGACCAAATAAACACACTATTTATTTATTTGGATTTGTTCTTATTACCTTGTGTTTATATAATCTTATTTATTTATATTTATTCTGTATTTAACCTTATATAATCTTATTTGGACTTTGAAATAAAGTAGTTTCAATCCCCATGAGGATAAGGTGGAGATTTAAGGATAGAAGAAACAGAAGTAGGTACGTACCCTCGAGTAGGTCAATTCTGTGGGAGGGTTTCATGACCCGCAGGACAGGCCTCCCCCGGCCGTGACGATGCTCCGTCGCCTCAGCCCAGCGCTCCATGTACTGGGTCAGCTGATCTCCTCTCATGTTCCACTCCTGGAGAGTCCGGTACTCCGCGCCGCACAACTCCCGCTGGACACACTCACTCACTTACAGTACACCTATCCACCGATTTACACGGTACTTGTTTTACACGTTTTCGCTTTTACACGGTTTTCCAAATAATTTTTTTTTTGTTTTTATCGCACTGTACTAAATGCTACTGTGATTGAACACATGCGCTGTGTACACATCTCAAGAGGAATCCCGAGCTTATGTGCTGACTACATATTTTAACCTGTCAATGCATTTTATTTTTTATTTCTGTGTACACCTATCCCCCGATTTACACGTTTTTCTCAGGAACGTGTCTACCGTGTAAATCGGGGGATAGGTGTACTGTACGTATTGCCACCAGGACATAACCAAATACACCCAACTTTTCAAAGACACAAAAGTATCTCTCTCTGTGCGCGCCAAATTATTTTTGTTGTAAAAAATGGGAGGAGTCCATTTTGGTCTACATATAATATTCATGCTACAATGAAAGGATGGAATCTTAGAAATGGTTTTTTTTTTTTAATTACGTACATAAGCTTGAATACCATTTCTAAGATTCCACCCTTCATTGCAGCATATAATCATCCAATACAGTATCTCAGAGCTCTAAGAAGCTCAAGAAACAAAAAAAGGCAAATTCTGATCGTGCAAATAAAAGTTGCTGATGGCTTGCACCATCTATCGGAATAAATATCAACTATTCTCGTTGATTTTTTATTTATTATTCCAGAATTAGCGCCAAATACCGTTTGTTGATTAATCAAGAAAATCTAACCACGTACGCCAATTGCCCAAAAAAAAAAAATACACCTATCCCTCGATTTACACGGTACTTGTTTTACACGTTTTCGCTTTTACACGGTTTTCCAAATAAGTTTTTTTGTTGTTTTTATTGCACTATACTAAAATGCGATATTCTACTCTATACTACCTATGTTGAAAAGAATATTGGGAGGCTCTGATTCATGAGGGGGGCGAACACCTATTCAGATTTGCAGTTTAATATACACCTATCCCTCGATTTATACGTTTTTTTTTTTCAGGAACGTATCTACCGTGTAAATCGGGGGATAGATGTAATTATAAATATTATTGAAAGAATCTGTGTGTGTGTGCCAAGATTTGGCCTGACATGACAAGAGAATCTAATGAAGAGACTACCTTCCAGGGGAGATCGGGTGTATCTGTGCTTTGTATATATTCCGCTCTATGCGTCCATCGGGGCTCAAAAATCATCCATTCTGGTTAGCAGCCCGTAAATAAAGATATTTCTGAGACCGGGAGTGTCGTATATTTATATTTTAATTATATAATATTGTATATTAATATAATAATAATGATATCAAATCCACAGATTCTGTGATATATTGTTTATATCATAACATATAATTTATCGTTTTTAAAATAGAGCAATCCATAGATAAATCTTTAATTAAAAAGGCATATATTGGATCGAAAAATCATTTTACCAATATTTCAGCTGGCTGAACGCCAACCTTTATCAAGGTGTTATAACATTTTAAAGTGTGTGATAGAAAATCGAAGCCTTTCCATTGTTCTTGCAAGACACACTTTAAAATGTTATAACACCTTGATAAAGATTGGCGTTCAGCCAGCTGAAATATAGGTAAAATAAATGATTTTTTGATCCAATATATGCCTTTTTAATTTAAAAAAATATAATTTATCATCATATAATTCGATTGTTAACTTGTAATTCTTAAGCTTGCATCTAATACGGTGTAATATAATAAAAGCCATTTAAATAAATAAAGCCTAAAATATATTTCTACTTTTAAATCAACTTAAATACACCACAGGGAGTAGACAATGTACCGTATGTGATCACCAATCTGATACATATCCGATAAGACGGCAATGATGCCAAGATCTAATAACCTACCATGATAACCAGGCGGTGTTCCACTCCTACGATGTGCTCAACTATCTCCTCCTCCTGTAGTTTCTCCGAGCACGCCGTGCAGTTGTAGAACCGTGTTAGCTCCGGGGCATTGCGGTCGTAGTACTCCACCATGAAGTCCAGACCTGGGCACCGGAGTTAGTGGGATGATATCATAGAGTTTAAT